>JAMXBC010000010.1:61043479-61643479 GCA_024138005.1 Lumnitzera racemosa | reverse complement strand
GGTATAGTTGAAGATTAGGTTACATGTAGTGAACTTTAATACTCGAATTAATACTTTTTGCACTTGTTATCCAAAGTAGTTTATCAAATGAGATATATAGGCTATAAAGACCTAAAGTAAGATCTCATCAACCATGTTTACTAATCAATTCACCAAATACCTCATTTCCTCTCATTCCTTCATTTTTCCCTTAATTTCTCTTAATTACTATATTATGTGCCCAAATTTACATATACTTAAGGAAAGTTGACCAAGTCAACATATGTTGACCAAAGTCAAAGGGTTGACCAAGTCAACACATGTTGACTAAAGTCAACATTTTGAAAAGTCAACAAAAGACTAAAAGATAAGGAAAATATCTACTCCTTCATGATGGCTTCTCTTATCTTTTCTTTTTTTTTTCTCTTCTCTTTCTCCTCAATTGTTGCCGTCCACTTATTCTTCAACTTGACCCCACCATTTGTTCTCCTCCATTATGACAACAAAACAAAAGAAACAAACCAAAAATCCTCCTCCATTGCCGTAAGCTTCCATCTTCCATTTTACCTTCAACATCTTCTTTTTTGTATCCTTAATTCCAACATAAGCAAAGGTATGTATCTAAGTTACTTTATCTTGTTTTATCTTCTTCATTAGTTAGTTAATTAGGTAGATTAGATAAGTAGTTATGTGTTTAGTGTTGTCTTGAAAAAGAGGAAACAAAGTTCCCATCTTTAAGTGTAGGAATTAGGAATTATGAAGAACAAGAAAGGAAGACATGAGTATTTATCATGTACATAACCTAAATTAAGACCATATTTAACTATACATACCTATACTACACTAAATACATACATAAAAACACAAAAGGATGAAATTAGGAAGCTTTTCTTAAGGAAAAGATTAGGCATACGAATTTTTGTATAAAAATACGTATCCAACCATATAGGTATATGAGTAGGTATATACGTATAAATACATTATAAGTTTAAGTAGATGTATAAGTATATATATTTATAAGGTATATGTATATAAGTATAAGAGGAGAGGTAACATGTACATATGACATAAGCATGAGGAAAGGCTTATGTAATCATATGATGAGGTAAGTGATGAGGTAAGCACATGATGACATAAGCCATGACATAAGCAAGTGATGATATAAGTAAAAGATGATGTAAGCGATGACATAAGCATAGGTTTAGAAAATGAGAAAAATAAGAAAAGTGTAGGTAATTAGGTACTCAAATTAGTAAATCCTAATACACTTTCTAAATTAGATTATATCCAATTCAGTACATGAATTAGTAATAGCAAAGTAAAATCCTTTAATTATAAGAATTTAAGGAATAAAAGATAAAAATATAAGTAATAAGAGTACTTAAGTTTTTATAGTTAAAAATTTCAATAAATTTAGCCCATATCATAAAACACGGGTCTTAACGTCCAAAACGGACATTACTGTGTGAATGTTCGTTCGAAAACGATGAAAAATGCCTATAAATTCGTAAATATTGAAAATAGAATAAAAAAAAGTTACATACGATTAGCAATTAGGTTTAATCAAATAAGGGCTGATAGTAATCTAAGTAGAATTAGGTAGATAGATATTTAGAAACATTAGTTGAGTCAACTACTTATTATCCTTATTATCTCGTAATGATCAAGTGATCCCGACGAGGGCGAAGATCTCCCGATCGGTTATTACGACTAGAGCGAGTCGTCATAGTCAAGTGAGTACTCTCGATGACTCTATACTTGTTTGTACTTGTAGTTAGTGCATTTAAATTGAATATCAATAACTTGATGCATGGGGTTTCGAGATATGTATGTGCTTAATATTGATTGATTATTGTAAGAAATATTGTTAAATACGATAATTGATGATTTGATGGTATGATTGATTTTTATATGATTTGGATGGTTTGCTGATATTGATTGATCGCCTCGTAATCTAACCTAATTATATTTGGCTTGTCTTGAATCAAAAGGGTCATGCATTATCCATGCATCACATTACTTATTCCGGCCGTCACTTCACGCGGTTGGTAATGAAGGGCCTTGGAGGGATGGATTCCCACATGATTTGATTAGTACCGTATAGGAGCATGGGTACAACAAGACCCTACCCTTGGCTTGCGGGTTCTATTGGCACCGGAGACGCTAATCGTAGGTAGCTGGGGGTCGCGTCTAGAGACCACCACTGTAGGGTGTGAGTATGGATTGCGAGGGTCACCTCACCGCTAGGCCTGAGACTTTGTGAACTACTGGATTTTTAGAAATGGAAATATATTTTTGTGAAATACGGAATTCAAAGTTATGGGTAAAAACCCAGGTGCTAGAGTTCGGTCGTGATTGGTGCCGATGAATCTCTAACCCTTATCTCGGAGGGTGTTAAAATCCGATATTATATGCAGTACCGGTCAATTGCATATATTATTTAGCATTCTGCGTATGCATGCATTCATATAGTTGTAATAATTTGTTTGATAACTTGTCTGCCAGTCTGGTATGAGGGATAGCTCACTAAGCTCTTCTAGCTTATTCCCCAATAGTCTTTCTTTTGCAGGTTTACATACAATGGCATTAGGATAAGTCTCGAGTGTTAAGGGCGAGATGAAGATATGTACATTAATGTTAGGATTAGTTGAGATCTTTATAGGTGATACATAACACTCTTTGTAGAAAATATTCACATGTTAGAATTTAATATAATTTAATTCTACCTGCAGTTTTATAATTTAACACTCTTTGTAGAAAATATTCACATGTTGGCATAATAAAGTAATTACTTGAAAATCATTAAACTTAGTGATTTAAAATTTAGAGTGTTGCAATCTCTGACTTGCAAGATGGTTTTCATACCATAGATGCATACATGTTATGAAAATTTTAGGTAATCTTACTAGGCCCCCTTTAGGGTCTTGAATCTGCATCCATAGTGGGAGGCCATGATGTAGGTACCTCCTGAGCAAGTCCTTGAACCACTCCCAAGTATCATATAGAGACTCCGCATCTAATTGGGCAAAACAAGAAATGTTGTTCCAAAGTTTAGCGGTCTTCGCAGGTGGGAAATACATCTCCAAAAATTTTTTTTACCAATTCATTCCAAGTTGTGATTGAATTTAGTGGTAAGGAGTTCAACCACTACTTTGCTCTACCCCTTAAGGAAAAAGGAAATAGCTGCAGTTAGATGGCATCATCCGTGGTTCCGTTGATTTTAAATATATCACAAATCTCTAAAAAGCTAGAGATGTGAGCATTAGGATCTTCATCTTGGGGACCGTCGAACTGAACATAATTGCACCATTTGTATGATGTTGGGTGTAATTTCGAAGTTATTAGCTACGATGGTTGGCCTTGTGATATAAGAGTCAACTCCGATAAGTGTAAGCCTTGAATAGTCGGACATAGTCCAATTTGCTTCATTACCATTATTAGCCATGTACGGTAGATCTTCTTGATTGATGAATTTAGTGTTAGCCACTTTACCCTCTTCCTTAATCTCAATGATTGACTCATCTTCTATGGTAGCCACAATTTGTCTAGGTCGCAATCTCAAATTTTAAAGGATAGTTCTCTCAATTTCAGGATCAAGTTCTACCAAATCTTCCAGGTTTCTTCAGGTCATGCACTACAAGGGCAAGAAATATAGAATCAATTGCAGCTCTAGGTAATAAAAATAAACAATGAAAACAAAAGAGAAAGAAAAAAATGGTCAAAGTAATAAAGCAACTGATGTTCTTAATATCGAAAATCCCCGACAACGGCGCCAAAAACTTGATACAAGGCAAGTGTACCTATCAGTTTTAATATAGCGGATGTGAGTCCCAGTTGAACCCTTAGAGACTTCGAGTACTAATATAAATCTTAGCTCTATTATCTAACCAAATAATTATGATGAGTTGAATGAATTAAAAATACTAAAATTAACAAATTAACCTAATTATGAGACTTGATTAAGCAATTTAGAAAGCGATATAATTAAGAACGACTTCAAGAAGACAAATAATGTATTTAAGAATTATTTCCCCTAGTATTTAACATGTGGTCGCTTAAAATATATCCAATTCAATCTCTATTATTCTTAATCGGAGGAATTCACAATTAAAATTAACACCTTTCTCAAGCATATTAACCATAATCCTAAATTATTTACTGAAATCTCTTCACTTAATAATATAATTCAGAATTGCATTAATGTATAATGAATTCTCACACAAAAGAACAACTTTCCGGAAGAAACATGTATCTTATCTCTAAGTACACATGTAATTCTCTCCAATTATGTCAAGATCTCATTACACATGTGATTTCTCAATCATCATGCATAATATCATAGATTGATGCCTTAGAAATATCAATTAACAATTAAATAACATAATTGAATCAAGAAAAGATAGAAACTTTATTGAAAATTATCAATCAATCTAATAGTCACATGAAACCCTATGTTTTATAATCCTAAATACAAGAATTTTAAGTTATCATAATGAAACTAAAAACAAATTGCAACAAAATCAACAAATAAAACATGAGAAACCCTTTTTAGTGATGATAAATCTCTTCAATCTTGAAGTTAAGTGTTGCTTTCGCCTTTTGCTCCTCCTTTTCTTCAAGTCTCTTCTCTTTTGAATGTCCAAAGTTCTGAATGAAACCCTAATAAGTCCATTTATAATGTATTGTAAAGCTTCTTTTTTCATCACCAGACACAGCCTAAGACATAGTTTATCCCCAAGTTGTGTAACTTTCTGACCTTGGTAAATCTTCCTGCATGGACACAGCCTGAGGATACAGTTGTGTCCCAGACTGTGTAAGTTTCTAATCAAAATTCCTATTGTTTACGTAACTTCAAAACTTCATAACTCATTTATTTGAACTTCAAATTGAGTGAAACTTAATTCATTTTCTTCGTTTTCAATCTGAGAACGCATTCAAACCTTAAAATCAAAATTTTACTCAATTAAGTATCAATTTATTTAAAGAAAACCAAAGATATTAGGGAAATACTATAAAATCACTATTTGAAATGTATTTAAAATAAGAGTTATCAACCATCATCTAGTTCAGATAACACTTGTTGGGCAGCTCTCAGAGAAAGGTATCAAAGATAAGGTTAGGATACGTCGAGTCTGTATAGCTGATCATCTATTAACATATGGTTCACAGCTTGATAAACCAATCTTCATGCTTCTTTCTTATCATTAACGAAGGTACCATCTCTTAAATAATTCATAAGGGAATCCATCTAAGACTTCTCTCTCTAGCAAGGAGCCAATTTATAGCTCTACGAGACAATGGATAACCTTTTTTGTGGGAGAAATTTGACAAAAAGCTTATCATTCAGGTCAAGAAATGCCATACTGGCCAGCTTGGACAACTTATCAACAACAATATTCTTACTTTTGGGAACCTTATAGATTGAAAAAGATTGAAATTCTTCTACAGGTGTTCATATCATCAATAGGTACTTGCTCATTTCTTCTTCCCTTATCACATAACTTCTCGTAACTTGATTTACCACCAATTTCTTTTATTAGTTTAAATCCGGTAATCAAAGCTTCATATTACATTTTGTTGTTGCTACTTGAGAATCCAAATTTTAAGGAATAATTAACCTTGACATTGGTGGGCCTTGAAGAGCAAGGCTTGTACCACTACCTTCTCTAGTGGAAGAACCATCCATATAAAGGTACCATACAGGTTTTTCGGCAATCTCTATACTATCTTCCTCACCAATGAACTCGATAAAAAAATCTACCAATGCTTGAGCTTTTAATGCTGTTATGGGTTTTTATTGTACACCATAAGCACTTAGCACTATGGCATATTACATCATCCTCCTAGAAGAGTGTGGCCATTGTAATGCCTGCTGCAAATGGCTGATCAGTGAGGACTACAATTTGGTGAGCCTCAAAATACAGTTTCAATTTCCTTACCAAAAGAACCATTGCTAAAACAAACTTTTCAACTTTGTATACTGATGCTCTAGTCCTTGTAGGACATGACTCATGTAATAAATGAGTCAATGCTCCTTACCATTGATTCGGACTAATACAGAAGAAAGAGCTCAGCAGTTGACTAATAAGTATAAATATAAATTCTCTCCAAAGAGAGGTATCGAGAGTATTGAAGGTAATGCAAGGAATTCTTTGAGTTCATTAAAAGCCCTTTCACAATCATTTGTCTACTTAAACTCTTTCAAATCCTTTAAAATTTTGAAGAATTCTATGCACCTATCCATGCTTCTTAACACAAATCAATTAAGGGTAGCTATTTATTCGGTAAGTTCCTATACTTCCTTGACCATACATGGAGATTTCATGTTTATTATTTCCTTAATCTTTATCAGCTTGGTTTCAATGCTATGCTAAGTAACCATGTATCCTAAAAACTTTCCTAAAATTGCGCTAAAGACACATTTCTACAAATTAAGCTTCATGATGTATCTCTTAAGAGTAGCAAACGTCTCTTCAAGATTAGTAAGATGCTGATCTTCTGTCACACTTTTCACAATCATGTCATCAACATATACTTCAATGATTTGATGGATTTGGGGTTTGAACATCGTGGTAACAAGTCCCTAGTAAGTTACACCAGCATTTTTCAACCTAAAGGGCATCACTTTATAACAATATGTTCCAAAATTGGTGACAAATGACATGTAAACTTCGTCTTCCTTATCCATCTTAATTTGGTTGTAACCCAACAAAGCATCCATAAAAGAAAGCAACACATGTCTAGCTATTGAATCTACCATCTAATTGATTTTCAGTAATATAAAGTAATCCTTAGGGCAAGCCTTGTTAAGATCCATAAAGTCTATGCACATACGCCACTTGCCGTTAAACTTCTTAACTAGTACATAGTCGGTTAGCCAAGTCGGATATGGCTCTTCCCGAATAAATCATGCCTTCAATGGTTTCTGGACTTCTTCTTCTATTGCTGCTCTTAGAGCAAAATGCCTTTCTTTTGTTGGATCACCTTTGTGCTTAGATCAATCTAGAGCTTATGTACCATAGCATCTCTAAGGATACCCGTCATGTCCGAAGGGGACCATGCAAATACATTGGCATTGACTTGTAGGAAGTTGATCAAACTTTGATGAATATCTATCAACAAGAGTTTCCCGATCTTTGTTGTTTTCCTAAGGTCATCAGCTAAAGAGATTTCCTCCGTCTCATTCTCAACACTTTCTATGCCGATTGACTTTCCTTCCAAACAAATTTCTACTTGAAAAACCTCTTCTCATCTTAAGGCCCTTATGTACAAGGACCTTGCCAACTGTTGATCCCCTATGCATGCGCCAACTCTTGTGGGAGTGAGAAATTTGGCTTTAAGATAAGCATGCCAAGTAAGTGTTGACACAACCATCCCATGATCATGTTGTATAAGGACCAAAATTTAACAAAGAAGAAGTTTACTTTATCTTTTGTAACATGCTCATTATCTCTAATCCGAATCGGTAAAGAGATCACTTCGACTACCCAAATGGGTTGATTGTTGAAAGCATACAAATCATAATTATAAGATCTCAGCTGTACTTTAATCTTTGGTCTCATTTGGTCAAAAGTACATTAGAAAATGGTGTCTACCAAACTTCTAATGTCAACAAGAATTTTCTTGACCTCAAAGTTAGTAATTGCTACACTAACCTCAAGTGTGTCATCATGTGGCCTTTGGACACCTTTGAAATCTTCCTCCATGAAAGAGATTGTATTATCGATCTTGATCTTCTTGCCTTAGTTATTACAAACATAATTTATGGCATTAGTCAAGCTGGAACAGCTTAATCGACCTATGGTAGGTTATTCGACAATTATGTTGATTATCCCATTAGGTGCTCTGTTGGTACTCCTATCTCTTGTGTCTCTCCTAACATTGGCTAGTCGAGTGACATTCTCCTAGTCTTCATGTCTCCTCTAAGATGGTTGTTCAATATTCTCAGCATCTTATGCCAAAAACTTCTGCAAATTCTCTCTTTGTATGGCATCCTCAATACGTTTTAAGCTAGATGCATTCATCGGTGTTATGTCCTTTATCGAGATGAAAATCACAATATTTGTTGATATTTTGCCTAGAGGGGTTTCCTCTCAACCTCTCTAGCCACTATAGCACTCCTCTCTACTCATGCACCTCCATTAGTATGTCTAAAATTGGATGATTGACTTGCATGTAGGACAAATATGTCAAGATTCAAGGTCTCTTCCTCTCAACATTAGGACTTTGATTATCATCTGCTCTGAGTTGATCTTTTGCACTCTTCCTCTTATCATTTTCTTGGTCTCCTCTATTTTGATCAACTTCTCGCTGAACCTTTATGTTATCCTTCTGCCTGATGTAGGACATGGCTTTGGCTTTGAACTTGACAAAAGTTCTTAACTTTTTCTTGGCAAGAGACTTAAAAAAGTCTCCATAGGACTTGACTCCATGGATTACAGCATTAGAGGTTTCACTCATGTCCAATTTTGGAATTTAGACCATCTCAGCCATAAACGTAGCTAGATAGTCTCGAATGGATTCATCTAATCTTTGTTTTATGGTGTTAAGCATTGAAGAGTCCTTAACAAGAAACTTACCGGTAAGGAAGTGTTGAAGGAATAGTTCTACTGGCAACCTATGGAATCACTCAAGTTGTGCAACTTAGCCAAGGTGTAGTAATACTCCAAATGATCTTCATGGTCTTTTGTTCCATCATAGGTTTCAAATTGTAGCAACTTGATGTGTCGTTGTATGACCTCCTCCAAGACCCTAGGTGACAAGGATCGAATCTCCGATGCCAAGATGAAAAAGAATCAAAGGATCGATCCAGAAAGAAACCACAATGGATCTAGAAATGAACAGGAATAGGTATTCAAGGAAAATGGGTACGAAGAATAGGAAGGGTTTTGATAGTAAATGTGGATGGATATAACTCACCAACATATAAACACGATAAGGGGTTTGAGCTCGTAATAGAGTTCGATATGACTCATGATCACTAAATGTTGCTAATGGTTTCAAATGAAGGTTAAATGCAACTCACTAACCGACTCAAATGAAGGGCTTCACCACGATCTGAGAATAGAATTGATAAGAATGCGGGGATGATTAAAGAGTCTAATTAACACTTGATAATCCGGCAAATGCTAACTAACTTAAGTATAGCCTTGCTCAAAAGAGGAAAGTTTCACTCTGTATATCTATCTGTTTGTACTTTTCTATTTGTGTTTGTCTCTATTAATAGAAGTGTTGCTATTTACAACAAGTCCTAAACCCTAGTGGTAAAACTATAAATAAAATACAAGACCTTAAACTCTAAAGAATCGGGCCCATAAAGTAAAACATGTACAAAATACAAAACTGTACATTTTACGAAACTCAATGTATAGTAACTCAACATGTCCTGGGAAGAATAGTATCCAAAGCAGACGGGGTTGGTAGTTAGATATATAGGTTTGGGAAGGGGCCCCTGACGTCTCATGTAGCTTGGCTGAGACACCAAAGAGGTCAGCTGAGTGGTTCTTTGGTCTTAAGTACTCAACCCTATAGTTTCTCGGCACCTCGGCTAACAACAAAGTTTATGTTGAGTATTTATTTTCCTTCCCCTTATCCTTCTAACTGTAACTCGACCTTGGTAAGCATTGATAGGCCTCAGCTTGGATATAGTTGGAGGCTGATTCCTATCATTGGGAATAAAGAGGCTCTTCTTAATTTGAAACTACTTACTCGTCACAGTAGGGTTGTTAACATACTAGTGTCTAACATGGTGCACCTGCTACAGTTGCTTGCCTTTGTCAACTTTTGTAAGTGCAAGAGCTAAAGGTCCCATTGTAACCTCAGCTTACTTTTTTTGCATTTTAGGTGAATAGATTAAGTAATCACTATTGTCGATGTCATGATTGCCATGCTCTTTATTTTAGTTTGGGTGAACACTATTATGGAGGAGATTAAGGATCTCTTCATGTTTTTTGTTTAGTTCCTAATTTTCTTTAGCCAAGTCGAGGAAAAGTTGCTCAAGCCTAGCTAAACATTGCTCATTAGCATGCTTACTCCACCCCTCAAGGTGTTAGGAGGAAGTACTATCACCTACACTCTTAGTCCTTCTAGTCTTCACCATATGGGTATGTTTGAGGAAAAACAGATGGCACCAAATGTTGTTAATAGGTTTTGGATTTGAACTTTGTCCTATAAAGAAAGGGAAACTCTTGGTACTAGGGCTAGTCTAGTATAGCAATTATGATGCCTAAGTCAGTAAGTGAATATAAGAATAGTTAAGTGAGTGGTAAAAAGTTATTAGATATCTCTTACAGTGTTTCTTTTTCATATTTATAAGCGGGTGTCATGTTTGAAGCAACAGTTATCGGAATGTTTATCGAGACACGTAGAGGTCTCTTGATCAGATACATTTCTAAAATGTAGAGAAAGTAGGTAGTTATGTAATATAACGGTGCTAAGTGATAACTATTCGTACCACTTCCCTTGAATTCAAATTGAACACGGATCTATGTTTCTCAGCATTAGCCGAGAATGTAGACAACTTGACCTATGGGCAGCCAAATAGACAAGTGAACAAAACTTGACTATCAACACCTAGCTTGGAAAATGGTGAGTTGATCCAAGCTCCTTTAGAATGTCCATCGGCAAATGCATGCCGACAGTGGGTATGTGTCTGTTTTGTGAATTCCGCATAGCCGAATAACTACGTTTACGAGTTCGAGCTCTGATCTCCCTCCGATGGAGTAGGTTAAGTTAGAATTTGAGTAATCTACATGGTTCAGATTACATGAAGCACTTTCATGATAGAAGCCGAGTAATCACCAAATACGCTGACTAAATTGAGACCAATAGCTTAAGATGCCAAATAATTCAATGCTAAGGCCGAGAACTTATGTTCCATACGTGCCGAGGTAAAGTGTGCATATCAAAAATCCTTCGGAGCAAACCTATGCCAAGCTGTCCTCATACGTGACTGTAGCAGTGAGACAAAACTTCGACCTAAGCTGGAGAAGGTATCAGCTTCTTCCAAGTCTAGTGATTTCAGTAAAATAACTTTGCCGAGATATCTACTGTAATGCCAACTCACTTTCCATGGCTGCACGGCTCGGCATTGCCAAGCCATTCAATTTGGAGCTCCTTAATTGAGCTGCATTGCAACTTAGAAGTACAATAAAACTGAGTAATAAGTCCGAGTTTTCATCCACCATGTCGACTGACTCAACTTGCGCCGAATTACTAGGCTTGGCAACAAATTAAGCCAAGTTTAGTTTTCTAGGCTCCGAGCCTCATGGTCGAATGGCTAACCTATATACTCCACTCATCGAACTAGAAGAGTAACCATACCAAGCTATTCCTTTGATAGATCCGAGCCTCATTCTTTCCAAGCTTGAGCACATCCGACTACAATTAATGCCAAACTGCTAGCTTTTGCCGAGTTTGTCAGAGTCAACAACTCACTAAGCTCCAGGCTAAGTCCCCGAGAAGCTGCTGACAAAGTTAAACTTCTGATCAATATTTGCCGAGTCGCAACTGCATTCTCTATGCCTTATAAATCAGGCCACTCACTCCATTTAGTTTTATTGGGAGGGCCTGCACTTAGAAAAAGAAAAAAAACAAAAAGGTGTAGCAAATGTGCACGAAGAAGACCCAATACGTAGGATTAGATCCATTTCTCTTCTCTTTGCTGCTATGGTTTGAATCACCTAGTCCATGACTTGATTAGTCCGAATTTTGGGAAGATGGTTTTTGTTTTAGCTCATCTCACCTGGTGAGGCTTTAAGGTCGCAGTACGGACGTTAGCAGAATTGATCGGCGCAGAATTTACTGTATGCGTATCATCACATGCTAACTCAAGCTGTACAATTTACACCCAAACTATTACTAACGGCCAACTATACATGGCTAATCCGACCTGACTTCACCAAGGGTGTAGGAGCTTTAACTTCGTCAAGCCTATTCCGCGAGTTGAATAAAGCTACAGAGATTAAACAACATCAAGCCACAGTCCTAATGACCAAGCAGAGCTCCACCCTTGCTAAGCAACTGCAAGAGGACCGACTAAACTTCATGACATTAAAGCCCGAGCTGCCCTTCTTTCACTGGGCACTATCAAACAACTCAAGTTAATTGTTGTTGAGACTTTTGTCTTATTAACACTGAACAACTTAAGTTCGAAAAATCCACCCAGTTGTTGAGAGCCAAGTGCCGAGAGACATTAACGCCGAGCTCTATCTATCGGCTTACAATAATGGCAGAGAGGTCAAACATGTTCAATAGTGAGGTAACCGTGAATATTTGCTGAGAGTTAAATACTGATCCTAACCGGATTTTCTTCAGCTCGCAGTGGTGAAAAGCATCTCTATTTTTACTCGAAGTGAGACATTGATGTCGAGCATATCTATCAACCTGCGAAGTTGCTGAGAAGCCAAGTGCATCTGAGTAATATCAAGTTCCCAAGCTTTACGTCGAGCTACCTAGGAGCTGCGACAACGTTTAAGAACTAAGCATGCATGGTTTATTAGGCGAAGCTCCAAGCGCTCTAAGCACTTTTTGGTCAAGAATTGTCTATAGCCGAGTTAAGGTCAGATGAACAACTTCCTTGGCCCTCCACTTGCCGAGTTTTTGAGCTCTTAGATAAGTGGTTGGTGTTTTAACTACTTCGGTAGCCCATGGCCGAGTAATATTAGCTGAGCTCCGTCACGCATCAAACTCCATTATATGCTGAGTAAGATATTCAGAAGCTCAAAATGCCAGGCTCTTTGAAGCTAAAGCTGAACAACTGTCTCAAGCTTGAAGTGATACCTTGAATTACTACAAAGTCAGCAATACTTCAAGCTCCATAAAATTGTGTTTGAACTACACGTACCGACCCATCGATAAAGATGAGTAAGACTTAACTCCTAACATTAGTAATTTATTATTTATTTTTCAATCAAATACATATTAAATATACGCATTCTATGTTTAGTTTCAAATTAACCCATTGTTAACATGCTCGTTTGACTATGTATCAAGCTGCAACTGTCCATAAGTCACTTCATGATTTAAACTTCGATGAGTCAAAAAATATAAATTGTTGCCTATTCAGCACTTGTAGCAGCTTGTCCAGTCATTTGCCAACTTATTTTTATTCCCATTAGAGATTAGAGTGAGAACTCCAAAACAAATGAGGGCTAAATAAATGCCCCGATTTTAAGCCCACACAAGTGCAATTTAATAATAGCAACTCCTTAGTAACTCAACCTTATCTACTACAGGTGATAAGAAAATCAAATAAAGCATTAATCCCTAAGTCCTATATCCAACGGACGATGAGAAATAGAAATCTTCGAGTCTGTAAGTCCAAAGAGGAATTTGGATGACAAAATATAGATACATAACCCCTCTCAAGAGTGATAGGAATAGCACTATAAGTTTGACTAAAGGATGACTAGCTATATGAGTAAGTAAGGTTAAACTATATTAATGGATAAGAGGCTAACTAGCCTATTTTATGGTCCTACTTAGCGCAGGTCATGTCTAACTTGGACCACCTGCATGCTTCCCCAACCTCTTTAAGTCCTCACCTCTTCAAGCGCTTCAACCTCTTCAAGCCTTCACCCCTTTAAGCCCTCGCCTCTTCAGGCACTTTAACCTCATCGACATCTTAACACTTCGAGCCTTTACCTCTTTAAGCTCTTGCTTCTTCAGGTGCTCTATCCTCTTTAGACTCTTGCTTATTTAGGTGCTCCAGCCACTTCAAGCCTTTTCTTTTTAAGGCATAACAATATTTATAAGTACTTTAGCTACTCTTGCCTTTGCTTTCTTAAGCGTTCTAGCCTTTTCAAGTCTAAAATTATAAACTTTTTCAGAGATCTCACAAAATCAACCTCCCAAATACTCTCTTGGTCGACTCTATCATTAAAGGGAGCAAGAGGCAAATGTTAATAGCAATTTTAGTAAATGGGCGAAAGGCCTAAATTGATCATATCAATATTTAGCCTAGTTAGATAATCTAACATGGACACAACTTCTATTAACCCATTATAAATACCAAAGAAGAACCTTAAGTAAGGGGAACGCCCCCCCCCCCCCCCCCTTCGGCCTTGATTCTCTCATTCTTATAATCACTTTACAATTCTATTCACATGACAAGAAGGCTAACTTAAGTATCAGCATGGCAACGCTAAAGCATCCTCTAGTACCTCTGGTAGCCTTGTTTTTGTTTTGCAGGTGTTCGTATACTGAAACAAAAATCACCAGTTAATAAGCCCCATTATTGTTATAAGTGCATATGAAAAGATGATAAGGATAATTTACAATTAGAATACATGAAATATACTAAAAAGGGTAAAAAAGAAAACATATTCAATATGGAAAAAGTAAAGAATCCTTCTAAAATATGTTATGCCAAAAGACATATATCACATGGTGACTAGCTTTTTAACATATAGTACAATTCAAACAAAATGAAGAAAAGAGAGTTCGTAGTCAGAGCCAACCTGATCTAGCTCAAATTAAAGCTCAATCAATCAATCACTAGAGGATATTCAACTTAAAATGGGGTCAAGTACTAGTGGTTGAATCAGGTGTTCAACTGAAGACAGTCTCTTGAGGCTGGTCGACTCGAATGCTATTTGTGTCATGACATGACTACTCAAAAGGTTGGTCGATATGTTAGTAGGTCAAGAATCTACTCGATAACTTTAGGAACTATGCTAGCACACGTAAGAGCTCAGTATTCTAGTCAGCAATAAGGTGAAACATGGAGATTGGGATAGGAATTCTTATCTTGGTTGGGGCTTTGAGCTAACATTCTCTATATGAGTCCTTGGAGTCCTTTAGCTCGGTTGCACGTGATCAGTCTGGGAAGTTGATTCTTATCATTTTGTCACCTATTTGCTTAAGACTATGAAGAAGCATGATGTAGTATAGGTAGTAGTTGATAGATTAATGAAGATAGTAGACTATATACCAATAAATTTGAATTATAGATTGGAGAAGCTAGCAAGGTTATATATTCTAGACATAGTAAGATTACATGGAGTACCAGTTACCATCACCTCTTATCAAGATGCATAGTTTGTAAGTAAATTTTGGAAAAGTTTGCAACAAGCTTGGGGTATGAAGGTACAATTCAACATGGTGTTTCATCCTTAAATGAATGGACAATCTAAAAGGACTATATAGATTTTGAAAGACATGTTGCGAGCTTATACGTTGAACTTTGATGGGAATTGAGATAAGTACCTACCTCTAGTAAAGTTTTCTTATAATAATAGTTACCATGCAACCATTCAAATGGCACCTTATGATGCCTTGTACAGCAAGAAGTGTTAGTCACCTTTAAATTCAAATCAAGTAAGAGAAAAACATGTGTAGGGACAATAATTAATCTAAAATGGAATTGATAAAGTGAGAATAATTAGGCAAAGGATGTTAGCAGCCCAAAGTTGACAAAAGAGCGATGTCAATAAGAAGCAAAGACACATGGAGTTTCAAATTGGTGATAAGGTGTTATTAAAGATCTCACCCATGAAAGGAGTAGTAAGATTTGGTTTAAGAGGAAAATTAAGTCCTCACTACATAGGCCCATATCTATTTCAAGAGAAAATTAGAGATGTAGTTGATTGATGGGAGCTACCACTAAAGATAGTTGGTATACATGACTAATAAGAAATGAAGCTGGTAGTTCTAGAGTTGCAGGCTAACATGACTACAATAGAAAGACTAATTAAAATTGTGGATAAAAATATTCAAAAACTACGAAAAAAAAAAGATATAGATGACTTGAAGAGTCATTTAAACCGAGTAAGATAAAAATTTAATAAATCATAAATATAAATATATTATGAGGAGTAAAAACCTTAGAAATTAATCAAAATCCCAAATCGCATACTAAAACCTTAAAAACTAACTTACATATTATTAACCAAAATTGAACCCGAATTTGATCGAAACCTTAAAATTATAAATATAAACCTATAAAATAGTTAAATATTATATAATATCAATAAAATTATAGTTGAATGTAATTTTCGACTAAATCGCCTATTCGTACGAAATTTTAACAAAATCGCCACAATAACTTGTAAAAATTATAATTATAATAGGTACCAATTAAATTGATAAAATTTTACAAAAATTTTAAAATTAATTTACGACGAGAATCGTTATAATTTATATGATTCGAAAAATTACATATATTTGTTAATAATTTTCATTTTCCTTCTCTTCTATTTCCAATTTATCTCTTTTTCTTCTTTTCATTTCCACACATCCTGCACAAAATGTAGAAACAACAATTAGAAGAAAAGAAAAAGAATTTAGTAGCTTGTGAGGAATAAAATTTACATGTGTAATTATTTTTGTTTTATTCTCATTAATGCAAAAGATAAGATAAGATCTTAGCTTAAATTCTAAGCTAACCTTATGTGAAAAAAAGGAAAAAAGCTGGAAAAAGAAAAAAAAATTCTGCACCGAAACTTGGAGGGCAAACCGTGAGGGAGAGAAAGAAAAAGAAAGAAGGAAGAAAAAGAAGAAGAAAAATAAAAACAAAACTAATAGGTAAGTAATTTAGTTTAGTAGTATAGATATATATTATATAGTATACACATGTATAAATATAGTATGTGTATGGTATTTTTACATATAACCTTGCTATTATATGTCTATATATATGAATACTTAAATTTAATTATATGTGTATATATAAGGTGAGGTATGTATACATGTATGTACATAGGTATATAGTATGTATTATGTATTTGTTTTTTTTAGAATACATATAATTAGTATTTTTCATTACATAACTATAGTATAAATATATATATGTATGTACCGTAACTATATATATATGTGTATACATGTATACTTATTTATATATATATGTATAGTCATATGGTATATATATAGTGGAGTATTTTTATAACTATGTATATAAGACATATATATATAATATAGAGTATATGCTTTGGAGTATACGGTATAATATATATATATAATATATAGTATACATATTTTATAATAAATATTATGTAAACATATCTACTGAATATATATAATATAAGAATGGGTATTTGTAAATTATATATATATATATTTAGGTCTTTGGAAATTATATTATATTATTATGTATAAATACATATACATATATAATACGTATAATATATATAAGTAGTATACCGAATATGTAATAGTATATAACACATATTTACTAAATTAGTACATATGTAAGGTGTATATGTATATATATATATATAATATCGTAATTACATATTTTTCAATACAATAAAGTATAAACATATATATATATATGTGTATGTGTATAATCATAAAGTACATAAGAGAAATAATAAATAAGAAAATGAAAAATAGGAAAAATAATAAAGGTATTAATAATGATAATACTCATAATAAAGTAAAAATCTCAAACATAGGAAAATATACCCAAAATAATAAAAATATCAAATATATGATTTAAATAATTATTAAATCATAAATATGTTGAGAAAAAGTGAAAATTAATATTTTATAATTTTTAAACTTAAATAATAAATATTGTGATATTTTTATATCACAATTTAAATTACGAGTCACAATGTCTAAAATAGACCTCTTTACGAGAAAATAGCTCGAAAATGATCAAAATGGACTATAAGTTCATAAGGATCTGAGCTAAAATGAAAATATTACACGCGATTCGATAAAAAAGCTTGAATCGATGATTTCACGTAAAACAATAACTGATTTAAGTAAACAGTACGGTTTAGCATGCCAGTTTAGGTATTTAAATCCCTAAACTCATTACTTTCCCTATGTTCCTAATGTTAGGTAATCCTGAGATCAAGATCGACTTACCTTTAGACTACTACGATCCTTGAGCTAGCCATGGCCGAGTGAGTGTTTCCTAATGATTCTATACTTGTATGTGGTTATAGTTAGTGAACATAAATTATGAATTATAAATGAATGTGTATGAGGTTAGGTTATGCTTGTGTATGATGACTGTTATTGAAGGTGAATTTACCTTAAATTGCAATAATATAATGTCTGTTGCATAGTAGATTTACTACTTTGATTGTTTGTAACTTGGAATGATCACTGAATTAATAAGACTAAATTTTATTCAACTAAAAATGTTAACTTGGATCATGCATAAATCATGCACTGCATAATTAATTCCGAGCAGTCACATTACACGAAGGTAGCGAAAGGCCATACGTGGGTTGATTATTGAGTGTTATTAATTCCGTACGGTGCACAAGTGCGATATGACCTTATCCTTGCCCACAGGATCATTAGGCGTTGGAGGCACCAACTACCTAGCTATGGGTTAAGTCCATAGGCCTTCGTTTATGGGTGAGTGAGGGCTACGTGAATCTACTCACAATCATATGTAGAACTAGTTTTGATAAAGCTGGTAATGGATGTACCATTACATTTTAAATACGAAACGCGGAGTTTTTTTTATCAAATAAGTTCTAATATGATACCCGGATCTGACTGTACCGATGAACCTCCAACCCTGACTTCGGAGGGCGTTAAATCTAAGTTACATGCAGTACCTAGTCACCTGTATGTATTTGTTTGGCATACTGTCTGCCATGCATTCATTTGGTTGAACCTAACTATTGTATAACTTGATTGCTGTATGGTTGAGGGAAATTAACTCACTAAGCTCTTGTAGCTTAAGTCCCAACAGTTTTCTCTTGGAAGTTGCTAGATGATCGGGCATAGGTTAAGAACTGAAGATTAAGTGTTAACGTCAAGATGAGATGCATAGAAGTTAGACTATGAGGACAGACTATATGGTTCATTGGAATTCTTGTATACTATATTTAAATTTTGTGACTTTAGTAAGTTTGAGTTTTAGAACTTTTCTACCTAATCTTATTATTTGGTAGGGAATACCGATTCTCTGCGGTTCTGTTGGACTTTGGCTTATCGGATATCCATAGTCACATATATGTAGTCGTAAGTTAATTAAATAAAAACTTTAGTGACTAATTATTTAGAATCTTGCAACCTCTGACTTGCAAGATGATTTTCTAATCATGGGTGCATACATGATATGAAAATTTTAAGCAATCCTACTAGGCTCCCTTTAGGGTCATGACATAAGATATGTTAAATTGCAATGGAGTAATCAACCAAAATGAGAAGCAATATAGGAGTTCTTTGAAGGTGAGGAACTATGACATGATAAAAAATTAAATAAATAAATGAAATAATTAGAATAAGGGAAATAAAATAATTAAAGCAAAGGTTGGGGTAAGAAAGTAAATAATAATTATTTAAGGGACAAGGAAGTCTTTCCTACCCTCAACTATAAAAAGGTTTCGTAAAAAACCCTAAGTTTCTTTTGCTTCATAGTACATTACAACTCCTCTCAAAGTGAACCCTAAGAGTAAGATTAAGATAAAGCAATATCCAGTAATTCTTTCAATTAAGACAAATGAATCATGCTTTTTGTTGACATCAAGGAATGGAATTGGGAAAAGAGTGGAACCTTAATTTGCTAAGTGAGTCATCAATCATTAATGGAATTGAATTTTTTATGTTGCTTTGATTAAGAGTAACAATCGTTTGTAATCTTAAATGTGTCTTTTAAGCATCTTGTGGTGTAGATTTCAATTGCTTTGCAATCCCTAGTGCAAGGTATGTAATGTTAATGTTTATTGATTTGGATTTCGTAATTAGGTATCAGAATACATTTAAGTATTCCTTATTATCAATGTGGTAAAGAGAGTTTAAACCTAAGGTATAATTGGAGTAAGTTATGTGTTGGAATTGTTATGGGATGGATTAGGGAAGATTAGAGTCGAAAAAGAGAAGATTAATGAACTGGAGGAATGCAAGCGAGAACCATAGCTATGGACTTACCTATTTTCCCTCGTCAAGAATTTTGGTTGATGCAAGCAAAAGAAAATTTGGGTAGAAAGGACCATGGCCGTAGACCTTGGTTGTGGTCATGCAATACTACTAGATCACAGGCATGAATGGATGAATTGAGCATAGTAAAAGATTACAATCTAAGATCACTACCATATACTCGAGGTGTAATCTTATACCTACCCATTTTCCCTTTATTTTTGGTTTCTAACCTTCCTAAACCTTAATTTAACCATTCCTAAACATACATAAAGTTCTAAGTTAAACCTAAAACCCTAAAGTAAGCTAAGCTCTCAATTCATGAACTTAAGAAGATAATTAAGTGAACTTAATTGAGAAGAGATAATAAGATAATAGAAACTAAAAGGAGTTATTTGTGAATACTTTAGATGATGCTAAAGAAGCTTTTGAGTTAGAGATTTCCAATTGTACTCAGGATTCAGGTACATGCTTCCTCTACCTATTGCTTATGTTTGTATAGGTTAGTATAATTATAACCAAAATAAAAACTATTTGGACTATTAATTGCATGATGATTGTGCTTGGTTAGGCTTAAGGGGTCGAAGTACTAATGTCCCTAAGGTGACACCTCAATGTTCCTTAGAACATTATCTCCCTTAAGGAGTTCTCCTTATAAATGATTTGGGGTAAAGTAAGTAGATGTCTGGGGGCCATAGTACTAATCTCTAGGAACTAAGTGGGCCAAATGGCATTTGGAGGTTGTAGTATCAATATCGTAGTGTCGATTTAGATGGCAACTACATTGCTTGTGTCCCAATTTAGGAATCATATAATTAGTCATGAGATACTCCAAGTTAAGGTTAATGGCAAATGATCTTAATTGTGTTGTGTTGCAAATATAAATTAAGAAGATGTAAACCGATGGTTGTGTTATTTATTATTAATTGCATTAATGCATGTAACTTTGTATATTGCCTAGCATGCATATGTGATTGTGGGTTGTACATACTGGGCTTCAACTCATTTTTTTCTTTTGCAATTAGAGGAAAGCTAAATGAATAAGTAGACTATAATGAAAATGGGGATGCATATAATTATTCTTAATATGAGGATTCATGAAAATATTACTATCATTATGGGGATAAAATGTGAGAAATTGATCTAGTCAACTAAAGAGACTTCGTTCTTTGAGGAGTTTCGTTTGTTCTTGTAACCTAAAATATTTTAACTATGATTTTTTTTTAATCTTATTTATTAAGGAGTTTTATTGTTACCTTCAATGACTTTGAAGAATTAATTATCATGAGAGTTTGAGGTGTTGTTCATTCTATATATTGGAGATTTTGAGTAGCTCATTTAGCTTAACATGTCAATAGATTTCTAAGGATATGTAGCAATATGTAACACTCTTAAGCTGAAGTTATGACATAATGTCTACAAGCTTTTCTTTTGTCTTCATATGGTAGTTGCAATTGTAATCTCCTTAAATTATTTCCATGAATATCTCATTTATTCGTTATGCGTTTCCTTCTTTTCTTATGTATTTCATCTTATAATATACATTGCCTCTTCTTGGAATCCTTGATATATCTCATGGAACATTCGTTCATAAAAATCATCATATGCTTAGTTAAATGTATTTTAACTCACAGTATCAAGGCCAACTATGTAACTATTCTTTTTCAAATTTTGGTTTTAGTTAAAATTTACCCTTTTTTTTTTTATCTTCTACTTCTTGTTCACTCCTTCTAATAAATTGCTTCTACAATATCCTTTCATAGTGCTTCTAGTTTTTCAGCTTCTGATTCAAGTTCGAGTCTAACTTTTTATTATAGTTTTGGTCTAGCTTCTAGTTTTAGGTGGTTCTAATTTTGATTCTAGTTCTCAATTTTTAATTAATGCTTCCAATTTTCTAGAATTTAAATGATATTATTATTTCTAAACTTCTACGCTACTTCTAACTTTGGTATTATAACCTTTACTACTTATCTTTTAGAATATAAAATTATTCTTTCTACTACATATTAAATAAACTTGTAAATAATAATTAACATAATATTTTATTAACATTAGGATATCTTTGGGTTATTACTCAACATCTTGTACAAAAGATATCACGAAAACTATTTGCAATAGTTGCTCGAGGCATGCAAATGTGACTAAACAACCATTTTGATTGATTTTTTTTAGCCTTCCTTATTGTACCTCAGGGTAAAGCTAGTTGGTCTATACAAGTTATTATTATGATATACTTTTTCAGGACAAAGCCTCGGTATAATAAGACCTTACTTACTATTGATTGACTTTAGAAATGGCAATACCAAAGGCCATAGGTACATGACCTGCTTGGTTAAGGAGATCATTTTGAAGGTGTTCTAAGAGGGTCTACCCAGAATAATGTTATAAGGAAACCATAGGCCAACATAAGGAAGTCAACTAATGCTTGATCTACCATCAGTAAGCTTCAAGGTTGACATGATAATGCTAGTTGCCATTAATGTGATAACCCATAATGTGAATTACTAATTAAAGCTTTAGTCAATGTCATCCAAAATGAACTAAACATCACGAAGCGATCACAAAGGTTAGATAAAATGACCCTATATAGTTTGTTCCATGGAATATAGCCAATGAGTGAATCAATTTTGTTATGATTTTGAAGCAATATTTTGGGTCATGTTTATAAAGAAAAGGGAATTTAAAGTCCCAAAACACAATAAGGTATTAGAGATGGACTAGTCAACTAATAAAATCAATAAATTAATATTTTCTTATGAGATGGGTTGATATATGACAAAGATAACATAAATATATACACGTGTTACCTATATTATCATTAAACTACCTAAATAGGAAAAATACATAATAGTTATATCTATAAATATATTAGAACATGCACATAATAGTAAACAAATTTAAACACATACAAAAGCATTAGAATTATGAAACTTTGTAAAGGCTATTAGTGGAGTTAAGTAACTAACTCACAAATCAAACAAATGTTTGTAGTGAGAAGGAAAAAAAAAATTAGAAAAGTGAGTTGTGTGGGGGGGTTGGTTGTTGGGGCACGCGTAGGGGTAAGGTGGGGTAATGATTGTGGAAAGGAGGGGGGAAAACATACATCTTTTTACAAGCAAGCTAAAAGTCCTCTTAGAACCTCAACTAAATCACCATCTTAATCTATAGATTTCAACACAATAAAATCTTTAGTGTCACAATCTAGATCAAATAAATAAGTTAATGAAAATTCCGTGTGGATAGTTAAAATAATAGTACAAATAATGGGGTAGCTATTGGCTTCTAGAGTCAACTTGGTGGCTAACACAACGGTAGCTAGAGTAGCTAATGCTAGTGAGTGTGAATTTTACTCAGAATGAGTAAAAATGTTAAACATTGTTAGAAAATTCTACAAAAAATTATTTTGGATTTGTTTTCGAAATAGATTACTCCCATAAGTTCTTATTTACAAAATACTTAGGAGAAAAAATACATGCTTTATAAACTCATTGTTTTGAGCGCAACATAGCTAGTTAGTTCATGTCTCTAATGATGTAGTTTCTAGGTGGTTTTTAATATGTGAACTCTGATATGGCTATATAAAATTTACATATGATTATTCTCAATTATATTGTATGTTTGGTCTTGATTAAATGTAATTTACTTGTCAAAAATCAATGAAAAATAATTGCTACTGAGATTAGGGAATAATTTTGGTGCAGTCTAGTTATTTAGGTAATCTAGTGCAAATATATGCACTAAATAATAATAGGTTAGATGTTACATGGAAGAGTAATATTTCATGTGAATTTGGCATTAGGTACTTAACTTTTCATATGAGATAAAGTATAGTTGTCTCAATATATATATATATAACATGAAGAATAGAATTTAAATGTTTATAATTTTGTAAGGTCAAAGTAATTATTGAAAATTTTTTGACTTTGTTTACTATCAAGTATGTAAATAGTTAAGTAGTTAATTTAATATTAGAAATGCGAGTCAGGATGATTGATAAGGTTATTTGAAGAAAAGGTGATACATTTAGGTCATATAAAGCATGAGGGTTAAGTATTAAGGTTTCTTAACAACCTCATTTGCAAATTTTTGTTTATTCGGGTGAGTACATTTTATGTTTTCTTAAGTAAGTTATGTTAAGATCTTAAGACAATGTCGGATGATATCCTAACTATGGCTCAAATGTTTGATGGTTGATGAGTACACCATAATGGTTTTCTTTTAGTTGTATTGCTTAGCCATTTACATATACATGACTATCATCTAGCATATTTAGCACATTAACAATGCCAAGTTAAGGGCTAACTAAAAGTTACTTAATTGAATTAAGTCCTATTCACCATTCGATAAGTTTGTAGCGTAAACTTTGAAATGACCTAGTAATTTTGTGTCATGATCTTGAATTGGTCTAGATCAATGACCTACTAAGATTGGTTCCCCTGATTTTTTTGAGGCCGGTAAGAGGCAAAGTAAGAGAATAGTGTTGACTCAATTATTGCTCAAGTAAATGTTAAGCTTAAAGTTGTTGAGGCTATGTATTAGCCATTTGTACAAAGGTTGCTCAGTGATTATGAGTGGAGGCTTTAGTACCAATGTAACAAGTAGGAAATCTAGGAATACGATGAATGTATACCAAATAGTCAAACGATAAGTACGGTATAAGCTAAAATTATGTCAAGTAAAGTGATTGTGTATGTGGTTGATATGTTTATACACTTATACTTTTACCATTTGCATTTTGTTGGATGGAATTCTATTATGGTTTGCCAATGTAGCATGGAGTTTAATTATTCTCTTATTATTGTCTTCATATTACTCATTTTGTTTTGGTAAGAAAACTAAGTGGTTCGTGTTTGCTAACCTCAACTGTAGTTGTTGAGGATTGATGTTACTAGATGGGATTCAGGGCATTTAGAGAGTGCTAGCTAGCTTTTGCAAGGAATGTGTTGTGGAGTTTTAGCTTTTAGAAGAATATATGTAAATACCTCTATTCTTGTATGTGTGTGTGTGTGTGTATGTTTGTTGTAAATATGTAAACCAAAGTAATGTAGCATATACCTAGACCTAAATGTAAGATCTATATGTAAGCCTTCCTTCCCTTTTGGTTTGTAAGATTAACACAAGTATTTTATGGGTTCTCAGTGACCTAAGCATAAGTAGGTATTACAGGGTCTTGATATCTAAGTAATTGCGCCGTATAGACTAAACTTTATGGTAGTTTGGAGAACAGGTGTAAATTCATTCCTAAGGTGAATGATATATGAAAGTTAGCTATAGATTGCATGCTCTATAGCATCTATGTCACAAGTGATTGGTTAAATCATTAAGATTATAATATTGAAGATTATTCTACAGTAGTAGACAGGTGTAAATTCATTCCTAAGGAGAATGGTCTATGAAAGTTAGCTATAGATTACATGCTATATAACATCTATGTTAAGAATGATTGGTTAAATCATTAAGATTATAATATTAAAGATTGTTCTACAACAGGTTTGAGATAGGTGTTTTAGTAGAGCCTTTTTCCTATCTTAGGGATTGCTTAATGATTCTTCCTCTAGGTATCAATCTATAATCAACACATGTATGATCGAAGAGGTTATTTCTATACCTAGATGGTTGATCATTACAATTAAAGCCATAAAGATCATAGTTTTATGGCTTAGGTATGCTTAGGAGAGTTTAGCATCTAGTTGAATGCCATTCTTAGCAAAACCTTTGAGGATTTTAGGGAAAGCCTTGTAAGCAATGGTGTCTAAGATGCCAAGGACATTCATTTGGCATGGTAGTAGCTAAGATGCATGGTTGGGTTCATGGTGTTTTCGTAAAACTCGAGTTACTCACTTTAGGAGATAGAGCTTTAACTTTAATAGTCCTTGTAAAAGGGCTTTGTTCAATGAAGCTGCTTATTTTCTCAATAGGTCTACCCAAGACTGTACCAAAAATAGGTCTCATAGTAGTCCATTAGGTGCTTGTTGTTGTTCATGCTTCCATTAGGGGAACAATTGTTCTTACTCTTGCATGGGGAAGTATTAAAAGGTTAGGACGATGAAGAAAAGTCATCATCAAGGCCTTTTCTTTGTTTTAAAGGTTGCTTATTTTTGCCTTCCTTTAGCTGGTGAAGCTATTGGAGCTTCACATGAAGGCACTTATTATATTCCTAGGGCATGTACATGCATTGCTCCATGGGCTTAAACTACTTAAAATGGTTGAGTTGCTCTATTGTTTGAGTCGACTCTTGGTTGTTGTTTGTATTCTCAACAATTTGAGTAAGATGGTTTAATTTTGCTTTGTAGTGTTTCATATATCAGTCATTATGGTGATTGTGGTATTAGTGCCGAAAATTGTAGGCACCTAAATGTTGGTAGTTGGTTCTCATTATAAAGATTTTGGTCGAGGCTTAGAAATCTTTGATGACTTGGTAGAGTTTGGTTAGCCTACACAAAAAATGAATGTAAGCTAGAAGGTGTTGGAAGTCACTTTAGTGTAGCCACTCCAATGTTTAAGTCAATTAGACTAAAGTAAGCACATAACACCAACTTTGTAAAGAAAGAGTTCCAAGAATTTTAAGGTAGTGGCCCTCGTACCTAGAGCCATATGAGAGTTTATATAGAAAGCACAAGCAAGCTGTGATTGTTTAGTTCTTGGCTCTTGATACATGGCAATTTGTAGGTGCTAGTGCTTTAGGGGGCAAATTTTGTAAGGTCAAAGTTGGGCAACTGCATTCTGCACATGCTACTTAGCTTCCACTATCTTCTTCTCTTAGTACCAGGTGTTTATCATAGGCTGAGCTTAAGCTTATGCTTAGAGGCCTAACAAAAATTGACCATTTTTGGAAATTTATAAAATAAATGAAATTATGAATAAAATGTCCATAAATTACTAAGCTTTTATGATAAAATTTTAAAAATTTTGGAACTTATTAAAAATTTGAAAATTACCAACTTCTAACTAAATATTTATATGGGAAATTATCAAAAATTCTAAATATTACTAGTTTTCCATAATAAGTTTTCAATTACCTTTGCAAATTACTAAAATTTCCAAGAAAAAATATATTCATAACAAAATTACTATTGTTTTGGAGATTACAACAAGTTTTCAAAGTAAAAAATTTCCATAAAATTCTTTTCTATATCTTGGAAATTACTCCAATTTGAAACTTATCAAACTTTATGAAAAACTTTTGTTTATTCTAGAAATTAATAACTTCTCTTTAAATTTAAAAATTTCCATAAACAAATTACACACTTAAAAAAATTCTATTAATGCAAAAATGGTTAAAATTTATGAAACAACTAAATTTTTTAAAAACTCAAACTTATTTTTTTATTTAGATGTGAATGTAAGAAATAATGCAAAAAGTTATTATTTTTTGGAATAACAAAAAGGATTCAAAAATAAAAAATAAATAAATTAAATACATCAAACTTTCTCTGTATATTTAAACCCATCTTTCTGCATATTTTTTCCCTAAAATTAATGAAGTAGTTTTTAATTAAAAAAAAAAGTAATAAAGACATATATAATTTGAATCAAATTTAATAAGATTTCATAGCACTACAAAAATTATTATGTCTAACTCCAAAAACACATACAAAAAAAAAGCAAAAATATAAAACTAGCCACAATATTAACAATTAACATATACAACTACTTCATTAAGGAACAAGAGAAACTACGCACATTTTTCTAAATTAAAAATAAGTAAAACAATGCAATATAACTCTAAAAAATTGTAAAAAAGGTGTCTTTCTTCAAGAAATAAACCCATAAAATAGATAATGATATTTGAATGTTGGTAAAAATCTAAAATAAATAAATAAGTAAAGCAAGAGTCAAGCTCAAGCTCAAGTACACAAGTATGGAAGAAAAATGAGTGAGAAAAGACATCCTTTTGTCTATTTGATCATGTGTAGGAAGAAAAAAAAAATGAGTGAGAAAGAAAGAGAGACATATATTGTTTAAATAATCATATAATAATTTAAATTTTTGAAACTAGAACTCCAACTTTCTTTGTTGATCTTTAAGAGAACTTTTGTTTTAAAGAATATAATAATGAAGTGTATTCGCATTTAAAACACATTTCTAAATTTTTTTTAGCATGCATTTATTTCCTATAAGATATTTTTCTTCTCTTCTTTGCTAAATATGTTAATTTAATGTAATACCAATAATGATTAGATGCAAAACATGAAAATAAAATGGTGGGATAGTTGAGCTAACAATGGTCAATGAGATCAAAAATTGGTTAGCTTAAGTTATCTTTGTTTTTCAATGGTAATTGAGTGACATATGTATTAGTGTTTAAACAAATAAATTAATCATAAAAATAAATTATGTTACTTTTAATATATATACATATATGTATATATATATATAAACACACACATACAATGTATAAGTATATTAGTAGAGTACGATGTTTGGTACATACTTTCACTTATGCAAGCTTATACTCCTCAAAGCAATATTTCTTTCTTAAGAATGCCTTCTTAGACTATCTCTAGTTCCATGTCATTATCAAGGATTGTAAATATTTAACCCTCTAAAACATAACTCCTAACTTGCTTTATTATATTCTTTTCATTGACATGGTAGTACACATTTATCACTTTATTAGAGAGTGGATATTACTCGATCAAATCTTCTATAGTGTAATGCCCAACTTCTTAAAGTATCTACTTATGCTTTTTCTTAACTCTTAGTGTCTAAGAGACGGTTCATTACGACATCTCTAAGTTGAGGATAAGGCAAAACTTGTAACAAACCTGTTAACTCAACTCCATAATACACATATGCTATAAGATATCTCTTTATTCACAACTAATAACACAATGGAAAATTTTATAAAAGTGGGTCATATTTAGAGCATCACATTGCAACTTCACTATTCAACTTATAATCCAACCATAAAAGTAAATTTTTTTGTTCAAACCTTTACATAGGAATCCTCTTATAGTAATACGGTAACCTTCTTGTAAAATTACTTCTAAGAATTTGATCAAAAGCTTATAACTATTCACTCTCAATTGCTCAACCCAACTTTTAGATCTAAGCTTACTTTGTCTTCAATACCTAATATTAGATAAGCCAACCCCTTAGGTCAAGTTTTGAGTTAAGTGAGTACAAAAGTAAAATTACGACACACAATAAGAATAAGTATGGGTACAACAAACAACAACTACAACTAAGTATACTTAATCATATAATCATTAGCTCAACATACATAGTCAATAACCTAGCATATCCAAGTATTACACTAATAGCAAACACATGCATAACCATCATGCATCACATGAATTTCATGCTAATGAACATGATATGCACCCATACCGATATCCTAGCCTAACCCAGCCTTCATCATATTGATCAACACAAACTAAGCACCTAGATAAGTAATTTAGGAGCCCAACTAAAAACCCAACATAGGGCTACATTAAGTAGCCAAACCTAGGCTAGATGACTACTTTAGTAGTCAAAATTTGTTGAACAATGTAAATCTATATGCTCGAAAACTCAATCTAGCGATATCTACGCTTTAGAAAACCTAACCCATATATCCTTTTTCTATCATGCCATATATGTGATCAAACAACATATCTAGTCAATGCAAGTATGAATTCTAGATTAAATTCCATTAACATGGTAACCCAACTTAGTTTTCAACCCAGCAATTAGATAATGTAAGAACAAGCTTAGTACGAATTGAACATTACAATTTAATACAAAGCCTAGCTAACTCATCATTCATTAAATAGATATATCATCAATATGTTCAAGTATGGTAGATATTCTCCACATTTAAACATAAATGCACAACAAATATGACCAAGATACATTCCAAATACAAGTCAATCCATCAACAAGAATATAATATACATTTCTCAGTATCTTAGAGGACAACTTCATGTTGGAATTACAAATTACAAATACCAATAGTCCAAATAACAACTTATTATGTGAAGCATCAATCTATCATAATAATAACTTAAAGTTATGATATTCACTTAAGTGAATTTCACAACTATAAAAAATAAGCAAGTGAATGGTCTATATTCTTAGCCATGACATATAGATTACATAACTAAGTCGGGGTACACACCTTGATCACTGCATATTCTAATATCTGATGTAGCTATCTTCACCTACTTAGCAAGTGTAAAGTGATTGAGAATACTTCTTTATGTTTTAGTTCAATTGTATGTAAATATAACTATATAATCAATTCGACCAATAACTTAATCATTCTTAGAATTCAACTTGTTATTGATAAGTTACTTATGCCTAAGGTTTAAGAATTAAGATCATTCTTTAGGAAGGTACTTATCCTAGGTACCTTTTGACACAACTTCTGAATGAGGATAGAGTTAAATTTCTTGACGAAGATATGCTTTGACTTACTTTCTAACTCACTTTTTGAGCTAGTTCAAGTTTAAAATCCCTCATCCAAAGTCTTCTAACTTACCTTCTAAATTAACTCTAAGTTAAAATTTCTATTCATTGGAGTCTCTAACTTACCTTTTGAGCCAATTTAACTTTAAAGCTTTAATCTAAAAGAGAACAACCTAGCCAAACTTCTCATAAACCTATCAAATTTTTTTACCATTTGGCTAACAATTCATCATTTTCATCTCCTTACATAAACTCACAAAAATCTAGATTCATTAAATCGATAAATTAGGGCCGTCAAATCAGCTTATTTATTGTAAAAGCTAATACTACTTACCAAATCAAGTTATCATATTTCCAATTCTTACTATCTTCTTGATCATAGTTGTCGCATTTGCAAGTCAACCATATGATTATATAAGTTTATAATTTTATAATATTTTCCTTTAGTTAAAATAGATTTAAATGCATTTAGGTGTAGACTTTTCGTAGAATTATGAATTTTAATATACGATTCTATAAGCTTATGATTTTACTTATTTTATATGATTTTATACATTCAAGGTAACAATGGAATCACAATTTTGATAACCATGTTTGTGATCAATATTGTGCTACTGTAATCAAATCTACGGAAAATTCCTTGAACTCACAGAAACCTAAGCTTTCAAACCTAATCATCTAAGATTCTAGACCTATTCATTTATAGTACTTTTCAAAATTATTGTTTTACCCTTGAGTTTACTAAAAATGACTACAAACAACATAAATAACCAAATTAAACCACAAAATCAAAATCATATACACTTCATAACCTAATGAAATACTAGAGTTCATAATAAATCAAATTCACTAGATAATTTTGTAAAAGGCCTTTACTTAACTTTCTCAAAATAGGGCAAATTTAACAAAATAAATTTAATAAATTACTAAACACTAAGTGTACCAAAAAACTGTTTATGTAAATCAAGTATAAATATGAGGAATCTTTAAATAAAAAATTAGCTCAAGACAATGTCATTTACTCTTTCATAAAATTATGACAAAATTCATTATAACAAACCTACTTCTTGGGAGCCTAATATATCTACTCATATAAAAAATTAGCTTAAGACGACATCATTTACTCTTTCATAAAATTATGACAAAATTCATTGTAACAAACCCATTTCTTGTGAACCTAATATATTTGCTCATAATTTCTCTAAAATAAAGATGTTGCTTGATTCTACATACAAAATAACCCTAGAATACATTTTCTAGAATTATCATGAATGTTTCATATTTTTAGTAAATAAGAAAGTTTCAAGTTAAAATTTACATCTCCTATCGTTAGAGCTCCAGCCTCCATTAGATAAAGGGGATATATCGGTCAACCCAAACATAGGCTACTCTATTAGGTGGTGGTCGTGATTTGGTGTTAAGTTCTTAGTTGCTACATGTTCCATACACAATCAATTTGCTACCAAGATTTTTCTTAATTTTTCACAATTTCCCTCTAATTTACTAAAGATGAAAATTGAGTTCTATAGATTCCTAAGACCTTTAATCTAATAAAGAGCTAAAAATAAGGATGGGTTTATGTATTTGTAGAGGAGAATGATGGTTAGGATTGCCATGGAGGGTTACGTGTCCTTTTCCCACTAATTAGCTAACTACATGTGATTGTGTATCACCTAATTACAAAGCTTAAGCTCTACCTCCATCAATGCAAATTACAATGCCCAAGGTGCTAATATTTGTTTTTTTTCTTTGTTTTTATTACTTTTTATTTTTTATTCTCATTTAGCTAAGTTGGTGATTATGTAACACCTCAGAACCCAAGATACCATAAACGGTCATGTGTCCCTAATTCTCTAATGGCACGTTAGGCATACAATCAACTTTAATATCTAAAAATATTCCAATAAGTCTCTAATTACTTTCATAAATTTAAATTGCTTAAATAAAATCATAATTCCATTTGAATAAGAATAATTGATTTCTAAATAATAGTTAACACTAAATAAGGCTAACGATTCTACTTATCACATCTCTTAGGACATTCTTCAATATCATATGTAATTGTTGCACTTCTCATCCCAAAAGTAGTAACAAGTATGTCTACAATTTATTGAATTTAATCGGTGTAACTATAATTTCTACATCTAGGAAAAATTTAAAGAGTGAGTTGAAACTTAGTAGGTAATACACAAGCACATGCACGTGAGCAATCATACATGAACATGACTACATGCATTAAAACATAAACATGTATATCACACATAATAATTTAAATCCTCTTTAAATTAACTAGTCACACATTACACAATGGAAGTCCTCATAACTCTTACCACAACATAGACTGACTTATCATCCTAGCAGTTAAGTGTGCCTCTTTGAGCCTCTCTATAACCTGCTGTTAGGTATACCTCCTTTGGCCCCTCTACAATCCTACATTAGGCATACTACTTCGAGCCTCATCTATAACAACCTAGATCTACCCCATGTCATTTTTAAGTAAGACTCCATTAGGGACAACACATTGCAATGATCATTAGGATTACTCTCTAAAGATCTACCACTTTAGCCTCCTAGGTTAAGCAAAGCACAAATAACAAACAATGATAGATTAAGTTAGGCAATAATTAATCATTTTGAGGATTTATAGAAATATGAAATCTATCCAAGCAATCACAAGAAAAACACAAGTGTCACGTACCTAGTATCCGTTGAAACAACTAAGTCAATTCTAGCGTAGAAAGATGAATTTGTAAAGAAATGATGGATAAGGATTGTTTCAATAACTAATACAACTTCTTATAAGCTTTCTAAAGGTTTTACACAAAAATCCTAAGCCAAATAGAACTAAACTTAGGTTAGAAGGATAGAAGGAAGCAACTATAGGGATCACGGTTGGGAATTTAGCCCGTATTTCTTTGTAAAAGGCAAAAGACAAGCCCATGCACCTAGGCCAAGGTTGTAGACTTAGTCGTGTTTCTCCATAGAAACTCCATGGTCTAAACCATGATCATAGACTTTAGTTGTAGTCCCCTCATTTTCTAATTTTTCTCTCAAAATTTCTTCACCTCTAATTCTCTGAGAAGACTACGATCATGACTGCACCCGTAGTCTTTGATTGTGTTCTTTCTCTTTAAATTTTCTCCTCCTTTTTCTCCAAAAATACAACCTTTAACCCTTTATTCATTTTCCTAACTTAACATTACTCCATATACACCACAATCCCTTGATTGCTTTATCAAAGCTTGCATCGACCATCTCCTCAAAACAATCAAATCTATAAATTTTACAAAAGAGAAAAGGTTGCAAAGGAAAGAACATGTTACCTCAAAACTTAAAGAAACCTTAGAGCAAACCATTGTGTTCTCCCAATGAAATCAATTGCCATAACCTTGGAAAGCAAAATTACACTGTCTTAGATTCAATCAAGTGCTAATAACCCATGATCGACAAGACAGTTACCAACAAATCCTTCTAGCATTGCAAATAGATCTATAGTTTCACCTTTCACCATCGCCTTCCTCTTACACTACTAACAGAATGACAATTAGACATGTGATTTTCTATGAGAACCAATGAAATCTTGTGGAATTCCTAGCCTTACCTTTAAGGTTGCTTCTCTCACTTAGCTACTATGCACAAAACACTAATTTCCAAAATCAGTATTAAAATCTTTTAATCTATCAAAGAATTACAATGAATCTCATGATTTGCTCTCCTTTCCTTTAGACCTTACATATGGTTGCACAACCAAGTTAGGGAAAACCTCCATCTATTGACAATATAAGTTTAGAGTAAAAAGACAGAGAGAGGTTTTTTAAAGCTAAATTAAACTATACAACCCTAACCTTTGCAATCCTCAAAGTACTCATTACTAAAATTGTTTAATTAATTTACTACCCTAACTTTTCTTTTATAAGCTTTCTTTATTTTATTTGTACCTCCTTTGAATTATTCTAGGTGTTACATTTTACCCCCTTTAAAGAAACTTTTGTCCTTGAAAGTTTAACTGCTTCTTGAAATAATTCTAGGTATTTCTTTCTCATCTCTTCTTCTAACTCCCTTTTATTACCTCATTAAGCTTCTACTTATCCTTAAGATTGATGCTTAATTCTCTAAATCTTATAGCTTTTACTTTCTCAATTGTTATCTATTTCATTTCATCAATGCTTTTGATCCACATTGTTCTTCCTTTCCTTGAGTTACATGTTTATAGTTATTTTCCTATTAACTCTAGAAGTCTAGAAAGTAACCAAGAGAAGGGACAAATTGGTTACTTAGAAAGATTTAATTTTTGTTTGTGAAAATGTTATTAAGATGTCCTCTTTCTTATTCCTTTAACAATTTTGTGTGAAAACAATATAAATATAAATATAAGCACGAAAATAAAGAGAGTAATGTTGAGAAGATCATGCACAAGATTTACAATGCTTTGACCTTATGCCTAATGCACTCTTCCAACTCCATTGTTACAAACCTAATATTCCACACCGTTGTTGTTCTACTATTCACTCACTATCTCAATCAAGAGATAAATAAATATAAGTTTTCTACTCTATCATACTAAGCTAGCCTTACCTATTTATAGATTTACAAAACTTTGAATCTCTCCTCTAATACTAATCCTATCACTCAAACAATAAAATTTACAATGACAACAAGGACAACATACAATGATACTCACAATGAAAGTACAAGATAAAATCAGAATTTTAAACTAAAGTAGACACTATAGTTTCTGATTTAGCTTTTGTATGTGTCTTTAAATTTTCAAGAATGATGTTTGTAGTAGAAAGTCACACATAAAAGTTACCTGAAGATTTAAATTACTTTGCTTTATATCCTTCATGTGCAATGTCTCTTTATTGATATCTTGAATAATACTTGAACAAATATAGAAAAATCTGAAGATATCTTTAACTAGCTGGTAGAGGTTATGATCTCTTGATTTGTGGAAATATATCTTCAATTGCTATTATCTTTCAAATTTAAAACTTGAAATTTAAAAAATAAAATAATGAAATATGAAAAATTCGTCCAAAATATGTTCCCATTTTTTTTTCTTCTCAATAAAGTCGATCAAATCCTAAAAATAAACTTCTCAAACTTTATCCCATGATAAATATATATATACCACTTATTTTGGATATACAACCTCATGCAAATAATTTTGAATACTCAAATTCAAAAATATCTCTTAGAACTAAACCTGTATCTTATCTTTATCCTTGAAGTGAAATCCCAAATATTTCTCCAAACCTTATCCTTCTTCAGAATATAATTTGCACCTTGGATATTTCACCGTGAATTTTATCTCGTTAAATTGAAACTTGGAGGTAATATTGCTAACCTTGCGGAGAATTCTGAATGCGTTGAAGCATTGAATCTACTCCTTCACGTGGATAAATGCTGGACTTTAAATTAATTTGCTTGGCACCTGGATGTCAGCTATACTCTTGAATACCACATTGGACTTAAAAAGCTTCGCCTAGACATGGATAATTCAAATTGCTCGACCAATAACATCATGCCATAATCTAGAGTGTTGGACCAAGTTGAAATGCTTGAAAACTAAATTTATTATCTCCATTAAATAAACTTCACTAACCGATGGTTTTCTAAAACCTATTATAGTTGAGTTTACCATTGGTCATTTCAACATGATGGCACGTTGGAGCATGAATCCATGCACAACCTGCAACCATTTACTTATGAATTTTGCCATATTAGATAACTTCAATAAATAGTGAAACTTCAATATTCATTTTGTCAAGAAGATGGTCCACGTAAAATTGTAAGGTGACTAGCATCATTTACTGTTTGGCTTTGGAAATTATTGAATATAAACTTCATAGACTGCCACGTAAATAACCATCACGTTAGCATAAAGATTTTCCATTTTCCATACAAATTATCCTCGTCATTTGCCTTAAAAATGGACTGTGCATAGAACTCTATATATTGAACAAATATCGATCAACCTTTTCAATATTTATTTCTTCTAAAATCCACGACTTCATTCCACTCTCATAATTTAATTCCCATAAATATAATTCCAACTTCAGTATAGCATATCGAATAGATTATCCAAATATATTAAAGTGGAGTTAGGTATTTAATAAGATCTATTGTCCAACATAATCTACAAAATTAATAATTTTATCCGATTTTGCATAATGAATCATAACCTTTGTACCAAACCACTTAAGCCACAATTAACCTAATGTATAAAATACTTTATAATTCTATGACATATCCTTTTTTTTCTTAAATTAAAAAAAAATTAAATAACCTGCACATTTAGCAAAAATATAAGCATTCATTTAATATATATTTTGTCATCATCAAAAGCAAATGAGGAGTTAACAAACTCCAATAACAAACTCTTTCTTTCTAGTACTTATTGAGAATTATCACATCTTATCAAATTACTTAGATCTTGTTAGATTTATTATATGCTTCCTTCTCAAACACTTCCATAAAAGTTTTCTTCACTCTATGTTACTCTTTTGGACCTTAACACACCTGGTCACTTCTTCTCTCAAGATATATCACTTCCATCTTCGAGTACCTATCTCATTGTCACATCATTCCTAGGTTTACTATTAGTCTCCCAATTAAATAGTTCTTAATTATACATAGAGTTTCCTATTGTTATTTATAAGTCTCCATCACTTAGGGATTCTCCTCTTACCTTAACTTTTGTTGTACTACTTTAATTATATTTTAACCATAAAGTTTCAATCATTTTATCTACAACCATTCTCTATTCATATTTGTATTTTTATCAAATTAATCGTTAATCCAATTGGACTAGAAGAATCTTAGACTTACAAATTACTTTCTTAAGAATATTAGGCTACAACTAATATCTCCAAAAATAACGTTTACAATTTGTATTAATTCAACTTCTATCCACATATCCTTCTCTCCAACTTCCTTACTCTATTTATTTTATACATCCTCTATTTGAAATTCAGGTCTCCAACTTCCCTCATCAAATAAACACTTGATGACTTAACTCCTCCTATTTATTCAATGAACTCCAACTTTAATGTTTTTCATAATCTCAAATTTTGATTCTTGATTTTGATATACCACCAGATACCATTTGCTAGTCCCCATTATAACACTACCAATGCTAGATGATTAACCCAAAAATCATTCCATCTCTCTTCAACACATTAAACTTCAACTCTTTCTCTTTTCACCTTGTAGCAACATGTACCACTATCATAATGCTTCTTATAAACTCCATTCCATTACATATTTATACTATTTTAATCTCTTAGTCCTTTTTCAGTTCAAAAAAAAAATCCTCTTGGTCCGTTTAACTCAAGAAGTAGCTTGTTTTTATCTCTTACTTATTACCACTAGATCATAAATAATCTCTCAAGAATAAAATTTTACAAAGGTTCTCTCTATCCATAAATTTTTCCTTCATTATCCTTGTTTCAATTATTTGACAAGCCTTCAACAGTTTTCCATCATTCAAATTATAAATCTCTAATTATTTAAAGTTTTTCCTTTACCTTATCCCTCACTATGCTAACCTAAAAAAATTTTGATCATCTTACCTATAGTTATTCTCCCTTCTTTTATTTTAACTTACACTTCTTTCACCTTGTTCCCCATATATTTGATCCAATTCAAACATATTTAGATTACTTCTCAAATTTCACCACATTAAGTATTTCTTCAAAATTTACATTTTTAGGTTATTGTCTTTTCAACTTCCTTCCATGAGATTTCCCTCATCTCTTGGTTCCATACGTAGCAAATCTTTTCTTTGTTATTAGAGTCTCTAAGTTCCTTCTCTATTTTGACTTCAAATCTCCACTTATGGTTCATTGCTTACTTTTCAATAGCTCCCCAATCATGGTATTCACTTTGAGGTTAGTACCACACTATTTTTGAGATCATCCTGGGTTTTTCTTTATTTCCTATACTAGCACAATTCTATTCAACTATTTAGGTAAGAAGATGAGGTTATACCTACTATAATTGTTTAATTATTAAAATCATGTCTTTATGGTTTAAGTTTTCTTAATATAACGATTCATTATTCAACATTTTCTTATGTATTTACTGACATTATAATATTTACCTTTTTTTCTTCGTGAGAGTTGTCGTAATAGATTTTGAAAATATTTGTTTCATATATAATTAGTTATCCTTTACTTATTGGTTTCTTTAAACTCAGTTGTTTACTCTTTATTTTATTTCTTTCTATAATTATGTTTCTTTACCTTTTCTTTTATAAAGCATTATGAACCTAATATTCAATGTTATCTAGCACAATCACTCGTACAAATAAGGTTGGCGAATCTAACCAATACTGAATTGGACATGATCGAAACATAACTTAACAACTTAGACTGACTTAACACTACATAATAGAATGAGATAGGACAAGTTACAAGACTTGATAGATCCAATATGATACGAATCAAAATAAGGAGGGACATGGACTCGTCATCCTATCTCATATGTTTATGTGCTAAAATGCATGCAGAACATTCAGTCCTCTTCTTTTTGGAAATTTCAACTTTTTTTTATTTTGTTATGAGTACAGGAATTTTTTGTCTTTTTGTATTCTTTTTGGTATTTGTATTATTATTCACTGTTAGAATTATAGTGGAACAATTTATGTTGTGAGACATTTTTGTTATTATTATTATTTTTATACTAATAATTGTCATAAGCTTAAATGATGTTGTTATTATTCTAATAAAATGTATTATTATTTATTGTTAATTAGCTATTATTTTATTATTGCGTTACTTCTGACTATAAGGGTATTGTGAGACAATATTCATTCTTTTAAGTATTCAATAATTAGTATTAGTACTACTTTAATGTTTAAGTATGATCACTATTTGGTATAGGAGTGCTACTATGTATTGGGGAAGGTAGTATGGATGGACTTTACTAGTATTTTGAAACTTGAAATATGTATGATTATTTTTCACTTTGTTCTATTTTAATGATCTTGAATATATTAGCAAGTATTTGACTATCATGGTGAACCATGTAGGTGTCACGAGTAACCTTTTTTGTTTCAATGGTTTAAGTCTATCTTGTTCTATTTCTCCTTTTAATATTTTCATTTTCATATTATGTTATTTTATCGTGTTTAATAAAGAATAATTACTACTAATTTCTTCTTTCTTATTTGTCAAGTATTAATTCCATGTACCATTAATTTGTTTAACCAATGACACTTATGAAGGTTTGTGAGTATATGTTTATTATATTGTTTTGTTACTCATAATTATAACTTTTACTATCTTTATGGTCAATCATGTTTTAAGCATCACCATAATTACTTTATAGCTACTTAACTATTATAAATATACTTATTTTTACTATTTCGTCATCGTTATAATTCCTATATTAACAATCATTAATTACTAAGGTTTCATAGGTACATATAGGAAAGTACCTATAACCTAAAGCTTATTAGTTTAATGGTTTCTAATGTATTAATAGCTCTTATAGGGCAACGAAACTATTTACTATGCTATTTGAATATGCTCTTAAACACATATGCCCATTTACCTTTTTCTAAGTGATTTAAGTATATTACCTTACTAAGACCTTTAGTACATCTAACATCTCCAAAGCATGAGTACAATTAAAAAGAAAAAAAAGAAAACGAGTCTCCAACATGATTCAAAATATCCAACAATAACCACAATATAAAATTACCAAGAAACCACATAAAAGAAATATGCATAACATGACCTTTAAAAGGGGAAACATTTAACCCTTATCTAGCCACTCTTGTCATCTTACCATCTTAGAGATCATTTTCCTAACCTATGCTCTAATAACATTAAATTGGTAACACCTCAAAACCAAGACGCTACAGATTATCACGTCTTTATAGTCCTTTAATAACACATTAAGCGTATAATGAACTAAAATCTCCAAAACTATTTCAGTAGCAGCCTCTAATTATTTTCATATATTTAAGGGAAAAATGTAATTAACCCCCCTAAACTTTGACTTAGGAGTGAAGTGACCTTCTAAACTTTCAAAATGTGATTTTTAACCCATTAAACTTTGATAAATTGACAAATATTCCCCATAAGTTGAGAATAATTCCCTTAAACTTTGCTTTTGGTGTACGAATACCCCTTAAACTTATCAAAATGTTTTTTAAGACACCTTAAACTTTAACTATAGTGTGAGTTTTTGAAATTAAAAAAGGAAATATTCATTATCTTGCCAATTTATCAAAGTTTAGGAGGTCAAAAACCATACTTTAAAAGTTCAAGAGATCAATTAGCACCTAAGTCAAAGTCTAAGGGGGGTTATTTTCAATTTTCCTTAAATTAAATTCCTCAAATAAAATCATAATTCCTTCTAAATAATGACAAATGATTACTAAGCAATAGTTAAAACCAAATAAGGCTAAAGTTTCCATTTATCAAATCTCTTAAAGCATTCTTTAATACCATACGTAATAGTCGCACTTCCCATCCCAAAAGTAGTAATAGGTATCTCCATAATTCATTGAATTTAATTAGTGCAACTATAATTCCTCTATCTGGGAAAAATTTAAAGAGTAAGCCGAACCTCAACATGCAATACATAAACACATGCACATGAGCAATCATACATAACCATATGCGCTAAAATACAAATAGGTATATCACATACAATAATTTAAATTGTCTTTAAATTAACTAATCACACATCACATAATGGAGGGCATCATAACCCCCAACAACATAAAGCAACTCATCATCCTAGTAGTTGGACGTACCTCTTCAGGTCTCTCTATAACCTACAATTAGCCTCCTCGAGCCCTTATAGAATCCTACATTGTATGTACTACTTCAGACCCCATCTACAACAACCGAGATATAGCACAGATTCTTTTTAAGTAAGACTCCACTAAGGACAATGCATTGCAAAGATCACAGGGTTGCCCCCTTGGGGTTTACCACTCCATGCCCCTAGGCCATACTAACACAAGCAACAAGTAATGATAAATTAAGTCGGATAATAATTAGTCATTTTGAGCATATATAGAAATATAAAATATGTCTTAGCAATCATAAGCAAAACACGAGTGTCACATACTTGGTGTTTATCGAAATAACTAAATCTATTCTAACTTAAAAAGATAAATCTATAAAGAAATGATGAATAAAGATTTTTTTAATAATAATCTACAACTTCTTATAAGCTTTCTAAAGGTTTTAGATAAGAATCCTAAACTAATAAAAGTAAACTTAAGTTAGAAGGATAGAAAGACGAAAGGAAGCAACTATAGGGATCATGGTTGGGAATCATGCCCGTAATCCTTTAGAAATGCCAAAACACAAGTCTATGCCCCTAGACTACGGCTGTAAACTTGGCCATGTTTCTTCGCAAAAACTCCATGGTCTAGATTAGGGCCATAAACTTTGACCATGATCCCTTGTCTTTAATTTTTCTCTTAAAATTTATTCACATCTAACTCTTTGAGAGGACCATGGTTAGGACCATACCCATGGTCTTTTATTGTGTTCTTTCCTCTTTGAATTTCCTCTTACTTTTTCATAAAAAACACAATGTTCAATCCTTAATTCAATTCCCCAACTTAACACAAGTCCATATATACAACAATCCGTTCATTACTTTATCAAAACTTGCATCAACCATCTCCTCAAGACAATCAAATTGCAAAAGATAAAAGGTTGTGAAGGAAAGAACATGTTACCTTTAAACTTGAAGAAACCCTGGAGCGAACCTTTGTGCTATCCCAATCAAATTGATTGCCACAACCTTAGAAAACAAAACTATACTATTTTAGATTCAATAAATGCTAATAACCCATGATCAACAAGACACTTACCAACGAATCCTTCTAAGGTTGCAAGTAGATCTATAATTTCACCCTTCACCACCAACTTCTTCTTGCACTATTGATGGAATGATAATTAGACTTGTGATTTTCAATGAGAACCAATGAAATCTTGTAGATTTCTAAGCCTCACGTTTAAGGTTGCTTCTCTTTCTCAACTACCTATGCACAAAACACTAATTTCCAAGATCGGTATTAGAATCTCTTAATTCATCAAAATATTACAATGAATCTCATGATTCACTTTCTTTACCTTTAGACCTTGAGTAGAGTTGCACAACCATGTTAAGGAAAACCTTTGTTTGTTACCAATTCAAGTCTAATGTGAAAAGACAAAGAAACTTTTTAAAGTTAGGTTAAATTGTGTAACCCTAGCCTTTACAATCCCCAAAGTGCCCTTTACTAAAATTATTTAATTACTTTATTATCATGACTTTTCTTTTATAAGTTTTCTTTATTTTATTTGTGCTTCCTTTAAATTTTCTAGGTGTCATAGATTATCTATATTTTAGAGGTTCCTAATTTGTGAATATGCATTTAACCCGTAAAATATATTGAGTATACATCATCTACAAATACTATTTCATACCAAATTTATAAATTTAATCATCCAAACAATTTTTCCTTAATGACTTGATGTATATTGAACCTTTGTTATTTGAGTTACCAATAGTGGGTTAATATTTCTTACTTCCTACCATAACCTTCTAACTTTGACATATATCCTTCTAAGTGAAAATTAAATATCGCTTTGAGTCCAATTAATTGGTCAAAGACCTAAGTCTCACATATGACATATACAACAATTTTGGGACAAAACTTTGTACTAAAGCTGTTCACTTTTTCATTTTACCTTTTCTATGAGGATAGGCCTATTTTTTTTTTTTTTACCCCTATTATTTTGCCATTGATCACCAGCGTCAGTTTAAAATTTTAAATTATTTATGCAAGAAGAATTAAGTGCGTTTAGATATCACTATGATAAATAGTATAAAATTAGATATAATACGACAAGCACGAGACAATGGGATAAACAAAACATGTTTAAGTTTTGTTTCTACAATTAGAAACTAAGATACGAGAATCTATCATATCTTGTAATTCGAGATTAGTAATGCCATTTCATCTAGTTTTTCTATTAGGTATGTACACCATATGTTTGACATAAAATATTATCTTATTAAGATTCTTTATGCAGAAGTTATCGTATGATGTGAAAAATGTTGTATAGTTCAATATATATGTATATATGTGTGTGTGTGTGCATAGGGTGAATATTATGGAGCGTTTCGTATGTTGTTATACATGGTTTACATAAAATCTTTAGTTTGGTATGATTAAATGCTTCAAGAATAATATTCACTTCCCGTTGGGTTAGAAGCAGTCAGATCAATAATTACCAAGATCATGACTAATCTATAATATGTCATTTCCCATTTGATGTAAATGATTAGTAGAATACTCCACGGAGTAAAATGGATTACTTTAGTTGACGTTTTTCCAATTTAGGCCTTATTTGATTTACTAAAAATAAAATCTCGATTTCATGAATAGTCCAATTCTTTTGGTAATGAGAATGAGCTAAAAATCCCATTTCTCAAAATCCATGAAATCCTTTCCTTTATTTATCCTATTATTTTCAAAAATACATCTTACACCTTCCAATATGTTTGTTTTATTATTTATTTATTTTTGTATTTATCATCATCATCATCATATTACTCTTTCTCTTACTTATAATTTTAATTGTTTAGAATTGAGATTTTATGATCAGAAATTATAGTCACGTATTATATTTAGTAATGGGAGAATTCACGAGGGTAATACGCCCTTCCTAGAGGCCAAATCTCTTATGCTAAGACCACTTGATGTGGCTTTTGAAGTCAATTACAGGCTCGTTTTCCAATTGAAGGAGCATAAATTCCAAGTAGCGATATTTCAAGTCTAATTAGGCTAATTTCATCTGTGGTAATTTTATTTTGATTTATGTGCATTTCTTGGTCATTTCCATCCCTAGATGGAATTACTCCACAATGGTTCAAATTTCTATTCCAATCTTAGGATTTTGCTCCTTCGGGGGACATGAGTATTCTTATTTACGGAGGATATATGTGTTTTATTGAATCAGACCTTTGAACCCAACATCTTATTGTTTGGTTTTTCAATTATCAATGTAATAAATATTTGATTGTTCCTATGCTTATTTTATTGTCTTTGTCCTTATTTTAATGGAATGAGAATTTTTTTTTATTTTCTAGAAAAATAAAATATTATTTGAAATAACCCAAGGATCATACAACCAATCATTAAGTTATTTGGAAGTAATTAAGGTTAATTAAGAAGGAGAAACCGAAATTTTAAGGCAATTTTTTTGAAAATGACCTTTTTACCCTCACGCCTATTCTAAAAAGAGACATTGAATTTTAAGTTAAACAATTCAAATAATGTTTAACATAAGGATTAGGCAAACTAAAACCAATAGGATAGTTTAAAAAAAAATTGGGAGCATGAGACATTCATTAGGTTGGAAATTACTCTTAGGAGGATTAAAAACCCTAATGAATGTGGTTTGTGAAAAAGTGAGACAAAAAAGTGGAGAGTGTAGATACTTGACACTTGGCACCTAATCCAAGAGCTCTAATACACTTAAACCCTAAAAAGAAACTTTATAAACCCTTAAGTGCCTTTTAAAAAAAATCCCACCTTCTTAATTAAGAAAAACCATTACAATAAAACCTCCAAAGACTCTAGAACCTTAAACCCTTTTACCAAAACCCTAAAATTATTTTTAAATAAAGCCATTGACCTAATTTAGTTATTATATTTAACTTAGGAAGTGAATATCAAAGGGCACATAAAGAAGGAAAAAAGGCTACACATGATTTGCAACGAAAAGAAGGTTGGTGCTCCTTTGTGTTCTCTTCATGGATTTGATAGATTAGAGGTACTACAATCAAATGAAAGTGCTAACTATTGGTTTTAACTTAGGAACACCTATTAGAAGTAGAAAATAAGTCTTTTTAGGAGTTGTCTTGGTATCATCCAGAAGATAGTATAAGGAAAGGTTTAGCACTTTCAACAGGAAAGACCATCAACCCTTGAATGTCTTGTGGAGTTTTAAGATATTTAAGAATATATGTGCATATTTATTGAATATTTGGTGTGCTATATGAATTTTTGATGAAGTAAATGGAGTTTGAATCCTAGGTGTATGGCATAGTACATCAGGGCATGGTAAAGTGTTTAAATCTTGCGAATTAAAGAGGCAAAATGAAGAAACTTTGATAGTATGATATTGATTGATTATTACATGTTGGTTTATGAAGTGGAACTATGTAAAATGGAAGTAGCTCTTAGGTTTGTGGCTATTCATTGATGATGGTGGCAAGCCATAAATGGCTAAGGTATTGATCAAGTAATAGAAATGCTAATTTTAGTGTTATATAAGTAGTAAATAGAGTAGAAGTAAATCAAGGGTTGCTTTGTGAGTTTCCACCCTCAATCTTATGATGCTGCTATACTCTTGCTATTTAGTTAAGTAATTTTACTTGAATTCATGATTCAAATGCTGTAATATGTTAATGTGGTGGTTTACATAGCAAATTCTAGGTTCTTAATGTTTTGTTGGATAATTGATATGTAATTGTTGAATTATACGTTGACAAGTGTAGAAGAGATGTATAAAATGTTAATTGACCAAATTAATGACTTTGAAATGAAAAATTTCTTGCATTTAATTACATTTAGATGAAGCTTAAATGTCGAATTGAAATGATCCCTTAGTGTTACAAGTGGTGGTTCAACAATTTGGTAGATGGACTAGAGGTCTAAAGTGTGTAAATGGTGATTACCATAATGAAATGTTTAATTTTCTATCTCTTGTTGCCTAATATAATATAATTTTGTAAAGTTCTTTGCTAATAATTCATCTTAAGGAGTTTAGAGGCATTTTATGATGATTTGGACATAGTAGGTCATAAAAGTAAGAACTTTATGTAAATTAATAAGATATAAAGATGTAAACATTAAGGGAGAACAAACCTAATAACACATAAAGGTACAAACTTTACATGAATTAGGACCTATTAAGGTGTAAAATGAAAGCTTTATAAAATTTGGCACTAGGAAAATAAATCAAAGGATAGCTTTATATTGAACAAAATGGCTTAGGAGTTTAGAGAATAAGTCAAAAGATGTGCCTGATAAACAAAGAGGATAATTTAGAGAATACAGCTAAGTTGATTCAGTTAAATCCATCACCAATTCATTCATATCACCCAATAAGTCAGTTACACCCTCATTTTAAAAGCCAATTCACTTAACATCCATAATTAAGACTAGGTAAACTAAGCTAATGACTAAATAATCAATTTAAGCTAAATGATATAATAAATAAGTGAATAATAGTGAATGAACAAATAGAAGGTAAATGATAATAGTCTTTTAATTTGACCAATTATATTGACTAATTAATATGGACTTAATTTCCATTCAAAAGTTAACTAAGCCCACCAACCCCTTAAGGCCTATAACCAAATGGACCTTAATTAACATAATGCTTAATGAATGAATAATCAAGCATAGACTAGTAAAATAAGGTGAAGTTATATAACTGATAGGAATCAAGCCCCTGGACCAATCACTCATAGCCGAGCCTTACGTAAAAATACTAACTAGAAAACAAAGCTAAGATAGGGATCCCAATGTTGAACTAATCTCCTACCGACCTGTCTATCAAATCATCACATGTATCAAACATGCTTCTGCCCAACAGCGAAGTCTTATTCCAAAAGATAACCTCGAATGAGCAAAGCCAAGCTTCCTCAACCGACCACAAGCATTTGACTCCAATTCAACTAACTTCTTTACCAAACTAATTAGCTCCCAACTTGATCCAAATCAGGTTGGGCCCTGACTATAACACTTTTCTACTTCCACTTACTTTGTATCATATTCCTAATGTTTAGCTACTAAGCAACAAATGTCTTTCTTACACATCTTTCCAAAATTATTCTTTCTTTTCTGTACTAAATGTTCTTTATCTCTTTTATCCCTTTTAGCATGTCCCATGTAACCTAATTATATAATACCCTTTTATCTTTTCATGCATGTAAAGCAATCCTAGTAAATGGGTATATAAACCCCCACTTTCTTATATGCAAACAATTAACTAATCAATATAAAATTATTCATGTTAAGCAACCATAGTGTTCTCATTATCGTTTAACTCTTATCTATTCCCTTTAGTAAGGAGTAGTAGCTAGTAACCCTTCAATTTAGATCGATGTGTCATAACTGGTAGATTGTAAGTTGAGTAAGATCGAGTGGTGCATCATATCCATTTAGTAGTCACCTGGACTTTGCTAACTTTGCCCCTTTTTGTTTTTGATTTACTTTGTTGTGATGCCTCTTCGTGTATCTGACCCTAAGGACACGTTAGCTTCATTGGTATCAAGGTACGGTTCTGAGAGGGAGTGTGTGAAGTTGCAGTAAAGTTTTAGTTTGCCTTACTATTAGTAGCTGTTATATTCCTTCCATATCCACTACAATGTGTTTAAGTGTAAGTGTAATTTGATTATTACTCTGCTCTTACTCTATTTTTCATTACAAAAACAAAGCAAGTTTACTACTATTTTGTTCAAGTGATTATTTTGTATTAAAGTTCTTAGTAAGTTGTTTATCTATTTGAGAAGTAATGTACCATGTCGGATTTAAGTGTTCAAGGTATTAGTGACCAAAGTAGTAGTGCTTAACCTAATCATGGTCATAATGGTAGTAACACCCTAAAGTCGATTGATGAAAAACTTGATAGACTCACAAACCTTATTAAGAGTCTAGTTACAGCAATACAAGTTAACAAACAATAACCCTAAGGTGTACATAAGAAAACACCCTTAACAGATACCATAGCCAAGGTAATTGAACCAATCGCTCAATTCAACCACTACAAGCTAGAGGAGTAGTAGATTGAGCTATTAAACAAAGACTAGAGTTGAAGGAGATTGGAGAAGATGATGAGGAGATGGATACTAAAGAGTTTAGGGAGGAAGAAGAAGAAGTTGACTATTACCAAGCGCAAAGATGAGAATATCAATTCCTACGAAGATAAAACAATGTTAAGGTTCAAATCTCACCCTTCAATGGAAACGAAGATGTAGATGAATCCTTGGAGTATGAAGAGAAGGTCGAGAAAGTGTTTAAATATTATGGGTATGCAAATGTTGTTCAAACCCGACTTGCTACATTAGAGTTTATTAGGTATTCCACCATACAGTAGAAAAATCTGAATGCAACCAGAATAAGGGATGGAAAATGAGGTGTTAGAACCTAAGATGAGATGAAAAGGTTGTTAAGAGGTAGATTTGTACCTGAGACTAACCTAAATGATATGTTTGCAAAGTTGCAGGAGCTTTGCTAAGGAAGCCAATCTGCTGATGACTATGTCAAATGTCGAGCCCTATTTTGGTTTCCTTAATTTAACTTGTATTAAGCCTAACTTACTTAATATAAATTACTCAATATTAAATTAAGGAAATATTTATAAATAATTTAAAAAAAAATTGGAGTCGCCAATTAGTTCAACTAATAAAAATGAAATTAAGGTTTTTGGGAGGGAAAACCCTAATTTAGCTACTAATCTACAGACTTTCTAAAAAATGATTTTTAGAAAATTAAACTACAAAAAATTGGATTCGGTATTGAAACTAAGTAACCATATAAAAATCAAAGAAAAATTGATGGGCTTTTATTTTTTATAATTTTCTAAAAATGCTAAAAATATACCTAAATAAGCAAAAGATAACTAAAGTGATTTTTTTTTCTTATTTTTATATTACAAATTTCTAAGAAAAGGGAAAAAAATTATTTTTTATATGGTTGCCTCAAGGGTACCTACGTACCCACTAGTCAAGACCAAACCGGCCATAGTTCTCTTTTATAAAATATTTACTGGATGAATTATTTTTATTTTGAAAACCAAGCCAAGTTTATGTTTTTTATCAATTTATTTTTTAAAAACTTAATTTTCATGAGTTGGAGAAAACCTTAACTAACCAAATTGTTTTTTTTTTTTAAATAAACTTGACTAAGATTTTTTATTTTTTTAAAACCAGTACGTGTAAAAAAATGGGTATCTTTTCTAAATCCAAATTATAAGATACATTAAAGACATGTTTATTATTATTATATTTAAAAACAAACATAATTCACAAAAAAAAAAACTTAATTCAACTAGATTTTATTGGAATTATTGGAATGGCCCTAAAAAGTTGCAATAAAATAACTAAAAACCTACACTAAAACAAAAAATAAATTAATAAAGGAGAAAAACATAACTAATAAAATAAATAAATAAATAAAAACTAATGAAAACTTACCTATGCGTCAAATCGTGTTGGTGTTGTGCTCAGCTGCTATGTTGGGCGATAGCTTAGGTGATGAACTGAGCAAGCGTCTAGCGACAGTAGGCGAGAGCCTAGGCAAGAGCACAGGCGAAAGGCTAAGTGATAGTGGGCAAGAGCGCGGGTGCTACTGGGCGATGGCTAGGCAGTATTGGGTAATGTTGAGCGGTACTGTACACTGTGTAGGCGATATTGGTTGCTGTGTAAGTGATGCTAGGTGACACTGGGTGATGCTGAGCGGTTTTGGGTACTATATAAGTGGTACTGGTCACTGCGTAGGCAATGCTAGTCGCTACGCGAGCGATGCTAGGCGACACTGGAGTAGGCGATGCTAGCTAATACTGGTCACTGTGTGGGCGAGAGTAGGCGATGGAGTGGGCAATGCTAAGCGACGCTAGGTAACAGTAGGGGACGCTGGGTGATAGTAGGTGATGGCTGGGAGACAATGGGCAATGCTAAGCAACAATAGGCGGTGGGTAAGCAACGATTGGGTGATGGCTAAGCAACGGCTAAGCGATTGCTGGGCAATAAGTTATGTGTAATTAAAAACCATCATCTGTGTCACCTACTAATTTATAAACCCCAATACTGAATCTTCTATATCGTTTTAAATATAGATTCAATCCTAATTAAACCAAGATACAGAAGATATAATTTTGATTCTTTAAAGATTTTTCTTAACTTCTAGAAACCCTACTTGGGCTTTCTATTTTTTCTAGGCCCAATCCAATCCAATTTGATTTGGCCCAATAGTCTACTTAATAAATTTTAAGTATATTTTAGCTCAACACAAATTAGACAAAAATCCATTTTATAATAAACTGGACTAAAATATTTCAAATGAAGTTCAATTTTTCAACGACTTAAAATTTACTAAATTAATCACTTACCATTATCCAATTGGACACTAAACGATTCAACTTGATTTGACTCGACTCAATTCGACTTAACTCGATACGACTTGGCTTAACTCAACTAGACTCGCTACGACTTGACTTAATATGACTAAACTTGGTACGACTCAACTTCTTTTTTGTTATTTTATTTTTATCTTTTTAATTTTCGTTTTTTTATTATATTTTTTATTATTTTTGTCATATTTATTTTTATTAACCTAACTCAACTAAAATAAAAATAAAAAATGATAAATGATAAAAATGAGGTGTCTACAGTTGCCCCTCTTTGTAATGAGGTTCGGTTAAAACTTTACTACAAAAACAAAAGAGATAACCATTTTTACTATACCCGACTTAAATAATACGAAGAGGATAGATCACTTTAAGATTAAAGCTTTGTTTTGGTGGATAATCCAACAAAGATAGATATCCTCAAGATTCATTTTAATTTGATGACAATCCAAGGAAGATATCTCTCTTTGAGATTCTTGTTTTAAAAACTAATTTTGATGATCCAAAGAGGATAGATCTCTTTAAGATTTTGGTTTTGTTTTGATGATCCGAAGAGAATAGATCTCTTCGAGATTTCAAGAAACTAGTTTTAAGTGGATAATCTGAAGAGGATATATCTCTTCAAGATTTTTATTTTGTTTTGGTGATCAAAAGAGGATAGATGTCTTCAAGATCTTACAAACTTATTTCACTTTTCTTAATCCGAAGAGGATAGGTCTCTTCAAGATTTCTTGTTTTGGTGAATAATCTAAAGAGGATAGATCTCTTCAAGATTCTTCTTAACTAATCCAAAAAGGATAGATCTCTTCAGGATTCCTTTTGGTTGATCCGAAGAAAATAGATCTCTTCGAGATTTGTTTTGATTGATCCAAAGAGGATAGATCTCTTCAAGATTCGATTTGGTTAATCTGAAGAGGATAGAACTCTTCAAAATTCATTTTGGTTGATTCGAAGAGGATAGATCTCTCCAAGATTCAAAATAAACTGGCTTTAATTCTCCTAAATATTACTTCCAAGGATTTCTAGGATTATTTTACTTAGGAATGAGGAATTTCTCAAATAGCAACTAATTAGCATGCTTACATCGACTCCTGATATTCACTCATTCAATCAACAAAATTTCACCAAAGGATTATGTTTGCTTCTTCTTTCTTTTTTCCTCTTTTCTTCTTTTTTAAAACCTTTCAAACTTTTGATTCTTGTAACTATACCATGCTCATGCCGTGAATTTTCTTATTTCGATACCAAGTTTCAATTTCCACTCTCTATGACTTCTGAACAATAAATCTCTTTTCGAAAGCAACAAAATTAAATTATTAAGAACATTTGATTTCAATTTATTTGGTGATTCATATTCATTGGTAAGGCTTTGGTGTTTAAGTGTATGAGGCATAGTATATGAGGGTTGATTGGTGAAGTGATTGTTGGTCGATGACCATCCGAATTCAAGAACATTCATAGATATCAACTTTACTTATAAATGATGAAAGATAAACTATAAACAATTCAAGAAAAATTAAAATCTTTGTTGAACTCAATTCTCATGGATAATATAACTTGACTGCATCTGAATTCACCAGCCCCTTTAATTCTAAGCCATCCATTTCTATCAATATTAATGCGCCTCCTGATAATACCCTTTCCACCACATAAGGGCCTTCATAATTCGAAGCAAACTTGCCCTTAGGGTCTTTTGCATTCGATAACACTTTCTTTAACACTAAGTATCCTTCTTTAAAGTACCTTGAGTGTACTTTGTTGTTAAAAGCTCAAATCATTCGTTGTTGGTAACATTGACCATGACATATTACTACAAGTCTTCTCTCATCTAGGAGATTCAAATGCTCTATTCGCTTCTTCATCCACTCTGCTTCATCGAGCTGAGTTTCTGCTAATACTTGGAACAAAGGTATTTCTACTTCTATTGGTAGTACTGCTTCAGTTCCATACACCAATGAATACGAAGTTTCACTAATAGAGGTTCTAACTGAGGTTCTATAGGCTATGAGAGCAAGGGAAAGCATCTCATGCTAGTCTTTATAAGTGATCACTATCTTCTCAATGATTCTTTTGATGTTCTTATTTGCAGCTTCAATTGCCCCATTCAACTAAGGTTGATATCTAATTAAATTTCTATGATTGATTTTAAATTGGTTGTACACTTCATCCATCAACTTGTTATTCAAATTCATCCTTTTGTTTGCAATAATAAACTCAGGTGTACCATATCTTGCAATAATATCTCTTTTCAGGAATTTGACTACCACTTTTTTAGTCACCATGGCATACGACGCTGCTTTTACCCATTTGGTAAAATAGTCGATCGTGACTAAAATGAATCCGCGCCCGTTTGAAGCTATTGGCAAAATTGGTCCAATCATGTCAATTCCCCACATTGAGAAAGGCCAAGGAGCTGATAATACATACAATTCTTGGGGAAAAGTATTGATTTTATTAGCATACACCTGACATATGTAACAGCACCTTATGTGCCTGATACAATCTGATTCCATCATCATCCACAAATATCCCATCCTCATGATTTTTCTGGCTAACATGTACCCATTCATATGAGGACCATAGATTCCTTCATGCACTTCTTTCATTAATTTCTCGACTTCTTCTTCATCCACACACCTTAGTAGTGTTACATCTGGTGATCTCTTATACAACATGGCTTCACTTAATAAGAAATGAGTAACCAATCATCTTAAAGTTTTTCTATCTTTTCTATCAGCATCTTCAGGATATTCATTAGTTTGAAGTAACCTTTTGATATCATGTTATCAAGGCTTCTTTGATTCTTTCTCTTCAATTATAAAGCAAAAAGTCGGTTTTTCTTCCACCTCAATCTTCAAGGGTTGAATTTCTATCCCATTCTTAATTTTCACCATTGATGCTAACGTGGCCAATGCATTAGCAAATTGATTTTAGGTCCTCGAAATGTAAGTGAATGAAATCTCTTAGAATTTTTCAATTAGCTTGCTTAAATGGTCGTAATAAGGTATTAATTTTTCATCTTTCGTCTTATATTCTCCTAAGATTTGGATAATTATAAAAGAAGAATCTCCGTACACTTTAAGTTTTTGTACTCCCATATCTAATACCATTTTAAGCCCCAAAATGTAAGCTTCATATTCTACTATGTTGTTCACGTATGGAAACGTCAATCTTGCTACCATAGGGAAATGGTTATCCTTAGGTGATACTAGTACTACTCCTATCCCACATCCAAACACATTAGCTGCTCCATCAAAATACATTTTCCATCCTAATTTCTCATCACTCAATTCATTCGCCATCATCACATTTTATTAAGAAATTGTGCCTCTGAACCATTATCCTCATCTTCTAATGGGTATTTTGCCAATTGATCAGCGATCATCTGCCTTTTGATTGAACTTTGACTTACATACTTGATATCGAAATCAAAGAGTAGCATTTGTTACTTCGATATTCTCCCAATCAACACCGGCTTTCTGCTAAATACCTGAACAAGTCATGTTTTGTCAACAACTCCATTGAATAATAGAGAGTATATTGCCTGAACCTATGCATCACCCACACTAAGGCACAATAGGTTCTTTCCACTTCTAAGTATTTTTACTCACCTTCTCTGAACTTCTTGCTCAAGTAATATATATGATGCTCTTTTCTTCTCGTTTTGTCTTTCTGCCCCAACATGCATCCCATTGATTCAAGAATCGTCAAGTAAGGAATCAAGGGCCATCCTGATTTAGGAGTGAGCAGTATAAGAGGATTTATGAGATATTCTTTGATTTCAGCAAATGCTTGCTCATACTCTTCATTCCAGTTTATTGCTACATTCTTCCTTAAAAGTTTGAATAACGGCTTACACTTATCAATTAGTTAAGATAAAAACCGAGCGATGTAATTCAATCTCCCCAATAGTCTTTGAACTTCTTTTATAGTCTTCAGTGTAAACATGTTCACGATTGCCTTGACTTTATCTAGATCTACTTCAATTCCTTTTCTACTAACTACAAAACCCAACAAACTTACCCTAAGTTATCCTAAAGGTGTACTTTTCAGGGTTTTGCTTCAGTTGGAACTTTCTCAATTGTTCGAATAGCTTACGCAAAATATCCATATGATTTTTATTTTCCTTAGATTTGGCAATCATATCATCCACACACACCTTGATCTCCTGGTGCATCATGCCATGAAACAAAGCTACCATAGCACGCTAATAAGTTACCCTAGCGTTTTTCAATCCAAAAGGCATTATGCGATAACAAAATGTTCCCCAAGTGGTAACGAAAGTGGTTTTGATTTTATCTTCTTCTGCCATTTTAATTTGATTATATATCAAGAAACCATCCATAAACAAGAAAAGATGATTCCCGGCAGTGTTATCCACTAATACATCAATATGTGGCAAAGGAAAGTTATCTTTTGGTGTTACCTAGTTTAAGTCATGAAAATCTATACGGACCCTAACTTTCCCCTTTTTCTTTAACATTGGCACCACATTGGCTACCCATTCAAGATAATCCAATACTTCTATGAACCCAACTTCTAGCAACTTCTTCACTTCTTCTTTTATTTTGAGGAGTATATCTACCCTAAATCGTCTAAGCTTTTATCTTTTCAGTTTTATTTCCTCCCTAGTTGGCAATTTGTGAACTACAATAGACAAATCTAAACTGGGCATATCTTCATAAGACTAAGCAAATATATCCAAGTATTCAAATAACAATCATGACAACTCTTGTTTATGATTATCCATTAAATTACTACCAATTTTCAAGTTTCATGGATTTTCCTTTATCCTTAAATTGATCATAACCATCAGTTCATCAATAATTACTCTACCTTGTTCATAACGATACTAACTCTCTTGTATTTCATTTAGAGTCTCAATATCATCTTTGACGTCTAAACCAACAGGGCTGAAAGTGATATTAGTACTTTCATCGTTTACATGCATGAGATATCCATTACATTCATTATTTTTATCGAATCTAAAGAGTAAAGGAAAAGAAAAAAGGACAACAAATAAATAATAAGGAAGAATTGATAGAAAGAAAGGAATGAATTTTATTGAATGAATGAATGAATTCAAATTGTCTAAAAGAAAAGGCCTAACTAATCAGACTAATTATCAAAATCGAATGTTCTTAATTAATTTAATTTTTCCTTTCTAAAGATACCTATTAATGAGAACGAAAAACCAGTTGTACAAGGAAACTAGTATGCCAATATCTTTGTTCTCGTTTAGACCAATGCTACATTACCGAGTCAAGGCCTTAGATAGACTGGCTACATTAGGTTTTTGAACACTAGCTAGTATTGGAAATGTCTAGCGGATGTTCGGAAAGTCTATGTGAGCATGGTACAGCTAATCTCCTCTCTTGCTTCTGGTTTTGGTTTTGGTTTTCATTTCTTGAATCTCCTCTTCAGTAGGCTCATATCTAAGCCTAAACATTCCAATTTGACGCTTAGGCTATTTCAAGCGACCCCATGCCCCCTATCTTGACTCTTCGATCATACTGACTTCGTCAAAAATTTTCAACCCTAGCTCCTCCAACTCTTTACTCCTGACATAGGGAATAGTCATCTCTTTATAAATCTCGTAGTCTTGCTCCCCGAGAATAGTAACCAAATGCTTATTGGCTATGAATTTCACTTTTTGATGTAGACTAGATAGAATTATCCCTGCTAAATAAAACCACAATCTTCTTAATAGAAGATTGAAAATTCGTGATATATCCAGAACTTAAAATGGACTAGTAAACATTTGTGGACCGATTTTAACTTGCAGCCCAACTTCTCCAATTATCTCCCTTTTTGATCCATCAAAAGCCCTTATTGAAATTGAGCTGGGCTTTATCTCACTTGCATCCACTCTGAGTAAATTTAGTGTTGCCAAGGGAAATACATTCAGTGAAGACCTATTATCTATTAGAACTCGAGTAACTACTCTCCTTGTACACTTAACCACTATGAAAAGAAGCTTTATGTACTGGTCTCCTTCTTCACTTAGCTCATCTGGCAAGAATGAAATCTAATCCATCGCAAATATCGAATTCACTACTAATCCCAGCTTCTTAGTGGAAATCCCTTCAGGTACTTTGACATCTTTTAGAATTTTGATCAATGCCTTTCAGTGAGTATTTGATGACAACAGCAAGCCTATCAGGGAGATCTAGGTTGGTACTTTGGCTAACTGATCCATTATCTTATATTCATTGGCCTTCACTATTTTCTTGACAACATTTTGATCTTTATCATCAATATCGTCAAAGATCTTTCGAGAAGCCTCTTCCACAATAGAATTTCTTTTGGCTTCCTCGTTTTGGTCATAAATTCTCCCCGAGCATATAAGCTTACCGACCATAGGTGATGAGGACCTAGTCATCTGATTCACAGCTTAGTGATCCAGAGGTGCTGCTTTGTAATTATTTGGGGCTATTGGGATATTGAAAGCAATTTTCTTGGGCTTACCCAATTCTTTAACCTTCTTAGTCTTCCCGTAATACTCAAAAACCAACAACTTAGGCTCCTCTCTAATCATTCCTACCATATCAACCATCTTCTTGGCTTTTGCAATAAGTTTGTCTTCTTCCTCAAATTTTGGACCCCATCTAATGGGTGGTTCATCAACATACATAGCAAGCGAACCAATGTAATCCACTAAATACTTAAACTTCCCTGACGGTTCTCCTAAGGTATCAACCATTGAATCTCTGGATTCATATCTTTTTCTAAGCTCCTTTTGAGTATTTCTCTTTTACAGTTTTGAAATCGTCATGGTCATTATATTAGCTTTCCTTATCTTCCCATCCTTCAGTAGTTGATATATTACCAGTCTAGTCCAGGTTTTATCTCTAAGATTCATATTCTGCAAGTACCTAGCTTGCCTCAAATTCCAAGCTATCTCCTCAATGGTGATGGGGAGACTGTTAGATCGATCTTCAGTTTAGAAACTTCAACTATGATCATATTGATTGAATTTTCATGATTCGGCAGAAGGTTGTTATCTACGTTAGGAGTAAGAGTCTGAATGAAATCCAATTGAACCAATTTTGCGTCAATAAGATCCTGGATCTTATGTTTGAGCCTCCAACATTGGTCCGTAGAATGCCTTACTTGCCTCAGATGATAATCACAATGAAGTTCCAAGTTGTAATCTCTCGGTCTTTGTCCTTCTCTCAACATTTCAAATGTTAGAAGATTCTCCTTCCTTAGTCATGCAAGAACTTAGCTTAAAGGAATGGCAATATGAGTAAACTTTCTTCTTTGTGGGCAATTGTTTTGATTCGGATTTGGCGAGGGATTAGATCCTCCAGTCATAGCTATCGAGGCTGCAGGCCTGATAAGATTACCGGTATTGACAACACTAACAGTGGCTTCATTGGCTTTATTGGAAAATCTCATGAGAGGTGTCTTTTTCTTAACTACTTCAGGATTAGGAAGCCTTCCAGTAGCAATAGCTTCCTCAATTTGGCAACTTGAGGCTTTAATTTCTATAAAGTTGGGGGCGAGGTATCTGACCAGATGTTGGTAATATGGGCTTCTAAGAGTATTGATGAAAGCAAAGGTCAGATCCTTTTCAATCAAGAGTGGAGTCACTCTAGCTACTATGCCTTTCCATCTTTGAGTATATTCCTTAAAGTTTTTATTGGCCTTCTTTCGCAAATTATTCAAATCCTACATGGATGGGGCCACTTCAATGTTGAACTTATGCTTATTGTAGGAAGCCCATGCTAACTTATCCCAATTTGGGCATACTAAGTTAAGACGAGCCCGGTCAAGCTGTCCTAAAAATTCTAGACCATCACCTTTTCATACTTCGTGTATTTCCCCATTTTCCTTATGTACAACCTAGTGTGGAGCTTTGGGCAGCCAGTCTCATCGTATTTCTCGAATTTCGACACTTTAAATCTTTCCGAGAATTCATCATCTTCATATATTGACAAATTGACCATTCCCATCTATTCAAACTCGTTAACCATTTCTAAGGTTTTCATCTTCTCAGTCAACTTCTGCATAAACTTTCTTTGCATCTCCCGATGCTTCTCTTCAATCTCCTTCCTCTATACCCAGCATTAGGAATCGATTCTTCATCTTCTAATTCAAGGAGAGGGGTCGTTTCTGCGTTCAGATTTGGATTGACTTGAGATCCTTGTATGTTGTTACCCAATAGCCTGAGTGAGAGCTTGGATCTATTCGGCCATCTCATTCATGTTTTCTTCCAAAGTTGCTACTCTCGGGTCGGGTTTAGCTTGATTGGTGTTTCCAGTGCCTTAAGCTGACATTCTAGCCTTAGAACGAGTGAATATCAAGCTTCTAGCTGAATCTGCAAGTTTGGACACTTTCTTTAAAATCCTACGCGAAAACCCAAGTTTTAGACTTTTTGGTGAATAAGAGATTTTTTTGGTTGTTTTTTTGTGATTTTTGTTGTTCTGTTGTTTGCCTCTTTTGTCTTTTTTTTTTCAAGTTTTCTTTTCCCTTTTTTTCTTTTAAACGTCAACTAAACAAATAATAATAATAATAATAAGTAAGAGACTTGGCAATTAATAAAAATTTTATTTACTAAAGCTGCAAATTTATTAATCATAAGATCTAACTTATACAATAAACTAAAAGAAAAGAAAAAATCCTAACTAATTCTCTTAAAAATTTAAATCCTACATCTACAAGAGCTGACGTATCTAGTTGGGACAGGCTTCATCAACTTCCCTCATGAATCTTCGTACTATAACATCCCTTTCTCGAATCTTACTCCTAAAGAATTGATTTTTCTCCAGCAATCTCTCATTTTCCAACTTTAATTCTTTAATAATTCTCTTACTTTCTTAGAACTAGGCTTTAACTCTGGCCCGTATGGTATCTCGATAAGCCCGCTTAGTAGTTGAAAGACGTACAAGTTCTAGCTCATGTTTGAATACATTTGGAGCTTCGTACCGTATCTTTCCACCTTTCTCTAACAGATCATAGATGAACTGCTTGGACGCTCGGTATTCTTCAACTTTTCCCCTCAAAGTTCCCACATTGACTATCTTCTTAACTGCTCTCTGTTCCTACAGCTTCATGAGTTCTACTGGTCATTTAATCAAAGTAGCCATAAGTAGATAAGGATCTTGATAACTCACTATGATAACGTCTAAGGAGTCCCTATAGGCTATCTCTTGAAGTGGACCCAACTGTGTGGTGACACAAGCTAGGAAATATCTAGTACAACCTGTAATACTGATAAGGAGAACCCCTGCATAATCAATGCACCCTAAGATGGTTTGAGTGCAGTGGCTCCACTTAGCTATCCACATAAAGTCTACTAACTGCATTTTACTAATAACTAACACCCATCCATTAAACTAAGCTTCATCTGGTACCTTGAGGTAGCGAGCAAAGTCATCAATTAGGTTCATATTTTCAATCAAGGACTCTTTGAGAAAATTCCCTCTATATCCCTGTATATGACTGAGAAACCACACGACAAGGATTATAGGGTTAGCTATGAAATAACTGTGACCCTAGTTCTTCAAGTAGGTAAGTGCCCTAAACTATTCTACCAGTAACGCTAGTATATAGGATTTATCAGCTAGGAAATGAGTTACTAACTCAGTAACCCTATAATGAAATTAACCGAAACTGACGGGAAACAACACTATCTCGAATACTACTATAATAAAAGCATTTACTCTCTTCTCGACCCATGATTCATATCCTCCACAAAAGATCTGACAATACTTCTGATAAGCATCTAGGCGTGAAAACCACTCCTCTAATCTTAGGATACTAAAACATTTCTTGCCTCTGAATTTAAGAACAGCATCAAGGCCGACTTTTTGACTCCTAACAAAGTCATCAAAGCTTTCTCAGGCTAAACTCTGAGATCTGGGATGGTTATGCCTACTTCGAGAAGAGGAGCACTACGTAGCTGCGAGTATTCTTCAATAATGGGTGTCAACACATATGGGCCGAAATTGAAAGCTGCAGACTCTAGGTCCCAGTAATGGATGAGGGCTTAAATTAAAGGCCAGTGGAGTTGGACCTGCATAAGGGATATGTCTGGCCCAATCTTCTTGCGAATATGATCTTGCTTAGTAGGTGGAAGCTAGTTTAACCAATCTCTTAAGATGGCCTTAGGGAAGGAATAATTACCTAATTGGACTTCATGAACAAGCTCTAGATTAACATTACCTTGACTTTCCATATCTATATTACAAAAAATATAAATAAAATAAAATGTAGCGATTACTTACAACAAGACCACTAAATTTAGAATAAAGTTGGATATAATATTAATAATTTTGCAACTTTTTTAGAAAAAATTCATAGAAATTACGCATCCTTTCACTAACTATGAAATGATAAATATAAAACACATATAATACAAGAAATAGAATATTCATAGAGAAACGAGCATAATCAAATATATATAAATACAATATGTTACACACGCATGTAATGCAATAGGGGTCAATAATTAATAAATTATAAGAAGTATGATGAATATGCGGTCACGAAATACCCTTATATATAAGTAGGCCTAGAATAGGATTTTTTTCTTTAAAAAAAATGAAGTTTGTGAATACTTATATATAAAGGTTATTGGTTTTTTTAATTTTCCCTTTTTTTGAAGAATAAGATCGAGCTGACCACAAATTGATCAGGCTTTTCCTACAATTTAAGAATAACTACCCCTTTTTCTAAAAAGATGATGCAAGAGGGTAAGATCTATGGGTCTCAAGCTCTATAACTCCAAGGCTTTTTGGAGAGAAGCCTAGTGGGCTACATCGAAGCCTGAATTGGCTCATCTATCACCGATAAGTGGAGGTAAAGACCTTAGCGACCTGAGCATTACACAATGGCGACCTGTCCTAAGTTCCTAAGGTAGCCAAAGTTTAAGCACATCTAAACATGCAAATGATTACTATAAATAAACCACCCACCCCCCCACCCTAATTCCTAGGAAGGCCTATTAGGCCAAGTTTTTTTGGGGGGTTTACATCACTAAAAAAACAATTAGTACAACTATAATACAAAAAATAAAATAATTACAAAAAAATCCTATCAATTAAATTTTTAATTTTTACAAGGCTAGCCCACCAAAGGTCCCTAATAAAGTCGCCAATTATGGCGAGCCCTATTTTGGTTTTCTTAATTTAACCTATATTAAGCTTAAGCCGCTTAATATAAATTACTCGATATTAAATTAAAAAAATATTTATAAATAATTTAAAAAAAAATTAGAGTTGGCAACCGATTCAACTAATAAAAATGAAATTAAGGTTTTCGGTTAGGAAAACCTTAATTTAGCCATTGATCCACAAATTTTCTAAAAAATTATTTTTAGAAAATTAAATCAGAAAAAACCGAGTTCAAAGGCTAACTTATTAAAACTAAGTCACCATGTAAAAATTAAAAAAACACTAATGGGCTTTCAATTTTTATAATTTTCTAAAAATGTTAAAAATATACCTAAAGAAGTAAAAGCTAACTAAAGTGATTTTTTTTATTTATTTTATATTACGAATTTCTAAGATAAGGAAAAAAACATATTTTTTTTTTCTATGATTGCCCCGAGGATACCTACATACCAACTAGTTAAGATCAAACCGAGCATAGTTCTCTTTTATAAAATATTTAGTGGGTGGACTATTTTTATTTTGAAAACTGAGCCAAGTTTACGTTTTTTATCAATTTATTTTTAAAAAACTTAATTTTCATGAATCGGAGAAAACCCTAACTAACTAAATTCTTTTTTTTTTTTGAAAAAAACTTGATTAAGATATTTTATTTTTATAAAACCACTACGTATCAAAGAAAATGTATCTTTTCTAAATCCTAATTATAAGATATATTGAAGACATGTTTATTATTATTATTAAATAAAAAAAACAAACATAGTTGACAAAAAAAAAAAGAAAAACTTAATTCAACTAGATTTTTTTGGAATTATTGGAATGGCCTTAAAAAGTTGCAATAAAATAACTAAAAACCTGCACTCAAACAAAAAATAAATTAATAAAGGAGAAAAACATAACTAATAAAATAAATAAATAAAAACTAATGAAAACTTACCTACGCATCAAATCGCGACATTGTTGTGCTCGACTATTATGTTGAGCGATGTATTAGGCAAATGTCTAGCTACAGTGGGCGAGAGTGCAAGCGTAAGGCTGAGCAATAGCGAGCGAGAGCATAGGAGCAATTAGGTGATGGCTAAGCGATACTAGATGATGTTGGGCGATGCTAGGCAATACTGGGTGCTATACAGATGGTACTGGTCATTGCGCGGGCCATGCTGGGTGACACTAGGCGATACTGGTCGCTGCACAGGAAACACTAGGCAACACTAGAGTGGGCGATGCTAAGTGACACTGGGCGATGTTGGGCGGTATTGGTCGCTACGTAAGCGAGAGGGGGTAATGGAGTAGGTAATGGTGGGCAATAGTTGGGCAATAGTGGGCGATGCTGGGTGAAGCTAAGCAATAGTGCACGATGTTAAGCAACAGTGAACGATGACTAGGCAATGGTAAGCGATGCTAGGCGATAGTGGGTGATGGTTGGGCAACAGTAGCAATCGTTTAGGCAACAATTGGTGATGGCTGGGCAATAATAGGCGATGTTGGGCGATAGTAGGTGAAAATTAGGCATCAGTAGGTGATGATTGGGCGATAGTGGGTGACGCTGGGCGATGGCTAGGTGACGGTTGGGCAACAATTGGGTGATAATAGCGAAAGCTGGGTGACAGTGGGCAAAAGCTAGGCGACAGTGGGCGAAGGCTATGCAATAGTAGGCGAGAGTGTGCTAGAGAGGGCGATAGCTTGTGTTCGTATGCTAGGCAATAGGTTGTATGTAATTAAAAACCATCATCCATGTCACCTACTAATTTATAAACCCTAATATTGAATCTTCTATATCGTTTTAAATATAGACTTTTTGATTTTTTAAAGATTTATCTTAGCTTTTAGAAACCCTACTTAGGCTTTTTATTTTCTAGGCTCAATTCGATCCAATTTGATTTAGCCCAATAGTCCACTTGATAAATCTTAATTATATTCTAACCCAACACAAGTCAGACAAAAATCCATTTTATATTGGACTAGACTAAAATATTTCAAATGAAGTCCAATTTTTCAACGACTTAGAATTTACTATATTGATCACTTACCATTATCCGATTTGATACTAAATGATCCGACTCGATTCAACTTAACTCGATATGACTTGGCTTGACTCAACTAGACTCGATACGACTTGACCTCTTTTTTATTATTTTATTTTTATATTTTAAATTTTATTTTTTTATTATTTTTTTATATTTATTTTTATTAACCTGGCTCAACTAAAATAAAAATAAAAAATGGCAAAAATGAGGTGTTTACATTAGAGAATTCCAAATGCTTATGATTCAGGCTAACATAGAAGAACTCGAGCCTTGCACAGTATTAAGGTCCGTTTATGGGCTCAAGTATGAGATCGCAACATGGTGGAAGTACAAAAGTTTTATACTTTAGAAGAGGCAATCAAGATAGCGCAATCAGTTGAAAGGCAAAGGAGAATCATTCCAAGCCGACTTAGGCCAACATTATCTCGACCCCCAATTCTATGCTAACCCGTTCAAGCCAAACCGAAAAGGCCATACAAGGTTGAAGGTAGGAACGACTGATCTGATGACAGCCGAGCAAGCTAGTTGGGTCGAGCCGATCAGCCAAATCAAGCCAAGGTTAGGCTTACCCCAAGGATATATGAGAAAAGGAAAACCTCGAGACTGAAGACCAGTAAGGTAAAATGCCTTAAATGCTTAGGCCTTGACATATGGCCACTAAGTATCCAAACCGATACGTCATGGTGCCCCAAGGAGATGTAGTGCATAGCACCAATGAGAGTGAGCCCGAAAAAGAAGATGTTCGAAAAGCCAAAGTTAAAGAGGAAGAGGAAACCTATGTCTATGCCAACCAGGGAAAAGTGATAATCCTAGTCTTGAGATAAGTACTGAGTTCCTCCTCGAACTCTAAGAAGGACTAAAGGGAGAATTTGCTCCATACCAAGTGTACCATTTAAGGCCAATTGTGTATGATCATCGTATATGGAGGAAGATGTACTAATGTTGTTGCACAATCTTTTGTCTAGAGGTTAGGTTTGGCAACCTTAAAGCATCCTTAACCTTGCAAGCTGCATTGGCTTCATGATGGGGGTTCTTTGCACAACATTGAACAAATGACTATACCATTCAGTGTTGGAAGTGTGTATAAGGATGAAGTAGTATGCGATGTCGTCCCTGTGGGAGGTTCACATCTGTTGCTTAGATGACCTTGGTTATTTAACTAATGTGTTACTCAAAATGGGTATAAGAACACCTATACCTTTATTAAGGATGGAAGGAAGATTGTATTGCAATCCATGACCTCATCCCAAGTGAATGAAACCCATAATCAACTCAGCTCAACTAATAAGAAGAATGCCTTGGTGATGAGTTGAAGAAAGCTCCGAGCTACTAAAAAAGCTAAAGAACCTATGTTCCTATTGGCCAGAAGACTATTGGAAATGAGAGATTTGGAGGATATCCCTGATTAAATCCAAAGCTTGCTAAATGAGTTTTACAATCTGTTCCTTAAAGAACTGCTTAGAAGATTGCCTCCGATCTAAGGCATTGAGTACTGTATTGACCTACAGCCAAGTGCCACCCTACCAAACTAACCTGCATAAAGGATGAATCCTGAGCAGGCTATTGAGCTAAAAAGATAGGTAAATAAACTCATGGAGCGAGGATATGTAAGAAAGAGCATGAGTCCTTGCATTATACCAGCACTGCTTATTTCGAAGAAAGATGGTTCATAGCATATGTGCACCAACAACTGAATAATTAACCGAATTACTATCAAGTATGAATACTCGATACTGAGGTTCAATAACATGTTATATGAGCTTCATGGGGCCAAGATATTTTTGAAGATTGATCAACAAACTGGCTACCACCAAATTCGCATGAGGCCAGGCAATGAATGGAAGACTTCCTTCAAGACTAGGCATGGACTCTACGAATGGTTAGTTATGCCGTTCAGACTTACTAATGCGCCAAACACATTCATGATGTTAATAAATCATGTAATGCGGCCGCTAATTGAAAGATGTGTGGTCGCATACTTTGATGACATATTTATAGTTGTCAAAATAGCGATTTTACCCTTGTAATTTTATAAGTTTATGATTTTATGTGGCTCTTCCGAATTAATTCGAGTGTAGAATCATTTTTGGCATAGAAGCTTACGTTTTTAATCAAGTTCACATATAAACTCAGTAAAAACTTACGTTTTTGACTGAGTTTACTGATTCTACATATCTAAGTTGAATAAACTAAAAAATTAAAGGAAAAGATAATATAACTAGTCTTTTACAAGCCATCAACTATTAAGGCATTACAATGTTTATCCTATCTTATTCCAATTTTTTACCTTTTCTTTCTCTCTCAATCCTTATTTTATGTTCATAGCTTTTATCTAAATTTCAACTCCAATAACAAAGTTTATAAAGAAAATTACAAAATTTATTTTATACCTTCCATAACTTAAAGTGAGTTGAAATGTTTAGTTCTCTTTAATTTATAGCTTCATTTTAAAAAAATAGGAAAAAGTTTAGTTTTAGCTCTATTTATCCTTATTCTAAACATGTTAGATTATATATTAAGAATTTTTATGAAAAAAAAAAAAAACTTAATTTTTTCTTTTTTTTATTTTTATCATGTATTTCAAGTTTTTAATAACTACTATAAGTATATACATAATTTTTTTAAGCTATTTTACATTAATTGTAGAAACTTACGTTTTTATATTTTGATTTTACATTCCGATTTTATAAATCCTCTAACAATTCCAGGTAAAATCGTGTGTTTGACAACCTTCGACATATTGGTATACAGTGCTAATCGAAACGACCATATTCAACATCTTTGCGAAGTATTTGACATTTTTCAAACTAAGAAGTTGTATGGAAATGTGAAGAAGCATATGTTCTACCTGAAAGAGATTATTTTCCTAGGATTTATGGTGTAAAGGGAAGGACCCCAAGCAAATGAGGAGAAGATCCAAGCTGTTCTTGAGTGGTTGACGCCAAAGAATGTCACTAAGGTTTGAAGCTTTTATGGCCTAACTTCTTTCTATAAGCTATTTATCAAAAATTTCAATACCCTAACCACCCCCTTGACCAAGCTAACAAAGAATAACGAGGGTTCAGGTAGAATGATTAAGCTGAGCAAAGCTTTAGGGAAATTGAGGAGAAGCTCACCTCGGTGCTTGTCCTTTCACTACCAGATTTTGACAAACCCTTTGAGTTGGAATGCGGTGCCTCAAGAGTAGGAATTAGCACTGTCTTAATGTAAGAGTGACGATCCGTCACCTACCATAGAAAGAAGCATAGTGGTCCTGCCCTGAACTATTCTATGTATAAGAAAGAGTTATACTCTATTTACCGAGCCCTTATTATTTGGCAACACTATTTAATGCCATGAAAGTTTGTTATTTATATAGACTATGAGTCTTTGAAGCATCTAGGTAGTCAAGACAAGCTTTTGAAAAGACAAGCCAAGTGATTGGATTTTATAAAAAGATTCTCGTACGTCATCCAACATAAGAAGGGAAGTGTGAATATGGTCACCGACGCTCTGTTACGACGGTAAACCTTGCTAACCACATTGTAGACAAAATTATTGGGATTCTCACTAGTTATGGAGCAATAAGTTCATGATCCTCATTTCGGCCCTATCATAGAACAATGTAGAGACGGAATTACAGTCAAGGGATATTAGCTTAAGGAAGGCTATCTGTTCAAGGATTGAAGGCTATGCATACCAAATTGTTCTACACGTAAGCTATTGCTTAAGAAAGCTCATAGCAGTAGATTATCAGGTCACTTTAGGGAGACCAAGACCGCTAATCTATTGAAGGAGAACTTTTACCGACCAAGTTTAGCTAAGGATGTCCATAAGGTAGTTAATAGTTGTGAAGTATGCAACCGAGCTAAGGGGAAGAGAGAACCCTATAGAGAGTACATGCCACTATTAACACTAACCTTACCTTAAGTCGATCTCAGCATGAACTTTGTCCTAAGGTTTCCCTGGACATCTAAAGGGAAAGATTCTATATTTGTTGTAGTGGACTGATTCAGCAAAATGTCACACTTCATTCCGTACCATCAAACTAACGATGCTCTATATATTGCTGATTTGTTTTTGTAGGAGGTTGTTTGACTACATGAAGTACCAAAGACTACTATCTCATATTGAGACACAAAATTTTTGAGCTATTTTTGGAAGACTCTTTAGAGAAAACTTGACACCAAACTTGTATTCAGATCTAATAGCCACCCTTAGACTGATGGCCAGACTGAAATAGTAAATAGGATACTAGGCAATCTACTCAGATTTGTCATAGAAAATAACTTAAGGGATTAGGATCTATGCCTACTAGTTATAAAGTTTGCATACAACCGAACTGTCCATAGCACTAGTAGGAAGACTCCATTTAAGGTCGTCTATGGCCTTCACCCCACTATTCCCTTGGATATGATCAATACACCAACAACTACTAAAGAGAGTTTATCCGAAGTTAACAGAGCCTAAGAATTACATGAGCTATACTAGTCTATAACCAGGAAGATCACCAAGTTCAATCAGATTCAGAAAAAAAATTAGTAGCCGAGGCCATTGAACCATTTCTTTCCACCCAAGAGACTTGGTATGGATACATCTCAGCCAAAAATGATTCCCACACTTAAAACAAAACAAGATATCTCCTCAAGCTGACGGTCCATTTACAGTCCTAAAGAAAATTAACTACAATGCTTACCAAATCAAGTTACCTAATGACTATGGTGTTTTTTTCACCTTCAATGTGTTTGATCTGATCCTTCACCAACCAACAAAAGAAGACATCGAGTGGGCCCTAGAAGAAGAAGCTGAAAACACTCTAAATTTGAAGGAAAATCTCTCTGACCTCCAAGTAGATGATAAGAATCAAGCCCCTAGACCAATCACTTGTAGCTAAGCTAAAGGACTCCAAAGACTCACGCGAAGAATACTAGCTAGAAATAAAAGCCAATATGGGGATCCCTATGCCAAACTGATCTCCTATCGACCTATCTATCAAATCCTCACATGCGCTAGATATGCTCTTACCCAGTAGTGAAGTCTTACTCTAGAAGCCAGCCCCAAACGAGCTGAGCCAAGCTCCCCTAATCAACCACAAGCATCTAACTCCAATTCAGCTGACTTCTTATCGGACTGATTAGCTCCCAGCCTGATCTAGAGCAAGTTGACCCTTAACTACAACACTTTCCTGCTTCCACCTACTTTTTATCATATTCCTAATATCCAACCACAAGTGACACTTATCTTCTAAACACAACTTTCTAAAATGATTCTTTTTCTTTCTGTACTAAATATTTTTTGTCTCTTTTAGCCCTTTTAGCATGTCTTATGTAACCTAATCATAGAATACCCTTTTATTTTTTCATGCATGTAGAGTAACCATAGTAGATGGATATATAAACCCCTACTTTCTTGTATGCAGACAATAAACTAATTAATACAAAATTATTCATGTTAAGCAACCATAGTGTTCTTGTTACCGTTGAACTCTTATCTATTCCTTTTAGTAAGGAGTAGTGGCAAGTAAACCTTTAGTTAGGATCAATGTGTCATATCTGGAGGATTGCCGAGTAGGATTAAGTGGTGCGTCATATATATTAGTAACTACTCGAACTTTACTAACTTTTCCCCTATTTGTTTTTTGTTTGCTTCGTTATGGTACCTCTCTGTATGTCCATCCTTGGGGAAGTATCAATAACATAAAGAGTATTATAATAACTCTTAGTTATCAATTAACTAGTTCAATAAGCTTTACCATAACAAACATAGTACAAGACTAAATAATCAATTTATATTAATCAACTACTAACTCTATTTCTTAATGGCATAATATTCAGTCCCCTAAACATAAGATGCTCAAATACTAAGATTTAGAGAAGGCTATTGCTTGTGGTTTCAAGATTATGTGGGTATACTATAATCTTAGGTGTTACTTGCTAGAACTTTGGATAAATTAAACTTGACTGATATGAAAACACAACCTAGGTATCTATTTACTACTTGTGTATGGTTGTTCATTCCAATGTAATGACATCCTTAGATTACATCACATCTGTTGGTATAGCTTCGAAAAGATACAATAGTAAAGCTCATGCCATTATGATGGCTCAGCGATAGTCAATGGTAGGTTTCTATAGCTACATTAAATGGTAGGTACCTCTATACATGACTATTCTCAAGATTTTCCTCATGGAATCTAGATTCGATCCTATGACCACCAATGTCCTAGATGGTATCAAACTCCCTTCTTTCCCTATCATATTATCTAAAGTCACGAGTAATCCCATGTTACTTGTTTACTTTCAACCTTATTATATTACTAAATGGATTATTTGTTGCATTGGCATAGACCTTTGTTTCATGTAATGTGTGGTTTGATTGTGGTAGTATTAAGCTTCGTTTAGGCTCAATCCTTACTTCTTTTTTTGGTGACAAGGATATTGTTGCTGAGTTTCTTTATGACCTTAGCTTTGACACTTATTATGAATTGTTGGGAAGATATTAGATATATGATGATTTAGGGGATGGAGACGCCTAGTTTATTTCCAGATTATTTTTACTTTTATGATTTAGAACTTAATGATTTGGATTACTATAATTAACCTTAATACTACTTAAATCTTCTCAATGTGTTTTAGATGCCCTTATGGGGGGGGCGGTTGTAGTTAGTTTTGGCCTTTGACGTTGGTGATATTTTAGAGAGCTTCAATTCTTAGGATTTGATGATATAAGTGTATCCAATGATATTTGACAAGTTTCACTAATTTTTTAAACTTTGTTTTGTCCAATCTACATATTACAATCTACTAGAATTTCTAAAAATTTTGATATTTAATTTAATTTTCAAAACTTAAACATATGTTCTCAATAATCTAAAATGGATAAAAACCATTTTAAATTTAGATAAGCTTAACATGTGATATCTAGGTGCTATATATCGTGGACTATCATGCTACGAGTAGATTTAGGGCATAATAGTTTAAATGGTATCAAAACTTAGGTTTAAATGACAAAGAAATTCACACTTATTAAACGGTAAGCATGAGAGTGAGAGCTAACTAGGTACGTTATGAAAAATTTGATGATTTCAAACATGCTTATGGAATTGAATATTAAAAACCCGTAAAAGAGGTATGATACTAAAATTAGTCCTAAAAGACTATCTATCCTACTATCGATGTTTGTATTTAGGGTGTATGCATCAAATTATACAAATGCTCTTGGTTGACTTGATTACCTAAGATCATGCACGTGCTACTTGTCAATTATGGAATTTCATTAAATGCAACTAATATTGTTGACTTCATGGTTTCTCTTATATGACTACTAAATTAATGTCAATTAATTAGAGATTGATATTGTTGCTATGTGCTTTAAGTGATTGTTAAAGTTATATTCTCCTTAAAACTTTTCTAAAATAACCTTAAGATCATATAATAGAAGGGTAAAATGATCTCTAAAATATTACATGGTTAACGATGGTACCTCTAAGCTAACCAAAACATCTGGTGTATTTAAAAGACCCAAACAAATCACGAAATCAATAAATCTAAAATTTAAAGAACAGATTCATCACAAAGCTTCCCAAAAACAAGTGGTTGTTTGTCTTAGACACTTCATAAACAGCAACTTAAGTACTAACTAAAGAAATACAATAAAACAAGATAGATAATGGTAATAATGAATGGCATACTCTAATATGGACAAGACTGTCTCATTAAACCTCATAAGGTGAACAATAACATGGCAATAATAAGAAACAATCCCAAAAGCTTATTAGACATTATATAAGCAACCTTATGAAATGAGGAGATAAATGATAATTGAAATTGTAAACCAATAAATAAATAGGATGGAATAATGAATCTATGACTTCCCCTTTATTCCCATGTCAAGACATCAATCCCTGTTGGTCTCATGTTGTATTATGTCATTTCATGTCATGTCATGTAAGGTCAAGCTAAGATGTCAATCAATCATGTTGAGTCAAGTGGTCAAACATCCTTGTTAAGTCTAAGTAAGTGCAAAGCTAGGATTCACTAGTCATACTCTTATTCTATTCAAAGTAAAATGAGTAAGAGATTGATATATGACTTAAAAAGATAATGAAATACTAATAAATTATATGATGAAGTAAGGTAAAATCAAGAAACTAAAAGACAACTTGATAACAAATTATATCAAAGGCACACCAAGACAAAAAAAAAAATTTGGGGTCTTAGTATCCACTGTAAAATGATGACATAACAAGAAAAGCTTACCATCCCAAAAATAACCCAAGAGAGGAAGTACTCTTAAATAAATGATAAATTAATTAAATCCATCTAAGATCTAAGAATAATGAGTGCAACAACAAAAAATCTAATACAAAGGAATAAGATTTTAACTAATACAATTGTATGCATAGTAAACGAATGATCCTAACAAATGTATGTGTATGTTTTATTTGTGCATGTTTGTTGTTGACTAAGTGTTCCTCTGACTGCATACTCGCTTATCCTTGCTATTCAGCCTAAATGCTTTTCAATGCTTTCGTCTTGTAATGTCACTATGTAGTAGCCTCTTAGAAGAATAGTGTATAGTGAGTACAAATAGCGAGGAGGTTATGATTCAGAGCACTTGTCTCAAGAGACTAAGGGCTTAGGGCTTAAGGAATGATACCTTAAGGATTATTAAAGTTAATGATGGAAATGAAATTGAAGAGTAGGAGAATTGTGGATTCAAAGCAGGCAAATTATTTACAAATATTAAAAAGGCTATTATCTAAATGTTGTTTAAGGATAATTGATAAAGTTTGATTAGAAAATATAGACCATGTGAACACAAGCTATGAGAAACTAATATGTGGTTGGAGATGTAGTGAGTGGAAATATTTTTTAAGGGGAGGAAGTAGGAGTTGGTATGCATTTGAGTATCTAAAAGTTTAATCTTTTAATCTGAAAAAGGAGAGGTAAGAGGGTAGGGGGAAGAGGGGATGAAATATCCTAAAAATCATACAATTAATCATTAATTCATTTGAAAGTAATTAATTTCAATTAAGAAGGAAAGCATTAAATTTTTTAGTGAATATCTCAAAAAATGACCACTTTACCCCTACACCAGATTTTGAAAAGAGATAATGAATTTTAAGTTAAACAACTCAAACAATATTAAAATAAGGTTTAGGCAAACCAAAACTAAAGGTTAGTTTAAATGTCATTTTGAGATGAGAATTCAATTTAAGGCAAATATTTTAAAATTACCAAAATGCCCCTCTATCAGGTTTTCTAAAGGAAACTCAAAAAATTTAGCTAAAATAATCAAAACAACAATTTGGGTTCAATAGACATTAATTAAGCTAAGAATTACTCTTAAGTGGATTAAAACCCCTAAAGTTGGTGATTTGTGAAAAAGTGAGACATAAAAGTAGAAGATTGGATGCTTGACACTTGACACCTAATTTAAGAGCTCTAAAATGTTTCCAAAACCCTTAAAAGTAACTTTATAAACCGTCAAGTGCAAATTTCTTTTTCAATAGTCCTCTACCTTCTTCATTTAAGAAAAACCATTGAGGTAAAATCTCGAAAAACTATAGAACCATAAGCCATTCTTATCAAAACCCTAAGATTATTTTTAAATGAAGCCACTAAACTAATTTAGTTATTATTTTTAAGTTAAGAAGAGAAGATCAAAACATATTAGAGGGGAAAAGAGGATACACTTGATTCACAAAGGAAGAAGGTAGGTGTTCCTTTATGTTCTCATGAAAAATTTAGTGGATTAGAGGTACTATAATCAAATGAAGGTAAGAATTAATGGTTTTAACTTAAGAACTCCAATTATGAGTGGAAAAGGAGTCCTTTTAGGGGTTGTCTTGCAGACGATCAACAAGTGGTATAAGGAAAGATTTATCACTTTCAAGAGGTAAGACCATCAACTTTTGCATGACTTGTGGAGTTTAAGATATTAAAGAGTATATGTCAATATTCCTTGATGATTTGGTATGCTATATGAAGTTTTGATGAAATAAATGGTGTTTGAATCCTAAATGTACAACATGGTACATTAGGGCATGCTAGATTGTTTAAATCTTGCGAATTAAAGATATAAAACAAAGAAACTTTGATAATATGATATTAGTTGATGGTTAGATGTTGATTTATGAAGTTAAACAATGTAACATAGATGTAGCTCGCAGAACTATGGCTATTCATTGATGATGGAGGCTGACCATTATTGCTTAATGTGTTGATCAAGTAATAGACAAGCTAATTTAGGTGTTAGATTAGTGCTAAACAAAGAAGAAGTAAATTAGGGGTTGATTCATGAGTTTCCACCCTCAATCTTGTGATCCTACAACATCCTTGCTATTTGTTTGACTTTTTTTTTTAATTCATGATTTATATGTTAATGTGCTAGTACATGGAAAATTTCATGTTACTTAATGATTTATTAGATAATTGATATGTAATTGTTGAATTTATGTTGATAAGTGTACATGAAATGTATATAATGCTAATTGACCAAATTAATGACTTTGAAATGAAAAATTGAACATGTAATCACCTTTAGATAAAGCTTGAATGTCGATTTGAAATGATCTTGATGTTACAATTGGTGGTTCAACGATGGTAGATAGATTAGCAGGGCTAAGGTACTTGAATGATGAATTACCTTATTAAAATGTCTTTATCTTGTTATTATGCCCTATGATATGATTTAAAGTTCAATTTTATCAAGTCCCTTGTTAATCATTGACCATAGGGGTTTAGAGGCATCTTAAGATGATTTAGACATAATAGATTGTAAAAGTATGAACATTGCATTTATTAGAGCTAATAACATATGAAGATTTACGTTAGAGATAATAACATATGAAGATAGAAATTTTATGATTGAATAGACCTAACAAGACATAAAGCTACAAACTTCACATGAATTAGGACCTAATAAGATGTAAAGATGCAAGCTTTACTAAATTTGGCACTAAGGAAATACATCAAAAGGATAGCTATGTATTGAACAAAGTGGCAAAGAACATTTCTGATGATAAGTCAGAGGACATGCCTAATAAGTTAAAATTTAAAATGAAATACAGAGGATAATTAAGAGAATACACCTATTCTAAGTTGGCTAAATCCTTTATCAATTCATTCATATCACCCAATGATCCGGCTGTACCCTCATGATCAAAGTCAATTCACTTAACAACTATAGTTGAAATTAGGTAAACTAATCTAACGACTAAGCGATCTGTTTAAGCTAAACGATATGATAAACAAGTAACCAATATTAAATGGACCAATAGATTAGTAAATGGCAATAGTCCTTTCAATTGGATTAATTAAATTGACTAAATAATATGGACCTAATTTTCATTCAACACTAATCTCTTAAGGCCCATAACCTAAATGGAATTTAACTAACATAAGGCCTATAATATGAATAATCTAAGCATAGACTAATAAAATGAGGTGAAGTTATATAACATGAAGAGTACTATAATAACTTTTATCTATTAGTTAAGTAGTTTAATAAACTTTACTATAATGAACTTAGTATAAGACTAAATAATTACTTTATGTTAGTCAACTACTAACTCTAGTACTTAGTGGCATAATAATCAATGCCAAGCTTAAATGTAAGATGCTTACATACTCAAATTTGGAGATAGCTATTGCTTGTGGTTTCAAGATCATGCAAGTACATTGTGACCTTCGATGTTGCTTATTATAATTTAGGACAAATTAAACTAAACTAATATATAAACTTGATGTAAGTATCTATTTCATGCTTATACATGGTTGTTCAATCTAGTGCAATGATACCCTTAGATTGTGTTACGTCTAAAAGTGTAGCTTCAAGAGGATACAGTAGTAAAGCTCATGCCACTATGGTGTTTGGAGCTATACAAATAGGGTAGGTTATGCAAGGCTAGTCTGCATAATCCGGCAGAAAAAAAAAAAAAAACGATTTGAGCTCAAAAATTTTAGCCCAGTTAAAAGTGAGCTTTTTTTAGCATAGCCCGCTTAACTTGCGGGCCAACCAATTGAAAGGCAAGTTGGCCTACAAAAAAAATAAAATAAAATAAAATATTCTATTTTAGGGAAAGTTTTAATGGAATCATCATGATCTGATTCCACCAACAATGTAACATAAAGGTCTCCAAAATATCAATAAAGGAAAAATGGATACTAAAAAGTAAAATTAGTAAGTTTCGATAGCTATTAAATATCAAGTGTGAACTATATTTCATCCTTATCCTCATGTGACCCAACAACACAAAGCATTTTCATAGGATAAAAAACAATCAGCAACTCTTAATGTGGTGCACTAAATAGAGCTCTGCTAATAATGCAAGTGGCCTTAATATACCAATCTACACATTAAGAGTTTTATATTAAGCTCATTTCTTATTTTTCAAAGTTTTAAATATTAATGAATAATTCTCATCATAAATCAAAATTCGCTTGATTTTTACTAAAATTAAATGATAAACTTCAATGCTAAGATAATAAGCATCATTTTGAATATCTAATTCACAAGTTGACTCACTTAACCTACAACTTGCAATGAACTGAGTTGGGCTAAAAATTCTAGCCTACATTTGTAAGTAGGCCAACCTACTCAACCTGCAAGCCAATATAGGACAGGTGGGGTTAGCCTACTTAACCCACTTACACAACTATAATGGTGGCTTGATGATAGTCGATAGGAGATTTCTGTATCTATATTAGATAGTAGGACCCTTTGTACTAAGCTATTCCTAGGATCTTTCACGTTAAGTTTGGATTCGCACCCCTAATCCTCAATGTCCTAGAAGGGATCGAACCCCCTTAATTCACTGTGTTATCTAGAGTCATAAGTACTCTTATGTTGCTTAACTACATTCACACTTGATGATATAGTTGAGTAGATTGTTTGTTATGCTAGAATAGGCCCGTGTAACATGTGGTTTGTGGTTTGGTTACTGTTGTGTTGAGTTTATTTGAGGCTCAATCCTTACTTCTTTTTCAGGTGATAAGGATATCATCATTGAGTTTCTTTATGAACTCGGCTTTAACATTTATTATGACTTTCCAGGAATATATTAGATGGACAACGATTCTAAAGATGGAAACACCCAGTTTATTTTCGAATCTTGTTATGACTTTTACTTTTATGATTCATTACTTAATAGTTTAGATTACTATAATAAAACTTAATACTACTTTAATCTTCTCATGTGTTTTGGATGCCTAGCAAAGGGGTTGTGGTTAGTTTTGGCTTTTAAGCATCAGTGATGTTTTGGAGAGCTTTAACTCTTGAGATTTGATGACATAAGTGTATCCAACAATATTTGATAGGTTTCACTAAAATTGTAAAGTTTGTTTTGTCCAATTCATAGACAGCATGCTATCGGATTTTCTAAAAATTTTGACACTTGGTTATATTTTCATAACTTAAACAAATGTTCTCGAGAATCTAAAAATGGATAGGAACTCACTTTGCACTTAGATAGCTTTAACGTACAACATTTAGGTGTTACATGTAACGGACTATCATGCCACTAGTGGATTAAAGGCATGACATTCTTGGTTAATGGGCAATTTTAACAAGAAGAAAAGTTGCTTCTCTCTTTCTAGCTTTCTTTCTATCTCCCTAGCTCCTTATTATTAACAACAGATGATAGAGATGTCCTTTGATTTACACTGTTCAAATTGCACAAATTTCTTTCCATTTATTTATATCTTTTTCCTTTTTAGTCTATACTAGCTAATGTTTTGTAATATAATGATCTATTTACTTTTGTGAACATTTTATATTCAAGGAGGTTTACTTGTATTCTTCAACTTTGTTGAAAAGGATGGCAACCATTTCCTTAACATTGTTGACAAAAGAAACACATGTAAAATTTGTTTTATATCTTATAGCCTTAAAATCTACGATATCTATTAGTTTTGCATATAGATTCCATTAGCGGTAAACCAATACCTATGTATAAAATTCGCCTTTCAAGTATAGATCCTTTTCTTTTGTCTTCTTCACTTTGTTTCGAGACTAATTATGACAAAGATCTTATTCTCTCTAGTTTATCTACTTATGAACAAGCTTTAATGGGCTGTAGCTCAATTTTATCCCTCTATGTTAGGAAGGGGCTTCAATCAACCTCTAAGTCCTTCTGATAATTCATCTATCTCTGTTACATATGTTTAAATTACTAAATGAGTTTACACTCCAAAATATCATGTAAATATGATACACCAAATATATAGGAAAGGAACTTAGGTCAACCTAAGAGATAATTATTTTTCTTATCATCAAATTCTTATAAAGTGGGAGCAATTGGCCTATAAATTTATAACTCGATTCTTTCCACCATCTAAGACCAAGAAATTGACAAATGATACTACTACCTCAGATAGCTTAATGGAGAGTCCATATGGTATCATGCATTTGTGTAAAATATATGGGTTTGGACTAGATAAATATATATATATATATATTGCAATGTTTAATTTGAAATTTTAAGTTGATTACTAGACAAAAAGGGTCTTAAGGAGTGGACAAAATGCAAAAAATTTTCCCTATCTAAAATATGGTACAAAAGTTTACTTCACTATACAAAAACACAAGTTTTTTTTAAATCCCAAAATTACCCTCTCACAAATATCATAATCTCCTTTTACTAAACAAGGGACAAATTATTTTAGGTTATAATATAAATAATTATGTTTCTAATTACAAATTTATGGTTTTTTATTTAATATTGCATGTAATTTGTTTAATTATGTGAATTTAATAATCTATTCAAATTGTACATTTTAAATAAAATAAAAATGTAATTAAACATATTTGAGACAATATTGAGGATATTAATGTGAAAATATAATAACGAGTTCAATACTTGTGCATGCTAAGGAGACATCACAAAAATTCATATCTAATACTATACAAACCAAACTTAATACAATAAGGTCATCCTATCTTATACTTCTTCTACTTGTACTGTCTAGTTTTCTTTGTCCTATCAAATTATAATAATAAAACACTACAATATAAAATAAACTGAGGAATGTGTGAATGATTAAATAAAAAACAAAGAAAAATGTTCAAAAACTTATAGACTCTTAATAAGAGGAAGTAGATGAAGACTTGGTTTTGTCACTTTTGCCAACTTATATCATGCTTGCAATACAAATGAGTACCATATACACACGTATCTAATGTACAAAGTGTTGGGGTATTTCTCTTAATTAGTGACAATTTACTTGATTCCAACTTAATAAATTTTTTATTTATATAAAGGGATTTAACTTTATAAGTCATTAATTAGTCATCTAATTCGAATGCATATATTTCTAGTACATTTAATTGACCAACTCAATAACTTATGCTTAATAGATTGCACACATAATGTTTTTTACGTAAATAATACAACTAATAAGGAATTAAGTTTCACAATTTGAGTGTAATAAAGAACTTGCTAAAACAATTGTTAAAGTACATAGCTGTTCCACTTTGATTTAAAACTAACTTGGTTTTTAAACTTGTTTGAAAACAAGCAAGCTCTAAAGTTATGGTAAGTGATAAGTGTTTAAAACTATCCATTTAACCTACTAAATTCTCCCTAAATTATACATAATTTGCATAAAATAATTATAAATTATGTTTAATTACACTAAAATCACATATGTTATATTAGCATAAGCGTATGATGAATTTTGAATCAAATTTGCACATAAATAGAGTTTTGCAATCCGTTTTGCAGGTTATAAGAGTTGCTACATGACTGGCAACCCCTCTCACCATCTACATCCATAAGCTAACCAAGGGATTGCAAATTTTGCAACTACTCTTCAAATGCCAACTTACTAGCATTTAGATGGGAACGGGGATTTGCACTAATATTCAAAAGCAATTAAACCACTATTTGAATGGGAATTGAAGAAATTCTTATCAAGACAAGTATCTCTCCTGGCATCTAGACCATAAAATCTAACCCTCTAATCAATAGTCTAAAACATGGTTTGAGGTTAAAGCAAGGTGTCATTCTAACTCTTAAACACTAATTCAACTATGTTTACCATGCGTTTACTATACAATTGGTAGACCCTCTAATGTTTGGATAGTAACAACAATCTACAAATAATTCCACCATTTGGTAACTAAAAGAGAGAAGAGTCTTAGAGTTTTTCCTTACACAAACTCTTCCATTTTTAGCTCTTTTATTATAATTTTATCACTAGTGTTTTAGCATTAACTTAGCTTAACCTTTACATAGATATTAACTATTCCAACACTTTGATATTGGATTTTGCATTATCTTGGTGGATATGTAAGTCGTTAAAGTTGTGGGTTTTCTTGAAACATTTTAATACCCTAGTTTTATATCTCTAAACCCTCTTTCATCATAAATAATACAATCATCAATGTGTTATATTGTTGTTACTTTATGAGTTATTTGAGCTAAAGTGATTATAGTGTGATGTATGCATTTGATGAAATGAAGGTTATATGTTAACTCTTTTATAACTTATTCTGTATTAATGCATGATTTTGACTTGCTATGTAAATCCTCCAACATAAGATGCCTAATTGTATATGTCTTTGTCATGACTCCCATACATAAGTAATTATTTGCATGTGTTGTTAGTGCATCTCCTTTTATTGAATTAAGTTATAAAACCTCGATTAGAACATAAAACTCCTGACTTGACTTTTAACAAGTTGCAAACTAGGGCTAAAGTTCTAGAAATCACTGTAACCTAATTTGGTCAAAATTATGATTCATGGGTTTTTCTTTGAACCACAAATTCAACTGAGTAATTTGAATTGCGACTACTATTTTCAATTGAAAAGTGTAGATGAAATTTATCTGAGATATTCCTGCTACATGATAGAATGCACAAATGTAAGTTATGTAAGTTTGGTCAAAATTTACATTAATTAGCAAAAAATATATCTTTGAGGTATGACAACTGGAATTTCAAAGGATAATTGAGCACAATATGACACTTTTATGATTTGGTAATCCTCCGATGATTTAGATTTGGTAAGAATCGTAATTAATCTTAAAAGTAATTTAGAACTAGCTTAATTTAGAAATTAATTTAGTAACCTATTGATTGAGTTATTTGATTAGAAATTAATCATCATAATCTAGTAGTTAACTTCATCATGCCTCCCTACAAATAAATATAACCTTGATTACTTCCCTATGTTACTTACAACCATTATGCTTGCTAAACATTTCATAGTTTTCACAATTGTTATTAATATTAATTATAAGCATTAGTTGTGAAGTAGTGTTATTCACTTAAAGAGGGTTCAATTTATTCAATTTGTGACTTGTAAAAAAGGGATCATAAGACCATTAATCATACCTATGGCTAAAGCAAAATTTCAAAATGAGTAAAAAGTGAATCTTGTTGCAAAAATACTGGATACAAACATAATCATATGCCATATCACACAAGACTTAATGATTATGCAACAATCAGTTTTAAAAATATATACATTATCGTCATAAATTCTTCAAAAATATACATGAAACAAGACTCCGAGAGCAAGTTTTAAAAAATAGACCCTTATATGCGTTAAAGAATCTGTTATTTAAATGTCAACCCTTATGTGTTTAAAGAGGCTAGAAGTCATTTTAAAAGTGTAGATCAAACCCTAAGACTAAGTGAGTTAAGTTAAAGAACGAACCTTATGAATCCAAGAGTCATTTTGAAAGTCTAGATCCATTAGATCCTACGAGACTAGAGTTATTATAAAAGTATGGGTTCATGTGATCTCAAAAGTGTAGAGTAAGTCATTAAAGTCATTTTATAAAACGCCAAGTAAGTTTCTATAGCCATCTTTATAGGATGTAAGTCGTTGTTTCTAAGTCTCAAAGAAAAAATGTTTTTATCATCCATAACCAGCAAATAATACACTTCAATTTCCAATTCATACTTTATCCATTTAATTACTATCAGTACACACACATGTCCATCAAATAATAGCAATTTACATATCTCAGTTCCATTGACAATTTTATAAACAACTTAAATCTGATTCAATTCCTATAAATGTACAATACACAATTAATTAATAACTTATTTCTACCATGTGATACTTTTTTTTTTATTTATTCCTTTAAGTCTATAAAACAATTTATTCATGACTCAATCGTCAATTGACATTTTTTGACTCAATTAGTTTACCTATCCTAGCATCGTATCAACCATTCTGGTGTTTTCATGTAAAGTCTCCCTAAACAAATTTATTGATTGTAATTTCAAATTTATTCATCATGTGCTTCAAAAATCCAAATTCTTGTTAAAATTCTCAATTTTCCTCTTGAAATTCATAATTTCATAAAAATCATATCTTGATTATTTTCTCGATCTTTTTTATAATTCAATGAGAAAACCAAAGAGATCTTTAGTAGCAAACATAATTATAACTCTTAAGAATTTATTATCATTATTTTCAATGCATAGTTATTTACTACAATAATGATGTGACCATAAGTAATGCAACCATTGACAATAATTTGGCAAACCAAGTCTAAAAGTTGTTACATAGTTCAATAGAGATGATCTTAGATATTATTGTCATACTCTCTCAATAAAGCTAATAATTACTCAACATAAATGCAAAATAATAAATTATTAGCAAAAGTCCAACGAGAAATAATATTAAATTTAGGAAAATTTTACAAAAGATATCCACTCTTGTCAACACTCTCAAAGAGTCTCTAAAAATAAGATATGATCAAAAACTAACTAAACAATGAAATAAGAAATATATACATATATATGCCTTAACTTAGAAAAAACATAAAAGGAAATAAAACAACTAAAAAAAGTAATACAAGTCATGTTGTTGAATCTTCAAGGCATACGATGTGTAAACTCTCATTTATGGTTATATAGACATGTATGTCATAGGAGCATAAGAATGCCACTTAGATACACAATGATGTATCTCAATCACTTACTTCTAAGTCCACTTATAATATAAAGAAGTGTGCGGTCATCCACTAAAATGCATAGGTGTACATCTCTCAGATCCTTTGATTGTTTCATGCCTCAACTTCCATTCTCGATTCTCTTTCCCCCGAGGTTTTTGTCCATATTTCCTTGGTATTTTAGAACCTTGATGGTGTTAGGTTAGACACCAAGTCACATCAATACCTCAAGGGTGGTGAAAATTCGCCCTCAAATCTTGACCCTTCTTCAAACTATGTTCTACATAAGAAGCTTTCCATCTCTTTATACCTACACAAGAATTTTCAAGAATCTTATTACAAGCATGTTGCATAAACATATTATTCTTTTTCTTTTGCTACTTCTTGGAGAGGATCTTCTAATTCTGCTTAATTTCTTCTTACGACATTGACAATAAGGTAATATGCTAAGCATCCTTCTAAAATGAATATGAGTTGGACCACCCACTATAGGTAGTATTTTGTCATATTTCCATGGCCTACTCAATAATATGTGTCTAGCAACCATAGGAACTACATCACAAATAGCAATATCAATATATTTTCCATCACAAATAGCAGTATCAATATATTTTCCAATCGCAAATGGAACTCATACCCGCCTATCAACTAGGATTTAAGCCTTCTCATTAACCTATTCTAATTTATACGATGATGCATGCAAAGTAGACAATAACTCCATTTTCTCCACCTAGCTACTAGAAGCTACATTTGCATGGCTACTACCATCTATAATCATTGAACAAATTTTTCCATTTATCATATATTTAGTGTGAAAGAGTTTCTTCTATAGGTTGTTACTTGTTCCAAGTTCATAATACAATATCTTCCTTAATGCCAGGTTCATTATTGGTCCATTTCCTACCTTTTCCATGCTCCATTCAACCATAATGGTCTTCTTCTCAAGCTCAACAAGTTTCCCTTCATCTTCCTCTTAATTTTCAATCTCAAATTCTAGAATCTCTTCTTTGGCAACCATAATATGCCTATTGGGACATTTATAAGTAATGTACTTAAACCTTAGACATTCCAAGCACTTTATTTCACTTGTTTTGTGCCTTAGCTACCTAAGCTCTCCTTCTTGTTGTTTTTGCATGGTTGATGCCTTCAACCCATAATTCCCATCTCATCTCTCAAGCTTTTATACATTTTACACTTTATTAATAGCTTTAGTTTAATGCACGAGAGTTTTTGATTTACTCCTCTTCAGTTGTTTCTTAATCTTCCTAGTCAAACTTTATCACATACTCTAAACTATTATAAATTGCAAAACAAGAATGTCCATGATTTCATACCTCAATCCAATAATATATCTAACCTCTGTGTTTCTATCACCTAACATTTGATGGTTAATATCTCAAATTCTTTTATGTAAATTGTTTGTATGCATGTTTCCTTGTTTAAAAGATTGTAGCTGGAGATACATATCGTCCTAATATTTACATGGGATGAAGCACTTTTTCATTAACCTTTTCATCAACAACCAAGTCCTCACCTCTTGTTCACCTTCTCTCATCTTCTAAGCCTTCACATTTTCCCCACAAGTACCTACAGATCCTGATAATCCCAACGAAGCCAATTTACCTTCATACGTTCATCAAGTTTGTAACATGAAAAGATTTTCTCCACATTATACTCTACGTTATATATAATCTTTAGATGTCCTACTTCCTATGATCATGATTGTGAAAATTGTAAGTCCAAAGTACGTTTCTACAAGTTTATGATTTTATAGTTTTTTTCTTAGTTAAAATGGATTTAAAATTGTTTATATACAGACTTTTAATAAAATTATAAACTTTGATGTATGAATCTACAAGTTTACAATTTTACCGATTTTGTACGATTCTTACAATTCTATGCATTCAAATGAACAGTAAAATCCCGACTTTGACAACCATACCTATAATCATAAGAGTTTTTCACTTTGATCATGTCTAACCCTAGATTGAGATTATTAGGATTTTCTCATGTCTCTCTCTCATTACTATCAACATGTTGTACATTCCCCATCTAGTTCATAATGTTACTACCAGAATTCTCCTCGAAATCTACACGAGCCCTCCTATTCTCTCCCTTAACCGCCATTCTAGCATCTAGTATGTTATATCTTTATTGATCCCTAGTCATCAAATATTATACCAATTCATTCAAGGTTCTCAATTGTTCTTGCAATTCATTTCACCACCTCATACTAAAACTTCGCCTCTTAGAGGTACTAATGTTGTCTCTAGATCCCCTTCTTCTACTATTGTTATCAATACTCTCAAATGATATCTGCTAATATTTCCCCAAAAAATCTTTCCACAAATCAACATTTCGCAATGCAAATCAATCACTGTAACCCTACAAATAGTCTTCCTTCAGAAAAACCCTAAGCCTTCCACACCAACAAATTCAAAATATTAAGGGTTTTTTCTTAGTGTCTTACCCAAATATGAAGCACGGAAATAGTATAGCTCTGATACCAAATAAGATGTAACTATGTTTAGTACAGCCATAAACCCAAATCTCACAAACTAAGCATAGAAGTTGTCATGTAGTTCAAGCGAGATAATCTCATATATTGTATAGTAATCTCTCAATGGAGCGAATAATTGCTCAATTAAAATGCAAAATAATAAATTATATGCAAAAAGACGGGATTGGTATAATACATAATCCAACAAGAAAAATTATTAAATTTGATGTAACTTACATATTTAATAATCAATAATGTCGCTACAATCTACTTGCCAAATGTAGATTGATAAAATAATTATTACAAGAGAAATCTACTTTTGTTGACACTCACAAAGAGTCTCTAAAAATAAGATATGACTAAAAACCGACTAAATAATGAAATTGGCAGTATACAAACATACATATACATATATATATAAACTCTACCCTAGAAAAAAAAATAAAAAGAAATAAAACAATTAGAAAAAGTAACATAAGTCATAGCACTAGCAACTAAACTATCCTCCTGTTATAGGGTATGCAATATGTAGTCAATCAATGAAGTCATGTAGTTTAATCTTCAAGGCGTACGACCTATAGACTCCCATTTGTGGCCATGTAGATCGCATGGCATAAGAGCATAGGCATACCACTTATATACAAAGGCATGTATCTCTTGATAATGTCTCCTTCCAAGTCAACTTGCAATGTAAAGTGCATGGTTATGTATTGGAATGCATAAGCATGCATCTCAAATCCTATGATTCCTTCATGTGTTAGCTTCTACCCTCAGTTCTCTTGCCCTCCAGGGTTCCTCCCATGTTTCCTTAGTATTCTAGGACCCTAGTAGTGTCGAGTTGAGGCCCCGAGTCACATCAGTTAAACTATATGGATCACTTTTGAAAACTTTACAAATTGAACAAACTCCTAACTTTTTTAAAATTCTACACTTGTTCCCCTAAATTGAGTGTGGGCATTGCTTTTTTTCTCACTTGGATGCTATGTGTAAATTGAGTTTATGTGAGAGCTTACATGGCAATGTACTACATATTCTTTAAATATATCTAATTTATTAAATTAATCAATGTTAAAAAATTAAAAGTTCTATGATATTAAAAAAAGTCTAAAATTAAAAAAAAAAAAAAAAAGAAAGAAAAGAAACCATCCCTTGCCCTTGAGTGTCCGGTAATGAGTCATTTTTTTTTTAGTGGTTACATCTCATTAATAATAGTAATAACAATAATAAAAAAAAAAAACAAAAAAGCTTAAAAGCTCAATAGGTCACATTGAAGTTATAATAACGGGTCACTACCCATAAAAGCATATAACCTCCCAAAGGGGAAGGAGTGGCCGAGATAACACTAAAGGGGGTCGCAACAATGGTCTTGATAACATTTTTTTCCATTTTATGCATTTTCTTGATTATTTTTTTTCTTTTTTATTTTCTGCATTTTAAGTTATTTTATTGGTCTCAATTTACATATAGCAATCAAGTCAATAGAAAGAATATCACACTACATACATCCAAAAAGGTTGATCCACATGCTTAAATGCTTAAGAAACAATAATGAACCTTCAAATATGATTAATTGTTTTTGGTGAATGTGCCACGAATATCGTGACAAAATTCAGTAATCGTAAAAACTAATGATCTGGGGCACTGAAATGAAATAACTATGATAATTTATTCAATAGAAGTTAGTTTTTTTCCCCTGATGATAGTAAATCTAAATTGACAACAGGAGTACCCTTTTCTATCCAGTGTTGTAGTGATACGATATGGACGTTAGACAACAGTCGTAGCTGCAGAAAAAGCTCAAAAAAGGAATAGTAATTTAGCTGACAGTTATCAGTGTATAGCCCTGCCCTGGAAATCTCTTTTAACTCTTAAATCACTTTAAATGTCATGCCATGCATGCAGTGGGCAGTCATTTAAGTCGACCTTTCGCTTCTTAGTTGTTATGCTCCTAGCTAACTTTTGCTCTATTTTTTATTTTTTTTTTACCTGGGTGTGTCTTAACCACTGGTTGGTTTCATGGTCCGAATAAGGAAACGAAATTGTCTAAGTTAGGCCGTGACTGTCAAATTCACCGGTACCGGAAGGTGGAGAAGTTAAAAAACAACCAATCTCCTGCTTCGTATTAATTTCATTTCTTTTCTTTCTTTAAATAAAATATATATGTATATGAGTCGAAGTACAGACTAGGATATGGTCGTATTTACTTCCATAACCTATAGTTTGAAACTTTTAATGTATTACTTACACCACGTTTGGAAACTTTTTCTAGAAAGAAAATATATGGAAATGAGCAGAATAAAAGAGAGAAAATTTGAAATGAAAAAAAAAAATTGTAGTTTTCATCTTGTATCTAGGTATGTAAAAAAAAATGAAAGGAAAAAGAGAGAAATATTTCCATTTATAAGTTAAATCGTTCAAGGGTTAAGCTTCCAAGCCACTTTACTCAAGATTCAAGCCCACTATATTAGCTCTAATCTCTGGCAAAGATGGCAAACAGCAATTTTAATTTCTTTTATTTGGGTGGATAAAGAGAAAGAAAGTTAGTATTTAATAAAATTATCCCCATATTATTTTGATGAACAATGTTGCAAGGGGAAATGTCATAATTATATTTCATCGTCATCCATTTCTACCCATTTCTCTGTATCTTTGATGAATAAAAAAATGGACACCAAAGTCGAAATATTCATGTTCCTCCTTTTCAGTCCATTTCCACTCTTCGCTTATCTTACCAAACATAACATTTCCTCCTATCTTTAAAAATTTCTTTTGATTTCCATTCTTTAAGACCGATCCAAACACAGCATTAGACTTTATTAACAATGTGATTACATGTCTTGACAGTAACATCAATTATATAATATGATGTTTCAACTAATTAGGATATGTCTGTATATACAAAGTTTATTAATATATAGGGTAAATTCCACCATATTCAGTATACTTTCAAGAAACTATCAAATGAACGTGCTTTTGTTTTAAATACTAGAAGTCTTCACGTATCTTAGCCATTTAGATTTAGGTTCTTCGTTCAAGGGATCAAGCATACGCATGAGGGGCTAAGCTAAAACTACGACCTGCCTATCCAAGTTGTTCTTATGACGAGTCTCAAACCATTAAATAAAAGTCCAATTTTTTTATGTTAATTAAGGGGCTCCAGCCTCCAAGCTTAAAAAATAGTTAATTTTTTTAATTTTAAAAAATAAAAAAAATTAAATTAAATATATATTTTAAAGAATAAATTGTATAATAAAATAATATATAATTTCGTGGTTAAGAGTTTAATTTTATAAAGAAGAGGTCTTAGGTTCAAATCTCATATTTTTCATTTTACTTTACCTACATACATTAATTACTCGAGTGACATTCTCTTTTTATATTTATTAAACTTTTTTCTTTACAATGACCAATAACATTAATTTCCTTAATTATAAATTATATTAAACTAATAAATTTTCCTAAATTATTTTTTTTATTAGTAATACATCATAAATAATAATTATATTATCCATGTTACATATAGGCCTATCATATCACTTGAACTATTGATAATAGTACCTATTATATGACTTAATTGAGTACTTTTTTTTTTCAATTAATGTTATGAAAGAAAATGTGGATAATTTCAATCATTATTGCTTAATAACTTATATTTAAAATGGTATTCTCTTTTTTTAGCATTGCCAAAGAAACAATCATATAACATTATCATGAAAAAAAAAATTAGTACAATACTTATATCTATATTAATTTGCTCATTTTTCTTTACTCATAATTTCTTATTTAAATATTTTTTATTTATTTTTATTGAAAAAAAAAACTTACCTAAGTTTCATATATAAATGTAATTTTTATAAATTAATAGATAAATTTTATTTAACATATATGTATAATAAAAAGGTAAAAAATTTATTCTTCTAACTTCTTATAAAATATATCAATCATCCTTAATCTTATTTCACATCAAATCATTGATAAGATTCTTTTACCTATATAAGATGTAATATAATAATGATAATAAGTAAATCCTTTTATCAATAATTTTAATATTCACTTAACTAAAGTATATATGGCTCCCCCAATTATATAATCTTGGGCCCATCCTTAGAAGTATGGGAATCCCATATGATTTACATGATTAACGTAATAATGAAATAAAAGGTAAAAAATTATAGGAAGTAAGTAATAACTCTAAATCTTGTACTTTATAATATCCTATATGATGAAATAGGTATTAAATGAGTATTAAATATCATAAGGTAGATTATAGATATGATTTTGTAAAACCTAGCTCCACAAGGTGGGATAGGAATACAATGATTGTATATTCTATACCTAACCTATAGTCTATGTTATAAGATATACATGGTATAGGTTTTAACGTAACTCGTACGAACCCTATAAAAATAATTAAAAATAATATTATATTTCTACCTTAGATGTTATAACTCTACCAAAAAAATAAAATAATTATATAGACTATAACTCAAATCCATCATCCATAAGAAACCCTAAATCTAAAGTACTTCATTTTCTATTAAGTACTTCATTTTCTATTTCTCTCGTCGTAGTTGTATGTTTTTATTTTCCAACTCTCTTGTCCCATTTTACCCCATCGCCTTTATTGTTAGTTTCTATCTCTCTTGTCTCATTTTTTCTCATTACAAACTTTTTTACCTTACTACAAAAGAAAAAAAAAAAAAAAGATGCATACTAGCCTCTCATAGGTGTCAAAATTTTATTATTTATCTCCATATCTTAATTCACATTTGTTACAATTTTAAATTTCATATATGTGTTTTTAGTGCAAATTCCTTGATAATTTACAAATTCCATGTGATATCTTATACCTTAAAGGTTTTACATGGTATAGGTTTCAGGACAATTCCAAAGGATTACATATTAGGTTTCAATTCTATAAGTTGGAAATCTATAGCTATAAAATAGGATATGGGTAATGTCTCATACTTCACCCACTTTGTACTTACAAAATAATAATTGGAAAGCATGTCATATATGCCACATAGTATTTTCAATTGCCATGTGATTGGAAATACATTAGAGCAATAATACTAGACTTTCTAGAAAAGTTCAAATTTGTTACTAGTAAAACTAAAATTTTAATTTTTAATATAGTATTTTTTTTTAAATACAATAGTGTGTGCTGCATTTTAATATATATATATATATATGTAGGGAAATTTTCATTTTTCCTACCCTTTTTTCTTCCATGTTTTGTCACTTTGCACATGCGTTTTATCACAATTATCACAATTAGTTAGCGAAAACTCACAATAATTAATTTAATATATTTAATCAAATAATATATGAAAGTACAAAACAAAAAAAAAAGGTGGTGAAAAAATAATGTTATTAAATACGTTTAATTAGATCATATAATAATAATGCAACTATGAAATATGATAAAAAAAATGATATTATAAACTATATATAATCAAATGATAGAATAAAAAAAAATATATAAAGCAAAAATGGTTAGAAAAACATTTTGGTGGCCACGGTCAAAATTACTTTGTGGGTTATAATCCACTACTATGGAAGAGTCAAGTGATTCATTTACAATGATGCATGATTGAATTTGCTTAAAATAGATGGTGGGGGAATTTAAAAGAAAACACACAAAATTCAAACAAAAGCCGTTTAATCAAACTTGGATCGCGCGACCTCGCGCAACATGAGACGTACAATATCAACATCACAAGAGATGACCCATAAACTTAAATTCTGAGCTCACGAACTCGATACGCATCACATGCTTGTACGCGACTTGCCACCTCGATCCGTTATTCCTTCCTGCTATGCAAGCACAATGGGTATTCTTATTCAATTTGCGCATTTTTATAATTCCCGGTCACTCACTTTTAAACCTCGTATGCATCAATGCATATATATATATATATATATATTCTCTCTTTATATCAGTTATATTAACATCAATTAGTATCCATCCTAATTGTTATCCTATTCCTCCTCCGCACATTTGAGATTCTCTTCTAACTCTAAATCTAAGATGTGATATGTAACTCTTTTTTTTAATTTTTTCGGTCAATAACTATATTATAACTTTGGAAAAGGAGAGAATCAAACCTAATTTATATTATTAGAATATAAACTCATATCATTATATTATAACGACTTTTCGATATAACATAGATTGAGAAATAATGGAAAGGAGCATGACAAAAATGAAGGAAACACTTGCATTAATTTAATTAATACAAAAAGGAAAAGGTACTTCTTTTTCTATTGCATTTTTTCCTCTCTTTCTTAGTGCTACTATCAAGAAGTGATATTATTATAGATCCCAAGATATGCAGTTGTCTATCCATGAATAATTAGATTTGCCACGAAGTCTCATTTTCAGATTTATGTTTCTTTAGTAATTATTGTTTTTTTATTTTATTTTTCATAACTAATTTTATTTTGTAATTGTACATAAACTTTTTATAGGTCTATCTCACCCATATTTGTGTAAGAGATCTGCCAATTTTGGGTCTACATTTCTTTTGGTTTATTTTATCATTTCTATATGACAAGTACATATATTCTAACATAAATTAATGAATAAATCATGTTCTCTGATTAAAAAAAAAAAAAGAAAAAAGAAAATGTTAGACAATAATGAAGGAAAGTGGATCATTTCTCTAATAAACATTATTTTTAATGATAAAAGAATTCGGTAGGCTGTAGGGATGCAACTAGACGTACACTTATAAGATACCAAACCCATCTAATCCCTTAACTACCCAAGGTAATTCCCTATAAATTTTGAAATAGGTTTTGAGTTTTTTTTTTTTTCAAAACCTTGTGAGGTTTAGGGATAAATCTTGAACTCAACAAATTATGTTACTTGTATTAAAAGGACATGTCTTTTGGACAAAAGCCATCAAGAGAACCATTTTAGAATACATAACACTTGTTTTGAAAAGTTCTAAATATAAATCTCAAAATAAATGCTTGAGTTTAAAGGGTACTATTAAAAAAAAAAAAATTAAACCACTTATATTGTCTTTTCAAAGAGGTACTATTTTTGAAAAGGCTAAACCGAAAAAGTATAAGTCCAAAATATACTATTAAAAAAAGTGAAACAACTCAAACTGTTTTTCAAGGTAGTACTATTTATAAAAAGGTTAAATCAAAAGGGTATAACAATGAAGAAAGTTTATAAAATTATATATTCTAATAGGTTATACATTTTTTTTTTTTTGTAAAAGTAAATTTTCATATATGATTATCATAAATAACATATTAACAATGTATGTTCAAATTATCGCTGTCAATATGGTATGTTGGATACTATTATTTTATTTAACATATTTGTTTTATAGTAGTCTTTCTACATTGATATATGAAATATTATATCATTCAAAACATAAGCTACATTCTAAAAGTATTAAAGGTATTTCTATTATGATGAGTTACGTAAGAATTGTAATTCTTTTCGTTTTTTCCACAAAGCTCATATATCTTGATTATATAGTTGAGGAAGAATATTGTTAATGAGCAAAAGATATTAGTAATAAAAAGGTTTAAGTGACAAAAGTGAAAATTATAAATGTTGATTGTAAATTAATCACCTAAGGGAAGCAAGTCCGCATGGAGTTTGGTTTGAGTGGGCTTGGGCTTCATCTTCTTTTTCTTGATACCTGCAAAAAGCTCTCAGTAAGTATAGCCATGAGGGCCCTCGAACACTCAAGTTAGCAAGGAGGACCCAAAAAAAAAAAAAGCGAAGGGGAACGAGCACTAAGAACCTCAATGATTGTGCTCACCTAGTGGCTGTTATGTGTGTAATGTATTAATCTTAAGTTAAGAGAGAAGGAGGAGGAGGAAGAGAGAGGATTTTTGGGAGAGAAAGTGTTCTATCTTACTTCATGGTACCTAGCACTTTTTATGTGTGTCACCTAGACATGTGATGATTAGAGCTTTGTTCATACTTGCCGTCAACTGACAATGCGCTCTATAGTAGAGACTGAGCTTCACTATGGATGGTATGTTGTGGTCAACCGAACCACCAAATCTACAACTCGGGGACCTAACAGTTGACAGGGTTATTGCATATACTGGCCGTACTACAGATGTTAGATGCTCATTAATGAGCTATAGTGGAAAGTAGGTGTTAAAGATAAAAGCCAAGTCAAGATGCTAAAGAAGGGAATGGTTGATGCCTTCTCAGAGGCGAGTTAAGCTCTAAGCTTACACCAAGAAATGGGTATAAGTTAGTTATACAATCAAGTGATGATAGGGTAGCAAGTTTCGAACCAAGAATGGGTAGTCAAGGTTCAAGTAGGTATGAACAGCAAGAAATGAAATAAGGGGGGTTTGACGATGAACGTGTATGGATATCACGTACCAAGAAACATATACAATTAGGGATTGAGCTCGAAATAAGGTTCAATACAACTCACGAATACTAAATATCGTTCAAATTTCAAATGAGAGGTTAGATGTGACTTACTAACTCGCTCATATGAAGGGTTCACTACATTCTTAAGGACAAGATTGATAAAAACGTAAGAAATATTAAAAAGTTAATCAACACTTGATAATCTGGCAAACACAAGCTCTAAGAGCTCAAGAGTAACCTCACTCAAAAGAGTAAACTTCCAAGTGTATGTATATTCATCGCTGTCTGATTATCTCTGCTAATTACAAATGTTACTTTTTATAGTAAGTCCTAAACCTTAGTAGTAAAAAATGTAAATAATATATAAGGCCTTAAACCCTAAAGAATAGGCCAATAATTAAAATAAGGAAAATGTTCACAAGAATAAAAAAAAATGTGCGTTTAATAAAAGAAGTCGGCATGCAGTCATTCGACCTATCTAGGAAGGAGCATGATCCAAACTGGATGGGGTCGACAATTGGCTGTTCGAGTTCGAGTAGAAGTCCCTGAAGTTTTACAGTGTTTAGCTAAGATATCCAAAAGGTTAGCCCATAATTGTCGAGTACTAGAATTAGTCAACACGAGTCTCTCCATATCGTACTAAGTAGATGTTTGGCCTTGAGTCCTTAGCCGTGTAATATCTCAACTTCTCGGTCGATGATAGACTTGATGTCGAGTAGCTCCTTTTCTTCCTCTTAGTCTTAGCATTAGCTCAGCCTCAGCATTGAACAATTTAGCCTTAAGTTAGAACAGGTCGTCTTAATTTCCAGTAGGTCGACGTTGGCTTAGGACAAGTTGGCCTTAGCTTGGAGATAATCATAGGCTGATTCCCATCATTACTGTGGGGTCGAACAAAGGTCATCCTTGATGCTAAATAATGAGTATGGGCAAGGATGCCGAACAAACTTCTCTTCCTTTTTCTCTTCACCATGGGTGCCAAGTTACTCTGGATTTCCTTAACACTCATGGTGGCAACAACAAGAGAGGAAGATGGGGTAATAACGAACAAGCATGCATGTGCTCATGTTCCTCATATAGCGAGCGAGAAGAAGTTGAGGCTAGTTAGTTAGGCAATGGGAGCAATGCCCCAATGGTAAGTAGAGGTACCCATGGGTGGGTAACGAGCTTATGATGTAGGGGATGAGTGATCATTTGGTATTTATGTGAAGTCATTTGAGCTCGGCCTTCACCTCCCTTTTTCAAAGTTCTTTTTGGTGTTTTCAAGTACTTCAAAGTTGCTTTAGGGAGTCTTAATGGGAACACGTAGATTTAGTTGTTTGTATTTAAGGCATTGTGCATTTGGGAGTTTCGACAACCAACTGTACAACTGTTTAAGAACTTCTTCCGTGTGTAAAGGGTAGCCAATGGGTAGGTATACACCGCTACCCAAGGTAAGACTCGAAGTATTTTTTATAAGCCACCGAGCAAGGTTGAGGGATGGAATGAATTCTTTTATTGTGTTCACACTTCCTAACCACTTGATTTCCTAACTAAGTAGAGATGGCCTACTTGGGGCAGGAAGTTGAAGGCTTTAGGAGATGAGGAAGTAATGACCAACATTAATCTCTTAAATCTGGCGGGTTAGAAAAAATTGAATCCTTCGTCAATATACTAGAAGTATAGGGATGGCACTTCATTGTTTGGGATAGAGATAGGGATTTGCTGTATTTAGTCAAGGAAGGGTGGTTGGTTATCTATTGCGTTGTATTACCTCATCATTGGAGTAGGGGACATTAGGCTGCTCATCCTCAACTTAGTAAGTATACTATCTTTGTTTTACTCTATTTTGTTAATTAGTGTACCTATTCTTTTGCAGCTTCGGAGTTGGCTACGAAGAGCGTGAAGGTGAAGCTACTCGCTGTGCAAAGTGGGTAGCTTAAGGGTACTTTAAGGCCTGAGAAGATGAAGCAACTTATGATAGAAGGGGAAGGGGAGACCTCACATCGTCCTTCCAAAAAGTCAAAGAAGAAGAGTGGGAGGTAGCAGATACTTCCCAAGGTTATACAATAAGGTAGTAGTGATGTACCAACAGGGGTGCCGTCAAGGATCGAGGTAGGGCCATAGGGCATCTAGTAGTGGTTCGATTCTAGAGGTTCAAGCTAAGGTTGCAATTCTTACACAAGGGCCTCTATCAAAAGGTGCTTAGGTGGACGTGGCACAAGAGCACTCAAAGAGAACTCCACAAAGTGCTTGTGTGCACACCATTGAGATCTTCGATGACAAAGACATCTAGCTCTAGTCCATCGTCAGAGGCGAGCAACTCTTGTTCAACCTACCTAAAGGTTTGAGTAACCACAAGCACAGTTTAGGTGACTTGTTGTGGGGAAGGATGATGTGGAGATCTCGACAAAATTGTTGAGGCGACATAATGAGGTAAGCTACTCGTATGTCTCTGTGTTAGTACCTAGCCTTAGTTTTGATTGCTAACTTTGTATCATGCTCACAATTGTAAGATTTAGTGGATTTCATCCTTGCATACAACTGGTCATATCTTCAATCGAAGGGGAGTTAGATGAGGGCTAAGGTTAAGAGGCTCTAAAAGGTGTTAGAAGGGGAGAAAAAAGGTATGCTATGACTTAGCTGTCGGGTTTAACAATCTAGAATACCAACAAAGGGAGCTCCTTGAGCAAGTATGCTAGCTAAAGGATGAGCTAAAGAAGGCCGAAGAATCCAGCAAAGTTACTGAAGATAAGGTGACTACCAAGCTAAAGGCTAAGGGGGAAGAAATGGACATGGTGAAAGCTGAGTTTGGAAAGAAAGAGTCTAAGCTTTTGAAAGGGGAGGGGTTAGCTCCCTAGGTCAAGTAAGATATTTTCCTAGAAACCTTGGATGACCCCGTAATCAAGAAGGCAATCACCATGATTAGTTATGCAATGGCATAGGAGGTGCAGAAACAGGTTTGGCAAAACATGCTTAATGCGAATTTGTCCCTCCTAAATTGGCTGGATGAACTTGAGGTTGCTACTAGAGGTAGGTTAGGTAGCAAGTCGTTTGGTGACTTGTTAGGAGCATCTAGAAGTAGTTGGAATGCAGGCCCCAGGGTAGGAGGTGGTGATGGTGAGGTCGGACAGGAGTAATAACAGCAATAGCAATAGGAGGAACGATAGCAACAGCATGTCAAAGATGCCTAGGAGTAGCTTCAAACTTTTTCATTTTTCATAATATAGGCAATGTGCACCCATTTTTTTATTTTTTTTTCTATATTCTCATTTTAGTACGGATCGAAGTGCTGACCTCCCTTTATGTAATTGTTGAATATTTGAATGAATGAGATCTCTTCATAATTGTCACTGATTTCCTTTCTCTTTTCCCTTAGTTACTGGTTCTTCTATTTTACTATTATTGCATACTTAAACTCCATTTGTTTTTATGTAAATCTTTTGCATTGAGGATAATGTTCCCAAACAATTTGGTATATTATTTTTCCTCACAAAATCACTTGAATTCCTTATCCCTAAATAAGGGCTCTAAACCTGCTTGCCAGTATACATTTGTAGGCCTACTTGTTCACCCATATGTTATCACTTTATGTTCGTACTCGATTTTTGTCAGTGTTTTGTACATGCGACAATATTTTCTTGTAGGTTGACATATCTTACCTCCCAACAAATTGTACCTCTTTAGGTTCTTGTAAGGGCTCATGTCATGGGGCAATGAGCTTGCTAAAGCGAATCTTGTGATGACGTTACAGGATCTCCTTAGCAGGGCAATTTTTATAAGGTAGATCATTGCTGACATAAGTTATCTTCTCGGCAAAGTTTATTTTGAGCAATGTATAATTTGGTAAGTAAAACACTTTAGGCAAAGCGCCTTCTAAAAGATATGTAATGCGCGTATGGCACATCATTAACTCCTCAAGCGTCACTTAAGTTCCCAAAGTGTTAGGGTTGCACAATGGCCGATACGTGTATGGCTGGGGACGTCTTATGGCTTTTATATAAAGGGTGTGTGGATCCTTACTTTACCATACCAAACACCCAGACAATATATTGGGGTATAGATAAGAGCTAGCATGAGCACATCCAAGGTAATCATGTTAAGGGATGGAGTGCATGAGTTAGGAAGGAGTCTTCCCTAACCTCTTATTTTGGGTTGCAATCGTAAGGCGTAGATAGCTGCTCAATAGTGGTGGGTGGATCTTGAGCTATGACCGGGACACATACATGGCCTTTGAGTCCTCCTTTCTTTCTATCCCAATAATAGTGGGCAAAAGAGGGGGGCTCAAGCACTACCCACTATTTATCCGTAATAGCCTCATCATGGGGTCACTCGTCTATACAAGGCTTTAGGCAGCATACACTATCCAAGATGACTTTGAGCAAGCAAGGGCAGTCACAATGACTACAATGGAAAAGGGGGTCTTTTCTCTACCCTAACCTATTGATCAAAGCATTCGTAGGGAATACTCTGCTTGGTGAGTCCTTTGGTTCATTCTAATTGAAGCATCAACCTTCCTTCATCGTCAACAAAGCCTTAGTAGCTCAATGCTTCAAGTGGAGTAGCTAGATTAGCTATCCTCATTTCTACTTCTATAGAAGAGAAGCTCTAGAAGGTAGAGGGTAGAGTAGGGACCTTCACTTGGAGGTCAAGTGCCATTAGGACCCTTGGAGTTTGGAACAAGGCTTTGTAGGAGCATAAGGAGATAGTCACAGCAACCCCCTTTGGAACTCATTAGCTAAGTTGAAGTAGAGAGTAGTTCTTCTTGGAGAAAAGCTTTGAATGAGAAGCCGAGTTGGAGTTGAGAGAGACCATTCAAGTCAAGCATATTACCATAGTGTAGAAAGTAGTTACATGTCTTTATATTGTTTAGTTTTTCTTTCTAGATGTAATTGGGATTTGTATGCCAACCTATTAAGCCTTGTACTTCATCTCATTAGTCAAATAAAGTTTTTCTTTCTTACTTCATTGCTTATCGCTTGCTTATTTTGTTTTCCTCTACCCTTTGGCTTTTGATGTTCAGTTTAACCCAAAATTATGTTTAGTACTTGTTATAATAATGTCTAACATAGGCAAGTATTCAAGCATAAGGATCAACCCAAGGTTGGGAATTAACACCTGAAAGGGATGTCTATGGCGTTAGCATAGGAACTAACTTAAGCAAAGCTTTGAGATGAAAATCGACCTAAGGTGGAAGGCTTAATGTAGATCAATACCTAAAGAAAGTTCTTGTGACATTAGTATAAGGACTAACTTGAGCAAAGCTTAGTTCTAAATGCAAGATAGAATAGGGTTTCTCTAGTTAAGGTTTTATGTGTCATGCAATATTCCCAATGTATGTTTAGAAGCTCATTTGCCCACCCACCTCCTATTCATTCCACCCTCTTCATCAAACTATTAAGGATTATTTTATTGATAGCCTCAACTTGGTTATTGGTCTGTGGATGGGCTACCGAGATGTAGTGTAACCTGATGTTATGCATTTTATAGAAGTTTCTAAACCGATCACTATCAAATTGCCTTCCATTATCAATGATCACCTATATGGTACTTCGAAACAAGACAGTATGTAGGTGAGCACAAATCCTTCAGTAGCTAGGGCTGTAATGGTAGCTACAGCCAACATCTCTACTCACTTGGTGAACTAATCTACTGCCACCATAATGAATTGTCAGCCTAACAAGGCTTTCAAGAAGGGGCCGAAGACATCTAATCCCCATTACACAAATGGCGATGGGCTTATCAAGGGGCATAACTCCAAACTAGGGGCATAAGTGACCAACACATGCTTTTAGTAAGAATGGCATTTCTAGACCATGGTCTTGGCATCTTCCTTTATTATTGGCCAATAATAACCCAGCTTAAGCGCTCAAAGGTACAATGCTTGGGACTGGATGTGATTGCTGCAAATCCCTACATGGAGCTCTTCAAGGGCCCATATACCTTCTTCTATCCGGAGGCATTTAAGGAGTGGGGTGCTATGTCCTCATCGGTAATGATGCAAATTGAGACCAAAAACAAATAAGGTCGCTCGCTGAATGAGTCTAAGCTTGCCAAAAGCTTGAAAAGGAGATGGTGGGGAATATGTGAAAGAACAAACGTAAATGAAAAGTAAGCAAACCCATGAACAGTTCCAGGATATAACGTACTAATGGAACTTTCGAGGACTCACGGCATAACTTGATATGATGCATGAATTGGTCCGATAAGATTACTTGCCACCTAACCTTGCTTAAGGGTTAAGATAAGAGTGAAATGAGAGTAAACAAAACAGTGTTTACGAGAGAAAAATGTCAGGTGTATTAATGTCAATCTGATCTCCTACGGCTACATGTACAAGGGGTATTTATACCCGAGAACTTAGGGCAACTTGCCTTAAAGGGAAAAAGGGAAAAAGACAAAAAGGATATTACCCTAAAGAAGTGATGTACAAAAATACAAAAAGGTAAAAAGGAATATTCAAGAAAAACAATTATTGGTATAACAGATTCTTCACATGTTACTGTATACGTAGCATAGGCACATTGGTAGTGCTATTAGAGGATGCAAACAAAAAGGTCAAGTTACTTGTCTAAGCAGGGGTGACTGATTAGCCCAAGTTATGTCTCACAGCTTCTTGGCAAAGGTAGCGTTAAGAAATTAGATGATTCGGACATAGCTAAGTAGATGCGCAGGTTTTGGCAACTCTCTCGGCATTCAACAATTCAACATACTTCAAAGAGATAGGTAGTCATTTGGCTAAGCATGTAGAGCATCTCGGTAAAGAGATACTCGACTTCGGTAGGAGTCGATGGAGCAGGAAGATCGGCCTTGCCAGCCCTTTTAGTCCTCGAGCTTAACTGTAGGTCAAAGGCCCAGTAACCTGATTCCTATCATTCCCTCCGAGTTGATTTAGATTTGGAATCAAATTTGAATGGTCTTCGATCAGCTCTCCATCGAGATGATATAGACTGAGGTCGATAATGTTTAAGGTGTCAGAAACCCCATAGTCCTTGGGCAGCTCTAATCTATAGGCATTATCATTGATCTTCTAGAGGATTCTAAAAGGTCCTTCAGTCCTTGGAGATAGTTTGTTCCTCCTCTTGCTCAGAAACCTCTCTTTACTTAGGTGCAACCACACCAAGTCTCTCGGCTAAAAATGTTTCGCCATCCTACCCTTGGTTTTCTCTTGCATACGCTTGGCGACTTGGTCAATATGCTGAGTGACTTTGTTGTAGATGTACTAAAGGGATTGTACTCTAGTTCTTGCATCAAGGTCCTCTTAGCCGAGCGCAGGTACAAAATTGTGATCGAAGGCAACTCAAGTTTAAAACCATAGACTATTTTGAAGGGGGGGTCTACTTAGTGGTGTTACGCACTGTTCAATTATAAGCAAATTCAACCACTGGTAAGTAGATATCCCAATAAGCTAAGTTCTTACTCACTGCAACTCAAAGAGATAATCCCAAAGTGCGATTAACCACCTTCATCTGGCCGTCAGTTGGGGGGTGACAGGAAGTACTAAACAATAGTTTGGTCCCCATCAAACACTACAAGGACCTCTAGAAATGACTCAAGAACTTCGAGTCTCCATCGAAAACTACACTTCTCGGTACGTTGTGTAATCATACAATCTCCTACAAGAAAAGAAAAGCAATAGCCAAAGCATCATTAGTTTTGGAACAAAGCATGAAGTATACCATCTTGCTGAACCCATCTATGACAATCATTACAGAATCTTTGCTTCAGGCGGTTTGTGGTAATTTGAGAACAAAATTCATGCAATCCAGTCTAAGATTTTGTCAAAACAAGCAAAGGCACTGCTTTCCCTTGCTCAGCTTGGCATTTAGCCCTCTTGCATTCAATACAGCTCTCAACTATTCAGTGCATATCTCACCTTATTCTCGGCCAAAAAAATCGACCACATAGGAATTCATATGTCATTTTCTCCCCAAAATGTCCAGACAATCCTCTACTATAAGCTTCCCTGATTAATAGTTTCCTTAGTAAACAGGTCGGTACGTACAATTTCCCACCTCGGAACAAGTATCCTCCTCCATATGATACCCGTCCACTATCCTTCCATCGATACATTGTGCAAGTATGGGTGTAAAGTGTAGATCCTTAGAATACTACTCTTTGATACTTGCAAACCTAAACAATCTGGTCTACAACTCATTCAAAAGTGCATACCTTCTCAAAAGAGCGTCTGCAACTACGTTGCTCTTTCCTTACTTATATTTTATCACGAAATTGAATCATTCAGGCAATTCAACCCATCTCGCCTATCGCTTCGACAACTTGGTCTGACTTCGGAGGTATCTCAAGGACTTATGGTTAGTATAGATGACAAATTCTCTTGGTAGTAGATAATGCTGCCATACTTGCAATGCTCGAATTAGCACCAAGATTTCTTTATCATATACTAAGTAATTTAGTTGAGGACCTCTAAGTTTCTCAATATGATAGGCAATTGATCGACCTTCCTATATTAGAATAACACCTATCCCAATGCCTAATGCGTCACACTTTAGCTTAAATATCTTTTCGAAGTTAAGTAGAACCAGTACAGGGGTAAAGGTCAAAATTTCCTTTATCTCGGTGAAACTTCTCTCCTTTTCTCCCCATCAGAAGTTGGTGTTCTTCTTTGTTAACTTAGTAAATGGTGCGGTAAGGATGTTGAAATTCTTGATAAATCTTATGTAGAATGAAGCCAGTCCTCGATAATGCCCCTATCTTAAGTTATTGCTTAAGGGGGTCCATCCAAGGGGGCTCAAGTGTTAGTTTTGTCATTTTAGTAACTTATTGTTGTTGCACCTCTATACGTCGCTTGAGAAGACACTACATGAAGAGCAGCTTATCATAATCGTATGATGCAGGGATAGCAAATGAAGCTATCCTAGATAATATGTCTACCTCTACATTTTCTACCCGAAGGATCTTGTTGACTTCACAAGAAGTGAATTTCGTAAGGAGGCTCTATACTAAATGTAAGTACTTGGCTATTATCTTGCCCTTGGTCTCATATTCTCCCTTAACCTATTGTACAACTAGCATGGAATTTGAGTGTATGTTGAGCTTCTTTACTCCAATGTCTTTGGCAATTTTTAGGTTGGCAATGAGCTCCACGTATTTGACTTCATTATTACTCAATGGGAAACCAAATTTCAGGGTGTAAAGGATCTTCATTCCATATGGGCCTTGTAGAGTGATAACACACCCCCACACCACCCCCTCCCCCCCCTCCCCCCTTATCCTTAGTAGAGGAGCCATCAACGTAGAGTACCTAGACAGGTATGGTAAGCTCGAGTCAAGGCTTGTTCACTTCAATGTATTCTACTATGAAGTCCACAAGGACTTATGCCTTGATTACTTGCTTAGGAAAAATTGGACTCCATGGGCATTGAGTTTAAGAGAGTACTTCATTATGTAACCCGAAGTGTTAGGCCTCTATAAATTAGTTCTAAATGGGACATCCATCAAGATGACAATTAGATGCAACTAGAAGTCAAGCTTAAGCTTTCGAACTACAATGACTACCGCGAGGCCAAAATTTTCTATTTTGGTGTATCTAAGCTTTGGCCCTTACAAGATGTGACTAACGTAGTAGACTAGTTGGTAGTCATGGCCATCGACTCGAATGAGTACTAAGGATAATGCATTGTTACTGAGTGAAAGGTATAAGTATAGTTCTTCTCCAAGTATTAATTTGGAGAGTATGGGTGGTTTTGCCAAGAATTTGTTCAAATCTTGAAAAGCTCGCTAATATTCTAGTGTCCACTTGAACTCAGTAGGTTGTTTAAGCAAATGAAAAAATTCTACACATTTTTCGATGGTTCAGGATATGAAGCAATTGGGGGCAACTATCCTTCCTATTAGTAACTAGACTTCTTTGATTTTGTTTGGGGCTTGCATGTCCTAAATTGCTTTGATTTTGTTAGGATTGGCTTTTATCCCCTGCTTTATGACCATGAAACCAATGAATTTTCTTGATACAACTCCAAAGACATACTTTTGGTGGTTAAGTTTCATTTGGAATTGGCAGAGGGCATGGATGATCTCCCGAAGGTTGTTGATGTGGTATTTTTTAGTTTTGTTCTTGACAATCATGTCATTGATATAGACCTTAATGTTCCTGCCTATTTATGGCTTGAAGATGTAGGTGACTAGCCTTTGAATGTAGCTGTGGCCTTTTTTAGACCCAAGGGCATTACTTTGTAGCAATTAGTCCCAAAGTATGTAACAAAGGATGTGTAGACTTTGTCTTGGAGAGCCATCTGGATTTGGTTATATCCTGAATAGGTGTCCATGAATTGAGAAGTGAGTGGCCAAATGTCAAGTCAATGAGCTAATCTATAGGTGGTAGGGGAAAACAATTCTTAGGGCATGCCTTGTTAAGGTCTATGTAGTCAATGCATATGCGCCACTTTCCATTTGCTTTCTTGACAAGCACTGTGTTGGTGAGCTAGGTAGGGTATTTCTCTAGGCAAATGAATCCTACCAAAGGCAACTTCTACAACTCTTCCTCAATCCTAACCTAATGTTTTAGGATGATGTGTTGTTTCTTTTACTTGACAAGATAGATGGCAAGATTAACATTTAGGAGGTGAGTAACTTTTGGTATGTTAATGATTCCTGGCATGTATTATAGGGTAAACATAAAGATGTCTGTGTTTTTCTTAAGGAAATCTGTAAATTCAACTTTATCGTTGTCTAACAACTAGGCCCTTATTTTGGTTATCATGCTAGCAGCATTGGATATCTCGATTTTTAGGGTCTTTTCTACAAACTCTCCCCAAATTACGAAAGCAGAGAAGTTGGTGGATTCAATGTTCATGACATTGTTTCTAGATTAGGCTTTGAGGTAAAGAGTCTTGGACAAAGCCTAATAGCCTCTAGCCTCGCTTACTCCAGTGGGGTTCATGAACTTTGCTTTGAGGCATTTTTAGCTAATAAGCATGTCAAATTTAGTAATACTTGGTTTGTCAAGGATGGTACTGTATGTTGACCATATGTCAACAACAATGAATTCTATTGATTGTGTAGCGATGTGTTCACTGTCGCTTAGTCTAACAAGTAGGGTGATGATTCCCTTAACAGATACTAATCTGTTGCCTCTAAACCCTGTGAGGCCATATTTGAATGGTTGAGGGGGTTCATCGAAGTGTTCTTTCATTTGCTTGAAAGTGCTGTAAAAGAGTATGTTTTTCGAACTCCGACTATCAATGAACGTCTTAGGGACGTTGAAATGCCCGATTTCAACATTTATGATGAGTACATCACTATGGGGTAAGTCGATTCCTTATTCATTTACGTTGGTAAAAGTTATTGCTATGTTGATCTTTAGCTTCTTATTTCTTACGATGTGCACTTCAGGCTTGGCTATTAGGATTGTATCGCTGAAGAGGAGGCTGGGTCCACTAAATATGGTATTGACTTGGCCTCGTCATCCCCTTTGGTCCTATTTATCCATGGGGGCATTAGCCTATTGATTATGGTGTTGATGTTGGTGATCTACTATGCGGCATTAGGTTAGCCGTTGGATTTGGCTTTTCTCATTTACAACAAAGTGGTTGATGTGGCATTTCCAAATAAGGCCTTTAACTAGGTTCTTGAGGTGGCGTCACTCTTCTATGTTGTGTCCATGTGCCCTGTGGCAATCACAATATTTACCTAAGTTTGCTGCTTCAATGTTCTTAGATGCTAAGTGGTCTCAAAAGTTGCTCTCAAACCTTGTACATGATTTTGTCAACTGGTCTGGTCAGGGGTGTGTACAAAGAATAGATTTAAAATTTGTACCTTTACTTCTCTTGCTTTTCTCATGTAGGGGGTTGTGGTCTAGGATCACGAGGTATCACGAGGTCCTTTATGGAAATGCACATACTATTTTCCACTTCAAAATGAGCTCTAATAGCGTCTTCTTAAGCTACATATATCTCGACAACTTTCATGAATTTGTCTAAGGATTCAAGCTTATCCAATGACATTACATTGAAAAGCCTTCCATTAGGATTTATGCCAATTAAGAGCATCTGCAAGGCCGCTCCTATGTCTAGCTCAAAAACTTGTAACTTTGCTCAATTAAAGCACTCAGGGTATGTTTATAAGGTTTCATTGGGATGCTATTGAACATTGTAGAGAATAGAAGAGTCTCTTCATAGTACTAGGGAATTGAGGAACTATTATTGGAATCTGTTTCCTATTTTATCAAATGAAGTGACAGATGCCTCAAGGAGGGTATGAAACCAAAGTAAAGTAGCTTTTGCCAATATGCTGGGGAAAGCTTTACAAATGATGGTATCTGAGAAGTTATTGAGATTTATCGATGTTTAGAAGTGGATGAGATGATCATATGGATCGGTAATGCAGTCATAAGTGTTCATATGTAGTAGCATTATGCCTATGGAGAGTATTTCTTTGAGGATTAAAGGGATGAATGGGCTTTCTATCAGCATAGAGTGCGATGCCAGTGTGGACAATTCAACTTTCTTCTGATCGCATACGCTGGAGGCATGATGGATGTATTCATTGAGCTCATCCATCTTCATGTCTTTGTAGTCTTTTGGCAATTACCTTGGTGATAGGTTATCGACCGTATTGCTTGATGTTGTGCACTCTCCTTCTGCATGCTTTTTTCCATGGTTGCAATTTAGTCATTCATGCAGGTCTTTGTATGGTTAGCAATCCTAATGAGTATGCTTGCATAAGCGCATAAGGTATATGGTACGTAGGTCATCATTTTTACTTAGTTGTGAAGAGGAGTCAACGATTGCCTCTTCATTTAGGCATTTTTTAGATGTGTTTTTAAGTAGTGCAACATCTTAGTACAAGGCTACAATGGATTCATGATATTTTCAATTTCTTCATGCATTTATTGGATAAATGACCTAAGCTCTTAGACTTCGGTAGTTTCATTTTAAGGTAATGGAAGTGTTTGATCGCCTCCGCTTTGTTGGGAGGGGTTGGTATCCTTCATGTAGAAAGCTTGCAAGTTATTGTTTTTACTTTTAGCCATTGTTATCGTGATAGCCTAAAATAGTAAGTGCAAAAATGTTGATCATAGATGAATTAAATGGGAAAAGCGAGCTCGCATGGAGTCTAATTTGAGTAAGCTTAGGTTTGGGCTTCGTCTCTTACTCTTTGATACCTATAAAAACCCCCTAGTAGGTATGGCCACAAGGGTCCTCCAATACTCAAGGTAGTAAGGAGGATTAAGAAAAAAAAGAAAAAGGAGGGGGGAGACAAGCACTAAGAACCTCAGGATCGTGCTTACCTAATGGTTGTTATGTGCGTAATGTGTCAATCTTAAGTCGAGAGAAGAAGGAGAGGGAAGACAGAAGATTTTTGGTATAGACAATGTTTTAGTCTTACTTCATGGCACTTGGTACGTTTTATGCGAATGACCTAGATATGTGGCGATTAGAGGCTTGTTTGTACTAGCCTCCGACAGACACTACGCTCCGAAGTAAAGATTGAGCTCCACTGCGGATGGTATGTTGTGGTCAACTAAACCAACAAATCTACAGCTTAAAGACCTAACAGTTGGAAGGGTTGCTAAGTATGTTGATCGTATTACGGATGTTAAATGCTCATTAATGAGCTGCAATGGAGAATGGCACTAAAGACAAAAGCTGAGCTAAGATGTTAATGAAGGGATCAACCGATGCCTAATCAAAGGCAAGTTGAGCTTCGAGCTTACGCTAGGTAATCAATATATGCTAGCACGACAATCGAAGGGTGACCTACTTAGACTAATGTTATTGGGCTTACCAAGCAAGTTGCAAACTCGCTAACAACTAATGCCTTCCTTAGAGCGATCACATGGCCTTGTGAAAAGGTCACGATGTAATGAATAAACTCATTGTTTATTCTAGCACACTTCGGTGTCCCTCATGATGCACTTCTTTCGTTAGGCCTTAGTTCGAGTGAGAATTGAGTATTAATAATAAACAACTAAAAAGTATTACTAATAAAAAAGAACTACCGACAGAAGCTTACCAAAAGTACTTGTTTATTTAATGTTATAAAAATTGTGTAAAAACTATTGTTTAATCATGTAATATTTAACACATGCTCGTTATATATCAATATTAATGATCTTTTTGATACTATATGAAATGTTATACCATTTTGAAAGATTATCACATTTGACATTTTAACAATGTGGTCTACATAATGTTATAAAAATTTATTAAAACTAAGGAAATTCTTGGTGGTCGCTTAAATGCGACGTAATAATAAGTTCAATTAACTTTCTGGTAGTATCTGCATAAATGTGATAATGCATGACTGCCTACCAACTTTTTTCATGTTTCGATAACAATGTAACACTATTTTTGAGACTTAATATAAAGTTGCCTTTGGCTAATTTATGATAATTGAATTACGTAAAAGCTACTTGTTAATCATATAAACATATGACACATCAGGATTTTATATGACGGTTAATGATCATTTCCACATTTATGTTACTTGGTAAATCATGCATAGGCTGAAATCATATTAAGGGCATGTCCTTCCAATACACCATTAAATTAAAATGATGGATAGGATTAATTCCATAAAAAACACAGACAAAAAAAAATCCTAATATATATATATATATATACGCCAATTGTGACTTTTGAAAAATTACAGTAACCAGAATTAAAGAGGTACCATTTTAGAAAAGATCACATGCATACTTTCGAAACTATATATTTAAACATTAGAATAGATGTTCAAGACACTTAAGATGTCAGCGGGCTGATTTTATATTATTTTTGGACGTTACACAAAACCTTACTTAGTGATTAATGCTCCCTCTTTTTGGGTAAGGTGATTCATGTTTCCTTGAATACGTCGGATTCACGTAATATAAATATTTTCACCACATAAGACGACGTGAACGTTAGCAGCTAGCCATTCTTCGAGGTTTGCCCATGAATTCTACTATCTCGATACACCTCAAACGTTCGACGGTGACTTGAAAAACAGAAGACAACGAGAGATGGACGAAAAACTTGTAGTCCGGTAAATCAAGGTAGCAGATTCCAACAAAATCGACTTTGATGGAAGCTTTGTCCAGTGTCCACAACACATCCTAGCATATACTCCCCTACAAGATCAGGACAATCTTTGACAAGTTCAGCCAATTGGATTTTAGTTGCTTCGCTATTTGGACCACAACAAGATCACGACATGGACCACGATGGTCCCGAAAACAATGTATCATTTAGAGGAAGCAAAAACGAGCAGACACTCACATGAATTACAAATGGCCTATGGCTCACTTCAAATCTGATGGTGCATGAAGTGTCACTCTTCGTCTGTGCCATGGTGTCACACCACATTGCAAGGTAAACGCACATCAGCTACCAACACACTGTACCGACAGAGAAACTTATTAAAGGAACACATGACCAGAAATCGCCACTTGACATGTTGGCTCACAAGTTGATTGCTTCACTATCCATTATTTTCAGAAAAATCTCCTGCCGGACCTTTCTTTACTTGATTAAGTGTAGTCATCTCCCGTACTAGATGTTGTAACTAACACGATGCTGTTGTAAAGTTGGATCAAATTGTATGATAAAGAATATGCAGGAAAAAATTACAGAAAGAACTGCTACATGATCACAATTTTTTCTTCTTTTCATTCTTTCCCCCCCTCGATAGTTATCATCCTTATCTACTTTGATAACCAATATATAATAAGGAACAATGTACAAGCAGCAATAACAGCAGAGAGAATAAGGGTGTCTCTTGATCGCCTCCTCCTGATAGAACCTGCATTTCACAGTTCAAGGACTTAAAAAGAGAGGTGAAACTGAAAGAGAGGAGAGACAACGAACAAAAATGATCATCAACTGGAAACAAAGGTACTAATTGCAGGGATTGTCTCTGTACCTAGTATGCCACGAATTACTGGGAACTTGTCACTTAGAAACTTCACTTTCCCTTGTACATCTCCAAACAGAGTCCTTTGAGAACCTAGGACTGCTCTAGTTGTTTGAGCTTGACTTATCACCTCATCTATCTGTATACGATGAACCAAAACAGATCAAATGGCAGCAGTAAGAAAGTATTACCATAATACAATGTTGACAAAGGCTTCCTAAAAATAACTCACAAGTGGAGAGCTTGGACTTCTCTTAGAGTCCAAAGAATCCAAAATGTAGGGCTCATTCCAAAATTTACCATATGTTGCCATAAAATCATGCCAAAAGAAGAAATAGGGGGAAAAATGAAAATGCAAAGCACCTGAACTAGCTGCAATGAATATCGACTCTCTCTCTGTTTCTTTTTTTTTTTTTTTTTTTTTTTTTTGTCTCTCTAAATCCTTAAAGAAAGATAAAAACAGTAAAATCTAGTAAGGAGAGGGAAGTGTTTAGGGTGAACTCCAGTCAAGGAAATTACTTTTTGGAGACTACAAATAGAAAAATGCATTGACCAATAGAGAACAATTTCATGGCCAAAAGGAAATAGTAATTATTTTCATTATTTGGTCAGAGGTGGGTAGGGGGTTGGGGGGTGGACAGGAACAAAATCCTTAAAGATAGAAACAGAAAAATCTAAATCTAGTAAGTAAAGAGGGAATTGTTTAGGATGCACAGAATGTTTGTAGCTACAGTCATCTCCACCATTTCCTATCAACAAATGCTACTATTTTGCACAGTCACCCTCAATTACCTTTGGTAAACATTGCTTTTATAAACACTTTCCATCAAGTAGATTGTGAAATTTCAATAGAAACAGAAACAGCCTTCATTTTCTTTTTCTTTTTTATTGGACAATTCAGGGGAACCTATGGTTGGATCAGCATCTTAGATACCAGTCCACTTCCCCAAACCCCAGGATGGGCTAGGCCCTGCCCACAAAACCCAAGCCAGGGTCAAGCAGGTACATATTTTGATGGGAATCTAGTGTGAGGATGTTTTAAATGGCATGACCTGCAAATTTAGATTCTTACATGGTGTAGCTTAATGTCATTTCCAATTTTCATGACATGTCAATAACCACTCCTTGAAAGAGATCCTCATTTTACAAACCTAGTATGGTTCAGTAAAAGCAGCTACAGCAACATGGTCAGTGAAAATATCTGTACACCTAGTCTCCAAGACAAGATTGACCCAGCCATTAACCTTCTGTGAGGAGATAAAGAGTTCTTACAGGACAGTTCATCTCTTCAAAGCTACAAGATAACTTTTAGAAAAGAAATGAAAAAGAAAAATAAAAATGAGCTGGGAAGACTGATATTAGTCAGCAGTTCACCCAAAATTTTTTAATTTAGTGTCTACAGTTACCACCTATGAAAATTTCAAATAACAGATTTCTTACTCAAATTGAAAGCATAATCACTCAGCAGGCATTTCCATCCAAGCTCTTATCTGCATAGCACCATGAAGCTGGGGAAAGAAAATAATTCTGAGGTTTCCATCATCAACAGACTAGCTTTCAAAGTGGTTATTTCTCACCAAAGCACTTGCTGATATACATGAATGTCATGAATGCTGGCAGTGCAGGCAATGTCAGTCCTAACTTACCCCCAAAAAAATGTCATTCTTAACTTTATTCAGATTTTCTCAACATCTTGAAGAGAGAACTCTTTGGAGAAAAGTGATGAAAGCAATTGGTGTGATCATAAACCTCATGGTAGACACTAAGAGGAAAAGATCCACTTGCCTAGAGCATATGACCTACCTTGTGTATTAAGGCTAGCAATGATGGTCAATTTGCCAGTATAACTAGATAATCAACTACTTAAATAATTGATGAATTATAGGTATGTGGAAAGGAGCCTCCAAGATTTGAATGTTCAACTTTGATTTCCTTTCAATAAAGAAAGCTAGCAGAGTTAGAAGGTGAAAGGCAACAAACACAACATGGTTTTTGAAACTTGATAATGTTTACTCCATACACCTGTCAAAGATGAAATGCAAGCCTGAGGCACTAGACTTCATAATTGCCCATGGCACAAGGTGCAGGAAAAGCATATGGCTGAGCAATGTGAAGCACAGATATATAATACTTGCTAAGCTACTAATCATCTTAGTTTAACAGTATTATCTTATTCATATACCTACAAGGCTACAATACAAAATTTATCATTACAAAAATGTGTATAATATATGTATGTTTATTATAACATAACTCCAATAATATAGATACAGTACACATAAATCACTTTAAAACTTATTGCTAAAGTCAACATATATTATAAATCATGCAAAACTCACTACTGAAATATCGCATGAATATTATATATTTGGAAAAAATACAAATAAGACCTTCTGTCAGTAAAAAAGGATTGCAGATATCCAAAATAACTATTGTTATTTTCTTTTACAGAAAAGAGGAACCCCTGTATACTAAATGGAGATCCCCATGCTCAAAACTTCTCTATGGATTCTAGAAATAGAAAATTATCCAACTTTCTCTCAAGATTTCCCCTAAAGGCCAACTCTCTATGGGCTTCAGTGGTGCATTGTGTAGTGCATATTTTGCCTCATTGTACAATTCAAGTGTCCTTTGTTTGTGGGCACAACACTGGAAGTGGCCAGAGGCTCTTGTTAGACAAACTTTGAGCCTTGACTGTTGAGAGAATTAAATGTTATAGAGAATTTAGCGAATATCAGGTGCAAGAAAAAGATCTTCCAGGGTATGTATGAGACGGATGATTGCTTCCATGATACAGTTCTGGAAGGACTTATCTACACTTGCTTCAATTTCAACAAGTGTAGTTGTAATTTTATTAGACGAAAGCTTGATAGGGTGATGGTGAATCACGACAGACTGTCAAGATTTCCGACCATGAAGACTTCCTTTCTTCCCCTAGTGTCTGATTACTCTGCTGCAGTGGCTAGATCCAAATGTGACTCCGCGGATGGTAATTCTCCTTTTTGCTTTTTCAATTTTTGGAGAGAAAGCCCCATATTCCATCCATATCTTGAGGAAGTATGGAAAACTCAGGTGAAGGGCTCATCTACATTTTTCCCTTGCTACAAAGTGAAGATCCCTTAGGCTGAATTGGAAGTGTTTAATAGGAGAAATTTGCCAACTTACCAGGGGTGTGGAGGCTGCTTGTGAGAAGTCCATTCAATCCAATTGAGCAATCAAGCAACTTCCACTGGTGGTGAGAATCTTGATTTGGAAAAGGAGTTGTATGGTAAGTTTTAGATATTGAATGTTTTGCAGAATTTTCTCAAACAAAAATCCAAGGTAAAGTGGGCAAAACTAGATGATAGGAATTCATCCAATTTCTTCCGTCCATCAAAGCAGCATAACCATCACAACACCATCAATAGGTTGTTGAAGAATGATTGAAACTTTGTGGAGAATTTTGACCAAGTTAAGGACTTTTTTTTTTTTAATCACTTTCAGAGTTTGCTGCAGTCTCCCAAAGTTGTTATTACAGATAGAGAGCATATTTCCTCTGTGCTGCACAGTAGATTGGAAGAGAATCAATCTGCTCTGTAGGCTTATCAGTTCACAAAGTATGACAATTAACATCTAATCAACCTTTTCTGATCTTGTTAACAACAAGGCTCCTGGGCCTGATGGATTTAATGTAGATTTCTACAAGACTGATAGGGATATTGTATGGGAGGAGGTACTTACAGGTCATAAGGACTTTTTTGATTCAGGCTTCCTTTTCAAACAAATTAATTGTAGAACTTTTATCCTTGTTCTGAAGTTACCTAAGCTAAAAACTAATGATTTTCAACTTATTTCTTGTTATAATATCTTGTACATTTCAAGTTCAACAATTCAGGTGAACTGGATGAGAGATTTGTTGCCTGTCCTACTAGGCAAGGAGCAAGCAAATTTTGTGAAGGATGGACATATAGTGGATAATATTCTCCTTTCGTAAGAACTATTATGGAGCTATTACGTAATGCTTGGGCTAAGCAAGATGCTTTGAAGGTGGATTTGAAAAAAGCATATGATAGGGCAGAATTGTGATTCATTGGGGATATTCTTCTCACCATGTTTCCCACCGTGTTCCGTTTGTTGGATAATGTAGTGTACTTCCTCGTATATATTCTCCGCCAACTTGAAGTAGTGGGGTTTCTTTCCCCTCAAGAATTTCTCTTTTATCTTTTTGTTCTTATTATGGAGGTTTGATTTTGAATTTGAGAAACAAGACAGGAAACCATTGGTTTAATATAGCACTTGTTATTTATTTATTTATTTTTGTTTGCTGGCTAAGCAAGGATTTTATTAATAAGAATAATTACAAAGACTACAAGAGAAGGTGTTAGATAGTGTAATTATTCTGACTGCCACACATCACCTAATGATGCCTGAAGAAATTAAACAAGAGGAAGCAAACTAAACCAGCATAGAAGAATACACTGTAGCATCTATTCTTCTAGCTAAATGCCCTAAGAAATGATCAAAAGGATCATCACACTTACGTTTTGCTGTCAGTTTGTGTTAGAGATATATCATTGTGTGTCTTACCATGTCCTTTTATTTTAATAATATCAAGATTAAACAGATTGGAACTTTCATTGATAGATTAGTTCAAAGAATGTGATTAGATTCATAAATAGATAAATACATGAATGGGTTAGATTATTAGTAGATTCATGAATGACTAGATTCAATGTATGATAGGGGTAAGGGCCATCGTAAACTCTTATATAAATAGGTCTCAACTTCTCACTTAGGGGGAAAAAAAAAAAGAAAATAATTATCTCAACGTTTCAAGTTTTTCTTTTTAGTTTCTCTTTAATTTTTAAATAGTTCATGAGATCGGCAGGTTCTCTATAAATGAGCCCTCAAGCCCTTTCCATTCAAATATCACCCATGACTAGATCCATGAGCTGCCCCTTAGCAACTTGGTATAAAAGCCACATGCCATAAGTGGTCCCAAGCAAGATAGTTTGAAAGTTCATTCAGCAATATGAACAAGACCAAGCCAAACAAGAAGAGGGAAAATGACAAATAATGGATATTTTGGTTGAATTGTCCAAAAAGATAACTTCATCGGAGATAAGTCCGCCATTAGTTCCACCCCCTTTGGATCTAGGTGTCCCCTTGCTGCACCCAAATACATTGGCTTTGAAGTCTTAACATTACCAACCAGGTTCCTCTTGTTGCAGATGACTCCCTCTCTAAGAGACCAGGAGGGCTAGATTGTCCATACTTTCTGAAGAACCAAAGATTTAATTTTGGTTCACTGTGCAAGTTTAATCATCCAAAAGATAACCTTCTGGTATTGAGTGGACCAAACTGTGCTGATGTTTCTATTTTGCCTGAGAGGCCATCTGAGCTTCCATGTGCTTTCTACATGATGGGAAATTATGAATTTTGAGCAGCCTATAAGTTTGATAACCTAAAGAATAATAAGGTACGCAAACCACGTAAGATAATGTCAACAGTGAATAGGGAGACTCAGATGATGAGTTTCAAGGGGTTGGAAACTTTGTCAAGCCTCATACATCTATTTCTTCTTCTATTATGCATAATTCCACAGGGCTTATACGACCAGAAGAAGTAGATTATCCATCTCACTTAGAGTTATGAGGTAATTACCGCTATAATCATCCTGATCAGAATGCAACAATCCACCTGATATTACAGCTATTGCTTCTAATCTTCCTTAGTGATAACCCCGGCTACTTATTGTAGTGTTTGTATTGATCCATCAGCCTCAATATTGAAAACATTTGACCCTCTCATGACAATGCTTGGCATGGCACTGCTATCTATCCTCAAAAACCTGGGCAAATTGAATGTGATTTTTATATGAAAATTGGCAAATGTAAATTTGGTCAACATTGCAAATACCATCACCCAAGCCATGGTTGAGTAATGTTAGAAATGCGGGTTTGGATTATCTCTGTGTTTTTTTTTTTTTTTGGGCCATCATCCCTATGTCTCTTATTATGCTGTTTTATCAATATAATATCTTGGTAAAATGGATGCGAACATTCATTGATAATAGTTTGAAGAATGTAATAGATTCATGAATGGGTAAGTTCATTAGTAGATTCATGAAAGAATAGATTCAATGTATGATAAGAGTGAGGACCATCTTAACTCCTATAAAAATAGCTCTCAACATCTCAATTAGAGAAAAAAGATAAAATTATCTCAATATTTTAAGTTTTTCTTTTTAGTTTCTCTTTAGTTTTAAAATAGTTATGAAATTGGAGGGTTCCTCTAAACAAGCCCTCAAGACCTTTCCATACAAATAGCATCCATAAATAGATCCATGAACCAGGCCCAGAACAACTTAGATAATTTTTTTCTCCTCCCCCAAGTGAGAAGTTAATAACTATTTATATAGAAGATGAGGATGGCCCTCACTCCTATCATACACTGAATCTAGTAATTCATGAATTAACTAATGAGCTAACACATTCATTAATTTTTTATTCATGAATCTAGATATTATAATAATAGAAAAAATAGTAAGATGCATAATAATAATAGAAAACCATAACAGTCTAATGTTCTTTTTAACAACTATTTTAGAATCCTTTGGTTTAGTCAAAGAGCAATTGTAGATGTTGAAGAATCATCGGGGGTTTGACAAAACCAGCAAAAGAAAAGTTTTCTTATCAGGAGTGCCTCCTCCCTTGAAGTTGGAAATATAAGTTTTCCTTAAATTCTTTGTTGGCATAGAGGAAGCTTCTTGTCTAAGAACTAAATTGAAACCCCTCTTAGGTTGGGAAGGCAAGAGTAGAAACGCCATCTCTGTGGTATGATGACTGGCATTCCTTTGATCCTTTGAATTATAAGCTATTTCTTCCGGAGATGAGAAGCCTAGATTCCCACAAAATGCTAGGTTTTGCTCCATAATTGGCTAAAATGGGTTAGAAGTCCCCCGAAGTCTTTGTCTTGGATGAGATTAGGCTATTGGCTCTCCTCTATCTCCGGACATAGAGGTTGGTTTGAATGCTTAAATTTAATACAAATTTGACTATCAAGCTTGCTTATGATGCTTAAGAGTCCTTAGTCAAAAGTTACAAACACAAATAGTGTTTGGTTCAAGAAGCATGTACATAGGCACTCCTTCATCCTCTGGCTAGTCCTAACCATGTACAAGTTGTTATGATAAAGTATGGTCTGCTCCCACTGTTTTTTTATGAGACAAGATGTGCTATGACTTTACCATACGTATTAGTATTTAAGTCTAGTTAAGTTAGATAGGTGTCAATTTAGATAATTTTAGCCAATAGATAGGCCAAGGACAGAAGTTAGAGAGGAAGGAGAAAATTAAAGTGTAATTCTCTTTTAGAGAATGGGACAACAAGTGTGCTCTGGGAAATGTCTCTTTGCAACTATTGTATCTTTTACATTCAATAATCAATAAAATCCCCCCATTCTTGCCATAATTCTACTAAAGCTCTAATAGTTTTGCCTAATTCTAGCCCTAGACATGATGATTGCCATTGCTTATGCTTGTTTCTATTGATTTATGCCATTGTACCATGATGAGAATGGATTCTCGAGTTGAAGCAGTTGAGAAAGCAATGCATCAATTGACCAAATGTGCAAAGCAAATTGCCAATTGAATGAATGTATATGATAGCCATTTGTCTTCTATTAAAGATACTACGGATTCAATGCGGAAATTGATGGATTTGTTAATGAAATCAGAGGAAAATATGAAAGATTCCTCTATAATTTCCGATATCAGTTTTCCTTGTCATGCTGGTGCTAGTGTCTTTGCTCCCAAAAATTCAACTGCTCCTATGGTTTCTTCAATTGTTATTGAAGCATCTTGATATGATGTTTTCAAAGGTGATGTGAAACCGTATTGCTTTACTTTATTTTGATGGGCATGATCCTGTTACTTGAATTGCATTCATTTGGTTACATCAGAGAAGAAAATTGAATTAGCTCAATTAGGTATGCAAGGTTGCAATTTATATTGGTTAGAATGGCTTGAATCTCAATTTGTTAATTTGGAGTGGACATAGAAAAGACAGATGATATCTCGGTGTTGTAATCATGAGGCTGTCAATTGTCAAGGTCACATTTTATATTGGTTAGAATGGCTTCATCAGCATTGTTCCATTGAATCTTATGTTGATGAATTTGAAGCTTTAGTTGCACATTCCCCATGAATTTACAAGCTTCAGCTTTTAGGCTACTCTTTGGGTGGGTTAAAAACTGATGTTCACCTACGCATACATACCTTAGCTCCCCAGACTATTATTCAAGCCATTCCACCGTCTTTTGACATCAAACGTGAAATTTTTCAGTGTATGTTTTTCTTCTATATCTTACAAGTCCAAGCATGGATTGGGGTCATCTTGTAGCAAGGGGCATTATACAGGTTTTATTACTCAACCTATTTCTTCTATTTCCAACATGGGTGTTTATAATGCTCTGGGATAATTGGTTGATGGCTCTTATTCTAAAGCACTTAAAAAGGTAAGAAGCAGATCTGCATACTGAGTTTTCATAAAACAAAGAATGTTTTAAATGTAATCAACGTTATTCTCCTCGCCATGGGTCCTGTAACAAGTTTTTATGGGTACTCATTTTGGAGGATAATGTGGAGTCTCCTATGAATGACTTGGAGCATGTGGGGTATCCAGGTGCTGCCACCATGTCAGGAGACAAAGTGGTTGATGTTGCATATGAAGCCTGGTATGAGACAACATCAGTGTTTTTATAGGCTGTCCTTGAGAGCAAGTACATTTTCACCAAGGGTGATATTATTATGACTTAACATATTAGTAGTTAACTATAATTAAGTTAGATAGGCCTTAGTTAGTTTAGATAATCTTGGCCTATAAATAGGCCCAGGAAAGAAGTGAGAGAGGAGGGAGAAAATTGGAGCATAATTCTCTTTAGAGAGTTGGAGAGCAAGTGGCTCTTGGAGTTGTCTCTTGGCAATTATTGTATCTTTTATTTTCAATAATCAATAAAATTCCCATTCTTGCGCTAATTCTAAAAAAGTTCTAATATTTTTGCCTACTTCAATCCCTAGACATAACAAGATGACCCTGCATCCCATGCTCATATATTTTCTAGTATTCCTTTGCTAAGACCTAGCCATTGGTCATTCCTAAAACTAATTACCCTGTAAATTTCATCAACTAGATGAGAACCTTACATGGTTATGGCAGCCCTATGCCAATCTTAAGATGTTAACATGGAAGCTTGCATTCTCAGCCTTGTCCACTTTTTGAAAAGGAAGCACAATAACCATCCTGTCAGGACCCATCACACCATCCACCAAGTTTAGTTATGAGAATTCCAAGTAATGTGCTTTCCATTCAAAAATAGATGTTTTACGCTAATTAATTTATGTTGACTATGTAGGGTCCATTTTGATGTTTGGATGTTAATATCTTTACAATGAATCCAATAAGTCCTCTGTACATATTCTCTCTCAATACACTACCGAGTTATATACAAAAAGGATCACTCCTCCTCATCATGAATAACCAATGTCAATTCTTGTCCTTTCTCAGTAAAAGTGGATCCCAACTATCCTAATAAATATTGTACTTGTCCCAATAACATTTCATTAAATTAGACATACACACACACACACACATATCTATATATGAAAAGACAAAGCATCAAAAAGGTGTGGCCAAGCACATGCCTTGCATCAAGCAAGTGCCTGGACTATACTAATCAAAAAGATAGAAGAAAAAACTCTTTGTCCTTCCATATACTTGCTTTTTTTGTAAAATGTATAATATTCTTTTTTCTCTTTTTTTTTCTTAGCCTGAAACAAATGCCCACAAGCACCAATTAACGAACCTATATAGGAATTATTGATATAACAACCTCAAAGTACCTGGTTGCAACAACGATGCCCTTGCATTATAAAATTGACATTGCTTTACCATGGCTCATTTTTGTTTAGAAAATTCCTCTATTATCCAGACTCAGCCATGAGAATTTGTTACTGGCTAGGATCTCAGTGTTGGAACCATCATTTTTAAAATTAAGCTCTGGAATCCAGTGAAAAGGGATCAGGAAATTAGATTTGCTTTGGATATGGGGGCCACTAGAAGTTGAGCATTTTGAACTGTGTAGAAACAACGTGTCTTGTGTAGAGGTAAAATTGATAAAGAAGATTTGTCCCTTATGGAAATCTGGAATTTAATTTCGCTTACCCAGAAAAGGGGGGGAAATGCAAATGAATCTGTTAACTTTCACCTAGAAGTAGATTTACCATCTAAACTTTGACCTAAATGTAGATTTATCCCCCTAAGCTCTTAAATATTGAAAATAACTCCCCCAAACTTTGAAAAAATGATAAATAACCCCTCAAAATTTATATAACCCTCTTAAACTTTGACCATTATAAGGAAACATCCCCTCGAACTTATCATAATGTGCTTTAACACCCCTTAAACTTCAAATTTAAGTGTGTCATAATGTGCTCTAACACCCCTTAAACTTCAAATTTAAGTGTGTCTTTTCGAGTTGAAAAAAGAAATGTCCTTTCTGTTGATAACTTATCAGTTTAGGAGGGTTATTAGCAACATTTAAAAGATTAAGAGGTATATTTACACTTAGGTCAAAGTTTAGGAGGGTATTTTGCAATTTTCTTTAAAAAAAATTTGGAAAATGTAGTGGACTTCCTCTTTTTTCATTTTTTGGGGACAAGTGTTGTACAGTACTTCCATTACAAAGAAATTAAACAACTAGAAGGGACAGCCCAAAGTCAAGTACTGTCATTTCTGTATGCAGCTTCAATGAAGTTTGACCACAGAAACCTTAAAGTTTCTATCTTTGATGGTCTGCCTTTCAAAGATAACCCTAGAGCATTTCATCTCTCATAAACTGCACTAATGCAATAAAAGCTTCTTACCATTGGTACAATTACTTAGACATTCAGGGAAGCAGGAAGCTCAATCCAAATATTACTTTGCAAAGATCACATTTCATATAAAACAAAAGATATCACCCATCAAGTATTTCCTTTAGTTTTCCAACAATAGCTAAAACCACGGGAATAAAATGCTTTGAAGGTGAAGAAGGCACCTTAAATAAAACCCAGGATTGAAGGGTTTTGGTTCAAATGGCACATTTTTTTCCTTAAATCATCTAAGTTCACAAATCAATTCATTCAGATACATCTCTAAGAGTTGCCTATGGCAGCTGTTACTCTACTTCACTTCCATCATGGGACAGGGATGAAAACAATATAAAGAAAGAAATTAGTCTTACATGGGATATGCTTCCATGAATTGCAGCTCTCTCCCTAAGCAACTGCATTCTTGGGGACATACTCCCAGATGCCTGCATGAAAATAAACAGATCAGTCCAAATAACTGAAAATAAGTATTGCCAAATGATAAGAGCATATGCCCACCTTATACTCACTGATATCATCCCTGACTGAACTAAGAAGCTCTGCATGTTCTCTCATCAAATTTATGTTCCCCTTAATTCTTTTGAATTCCTAACAGAACAAGTGATTCTCCATCAGAGTAAAGAAAAGATCCTCAAATTCAGCATGTTCTCTCAGCAAGTTTATGTTCCTCCTAATTCTTTTGACCTACTAACAGAACAGGCAATTCTCCAATTAGAACAAAGAAAAGAACTTTTATTTTGCTTGCCAGGTGTCATAAAGATCTCTCTAACCGGGGAAAAGAAAAGGACAAATTTTTTATGGTAATTTCATTAGTTTTTTTTTTTCATATATAACTTGAAAAAATCACAAGAGAATGTATAAACCACAATACAAAAGAAAGGAAAAAACAGAACTTGAACACACAAGGAGACTAAGGGACTGATTAAAGCACCAAGAAAACAAAAGGATACTAGGATTGATCTCTTGGAAATTACAAAAAGTGTTCCATCACCAGGCCAAAAAACAAGTCAAAATATGCCTTGCAACAGAAGAAGCCCCAAGTGTCTTTCATTCCTCTCTTTCCACACATAATAGATCACCACACTAGTAGCTTTTCTCCACAAAGGTGCCATATAAGAACCATAGGAGGAATATAAATCAGAGATAGAATCAGTCCTATATGGCGCAAGCAAAGGCACTTGTATGTATCCATTCACCCTTAACCAGATATCCATCACAGCATTTAAGGGACAGATGTCTATGCATTTCCTCTTCAAGGTCAAAAAAGTAACATGCTCAATTACACTTCTTGCTTTGTTTTATAAGCATCCTCCCAAGCCAGCTATATTTTTGCTCTACTCTCATCATTTCCATTCCATAAAAATCTCTTCATCTTTTGCAATGATGGTCTTCGATGTTCTTAGGCAATAAGAAGATTGAGGACAGATAAACTTGAAGAGAAAAGGGTACACTCTTTACTAACAGCAGTCTGCCAGCATAGAGGAGCGCTTTTACTGCCCAGCTGTTGATAAAAGAGGAGAACTTACCCACAAAGCTTTGACAAGTGTGCTTTAGATGATTTTGAAAGGGATAGAAGAACTCCAAAATATCTCAACAGACAATCACCCATGGAATGCCTAATAAGGCCAGAATTTGCTGTTGAACAGCTATCCTAACTCCACTGAAATAAAATTCGGCTCTTTGACTGACATGCCCTTAAGCCAACAACATCACAAAACTCTTCAAGGCTTTCCTTTATTAAAGCCACAAACTTGACATCCCCTTTGGGAAGATGAATAAATCATCAGTAAAAACATAGATCATGAAGCTTTTCTTCATTGCATTTCCAATGAAATTTGAAGCCTTTTTTCTGCCCAATATCCCTCATAATGTAACAGAAAAGTTTTATTACCAAAACAAAGAGATAGAGGGAGACAGGATCCCCTTGTCTAAGGCCCTTAGATCTGAGGAAAAAGCTCATGCACTCCCCATTTATATTGAAAGAAAATTTAAGAGTGGAAACACATTGCATGATTCATTTTGTAAACTGAGGTGGGAATTCAAAAACTCTAAGTAGTTGCTTTAGAAAACAATAATCTCACATAATCTATGATTATTAAAATCACGATTCTACTATTTATGTAAACTTATAAAATCAATAGAATTATATAAAATCGTGCAAAACTGATAAATTCGTAAACTTATAGAATCATATATCAAAATTTATAATGTTATCAAAAGTTTGTAAGAATAATATATATATAAGTATCTGAACTTATGATTTCGGACAGTTTAATGCTCAAACATTTAAAACTTGAATTTCAGTATCTACAACTTTAAAATTTGTCTAAATGGGTACCTAAACTTTAAGACAAACTTTAAATTTTGTTCAAATAAATACCTAAGCACTAATTTGAACAAATCTCAAAGTTTTAGACACTAGAATTCAAGTTTTTAATGTTTAAGCACTAAACTGTCCAAAATTATAAGTTTAGACACTTCTATATCCATTATTCCAAAGTTTGTATCTAAACGATTTCATTTCTGTTTTAACTGAAAAAAAAAATCATAAAATTATAAACTTATAGAATCATATATTTAACTCACGATTTTAATAACTATAGCCTCCATAATATCTATTTTAATTGCACATCTCCCATCTTTGGAATTCTTATGGTAGTCTAGAAAGAGTTCTTAGGCTACAAACACATTATCCACAATTCTCCTTCCTTTCATTGTTTCCACTAACATTTTGTTAAATTTAACTTCACAACTAGCTCACCTAAAAATCTCAAACTCAACATTAGATCAAAGCAGAAGATTAGAAGTTTGAATCTCTATGCACTCATTTCATCTTGAATTAACTAAATGTTCCACTAATTTAGCAAGAAAGATAAATAAATAAATGGACCACATGATGGGGCTTCAAACAAAGTCTCACCCCCACAAGTAACGGGAACTATTAACCAGTCAATATAAATTTCCACACCATATCTACAGCCTTAAACTTCTAAATTAGAAAGTCATGGCGGTAAATTCAATGCATTTATTTATCTGCCCCAAGATTTATATTAACAGTCTCATAAATGGAAAAAAATAAGATGGAATGTTCATTGCTTAGCAAATCTTAGAACCCAGCATGGGAAGTTCAAGATAATTGATTTATCCTATAATGAACAAATAACAGTTCTAATTTCCACACTACTATTATTAACTCTTAGTTCATATACGTTCAAGGATGATGGCATAGATTGCCAGCAATGTATAGAAAGACAGTTTCCCAAGTCTCGTGAACAATATAAACAGAGAAGTTGATTTTTCTCGATGTATAGGAAGACAGTTTCCCAAGTTTAGTGAGCAATATAAACAGTGAGGTTGATTTTCTCTATTTCAGAGCCTGTGTGCCTGGGAATCTGGAGACCTATTAGCATTACATAACACTGTTTGTTAGTAACCATATAAACAGGGAAGTTGATTTTCTCTATTTTAGACCCTGTGCGCTTGGGACTCTGGAGACCTGCTAGTGTTAAGCAACACAGTGTGTCAGTAACCATGTTTTGATGGTTAAAGAGGCAATAACAAAAATCATTGGCCACATACTAATATGCCTACGTAAAAGGAAAAGGCATAGCAGCGTAAAATATCCTGGTATACTGCTGTGCTCCGTGAAAAGTAATATTACATTTTCTTTTCTCACAAGTTCAAAATAATATTACCCGGTACTCATATTCTTGAAGATGTTCAAAACTGTGGCTAATGCATAACATGCTGTCCTCAGAGGCAAAAAGAGGGATGTAATAATATGAACTTTATTTCTTCCATGGTTTACATATATATATAAGAAGGAAAGAAAGAAAAAGAAGAACAACACTTCTTACCAGCAAGATAAACACTAAATTCAGAACATTAGGTTAATTACCCACTATATGCAATCCATGTAAGGAAAGGATTGCCACAGACTAAGTTGTTAATTCTTATGATCAAAACTTTTAATTGTGATTTGCTTCATAATATATTTTAGAATGAGATGAACACATCAAAACCCACTCAAAGTCAAATACCATTAAAGCACACACATTCATTTCTTTCTTTCTTTCTTTTAATTGCGCGGTGCATCTATTGCCCATGGATTGACTTCTGCTGTAACTAAATAAGTTTAATCAGTTGCTCAATGAGTGAATTATTGCCATAAATAAAACTAGCACACCATTGTTTAATTTCAACAAAACAAAATTATTAAAAAAAAAGTGATTGTGCAGATATTAATTATTGAAATCCCAAGCTCCAAATTAAGTTGCTTTCAATAGACAATCTTCAACTAAAGGTATAAAATATTGATTAATAGATGCTCAAAGTGTAATGAAGCAGTAGACAGTAACAGCCATCTTTTCCCATGCATGGCTTTCTCTCAATTTTTTTGGTTTATGCTTCTTTGTTTTATTGGCATTTGTTGGTGCAGGAAAGTTTGGTCAAGAATGAGCTACAAGCATGGGAACATTGGGGTAGATAAAAAGTTATCACAGAAAGCACTTACTTTTCAAACATCTCTAAGTACTTTTGCAGACTAGTATATGTTATTGTAATTCCTTAAAAAAGCATATTTAATCGTAAAATATTAAGTTGGTTCTCAGAAGTAGTTGTGCTATTAGTAGTTCTTAATGGTCAAAAGTAGTGAGAGTAACACTAGCACTTGAAGGCAGGTAGTAATAATTAATTACATATAGGAATGAAAAAGTTAGAGAGGTTTACCCCATTATGAATCTCTCATTTATCAAGAATAAGATGTTTTATCTTTTACATAATTGTTTGCTCGACGGCATTTAATGAATATAGGCCTGTGTTGGAGTACAGTAGTGGCAACCCCCTTTCAAAATGGATACAAATACCTTTTCATATAAGACGGAAAAGAGAGTTTCCTCACATATCTCCATGAAAGATACTTTAATTTCGGAAAAAACTAACTACTTAGTTATCTAGTAAAAGAAATTCTTTCAAGAGCCAGTCATGTTTCAGTCACTTAACAACTCAGCTTACTTATTTGATCAGTAATAAAAATGGGGAAAAAAGAAAGAAAGGGGTTGGAGTAGTTCAGAATGGAAAATAATACTAATATTTAAAGTTTGCCTGTTCTCCAATCAGATTTCCACACGAATAATCAAAATACTCACCATGTGAAATAGTCCATGTAGGGTTTCCTCAATGAAAGAAACAGATAAGATTATTTCCCAAATAAAAATTAAACTCATAGTGGCAAAGTAACCTGGGTGAATTCATGAAGTATGTCTCTGTGCCTTGCCAACTTCTGAGTCACAGAAGCAGTTGGAGCAGCAGATGCAGCACATCTGCTCATAGCATCATTTGTATCAAGCAGTTTCTCAAGTAATGACTGGATCTCTATTTCCATTGACTTCCATGACCTGCCAGACCCAACTGGTGATCCTGTCTCCACATAACCTGAACATGAACAAAGGAATCACAAATGGGACAATGCAATTAATGGTAGAGCATTTGGCTAAATCCACCTACATTTTGCATTTCACAGCCTCAGAAAAAGCACAATTTAAATGCAAATGACAATCAAAATTCCACCATGCAGGTATGGAGCAAGTAGGATACCTTTTTTATAACTTGAAAATACGAAATCAGCCAAGAAGTTCATATTAAATATAGCTTACCAATTACTTCTCAGTACAATTTAATCAATTCAATATAAAGTAATTCATAAGCACAGCAGGACAGCTTCACATTTCTTACTCTCAGCAGGCTTCTGGTTTCTATAACACACATTAATATTATAGTTTCTTCCTAGTAATTAATTGCTTCATGCACAAGATAAAATATAGAATTTAAATTGCAGATCTAAGCAATTTCATTTTCCTGTGATTAACCCAAAACTGCCATCAGTAGTTATGCTAACTAGTACTAAGCAAAAGTAGCTATGCTAGCTATTAATAAGCACAAGTAGTAGAGCTCAGAGGTCTGAGGGAGAAAGTAGTGAGATTAACTTTAGCAGCTGAAGCATAGTAGTGGTAGCAAAATGGGTGCTGAAAGAGATCAGTAACACAGAAATACAATTCTGCTACCAACTGCAATCACTTCCGACCAGCCACCCACCAATAAAACATATTGATTGTTTGGTAAGTCGATTTGATCAAAATACCAGAATATTTCAAGATCGTACATACTATATTACAAGCGTTACCACCCTCCTCCTTCCGTTTCAAAGTGAAATATATATACGAAAATTACAAGATTTAGGTAAGTTTAGAATTGTCAAACATTATCATCACGTCACGACCAACAGAACTGCAGTTAATAATGTCAATTTGGTGTTCTTCAGTCTTTTTCTTAACAGGGTATATCACTTATTATAATTTGAAGAAATTCAGGTCAATCAAACTAAGGGTTCACTCAATTGATTTAGGTTTTTATATGCACTTAAACGGTTGGGAAATCCCAAATGAGATGCATGCCAGCAGCACTTGTCACATGAATTCTCAAATACACACAATAGAAACTAAGATCCAAATCCACATTGTACACTACAAGCCATACAACGGCAAAGCTTGCTATTTGAGAATAATAACAATTTCAAAAATGACCTCCTTGAGAGAACCTGGCGCCGAGCTTCGCATAGGAGGAGAGCTTAACATCGAGATCGCCTTCGATCTTCCTGGCTTCTCTTCTGAGCTCCTCCCATCCTGATTCCTGCAACTCCAGGCTCGATTCTGCCATTTCCTCCCAACTCAGATCTTCGATTCTCTCTCCAAGTTGATCATTCGTTTTTGTTCATGCCAAGGAAGAACCAAGTAATCTAAAGGGACAAGACCAGTAACTTTACCAAGCTCCTTCCTTTTGTCATAGTTTAGTGAACGCGAATGTTTGTTTATGGGCTTCCTTTTCTCGTTTTCTTTTGTGCAGTCCTTTTTTCCCTCCCTCGGCCCATTGCTTCTATTTATGTGAAACATAATTCGCGTTTTTTTATTTATAATTTATTCTTAAGGTATTAAGAAAAGAAATTAAATATTGTTAAAAATTTAAAAAAATTCAAAAACACGATAATTGCTTTAAAAAAATCATAAAAACATAGCACCTAAATTCGGTTTTTGAAAAGCTAGTTTTGTGTCATACTTTGAATTTAGATAGAATTTAATATAATCAACTTTTCAAAAGATGATTTTATTAACTAAATACAATTGGCTTTATATTATGCAATTTCATCGAAAGGTCTACAGATGAAATTCTATAGCTTATTTTTATAAATTTATATTGAGATCTTTATAACATAACTTGATGTACTTACCATAGAATCTTTCTTAGAATTCAAAGCTATAACACCTTAGTAGGGGGCTTAACAATTTTATTTAAAATATTTATATCACGTATGCAATCATGATATAAAAACAGTCTTACAAATTAGACGTTATAAGACTATAGTTAGCAAATTTCTTATTATACTTAGTCTTTTTAGATACATCTACTTAATTATATATATATATATATATAGCTATAAGTAATCTAATAATTCATAATCACCAGAACCATAGAGAGTCAAAATTATCCACCAAATGATAAGAAATGATGTCTAAATTCCAATAATTATAAAGTCGCTAGACACTTTAAAAGTTTAATTCAACTATCTTACTTACTTTTCTAAACTTATCATTATATTTTCTCAACTTGGTGGAGGACTCTACACTTAACTCTTAGTTTTGTAAAACTTGTAAAAGAAAATATTAAAAGGTAAGCTACATCCAACTTAGTGAATAACTGTCCTACCTCATCATCAAATAATAACAAGCAAATATCAAACATATGAATTCATATACAAGCGTGTGCAATGCAAATAGTATATATGATCGACCGATAATTGCATATAGTACGATTTTATGCTTACCATTACACAAGTTAGGAAATATTTAGGCACATCAAGACTTAAGTATCCACATCCAATATGAGTTCTCTTAACAATATAAGACTCTCAATAGTAGACATAGCTCAGCCTTAAGTAGAAGGCAGCACTCTCTAGAGCCAAGTAGATCCCAAGGTCAAGATAAGAGCATGTTGCACCAATATGTCATGTGATAAACAATCACAACATATGATATTAATATGGATTCATCTATACATGATCTTTTACTCTATAACATAGTACGAGCCCCCTTTAACTTATGCAACAAGATGCAATGCATATTTAGTTTAATTAAAGGTTGAAATTTATTAATTTTGATTCATTAGGCGATCAAGCAGATATATTTCAAACATTTCAATATACTAAGTTCTAATGTAGCAAACAAGAGTGTTTGAAATATCTTAAGGTATTTTATAAGCAAAAGTTAACTAAAGTAAGCACATATAAGTTCTCATATATCCCAACGTGAAATAAGTTCAATTATCAAATATAATTAGATGATACACTGACTATAAGTACATAACAGATTAAAATAGGAAGCAACCTTGAAGTTTAGTATTCCTAATAGTGTTCGGTGGTTTCAAACTTGGTATCTCAAATTACCTAAGGAAGGTAATTAAAGTAAATAAGACTTATCTTAAACTTAATCTATTCGCTTATCTAGTTATAATTTCCCTATTTTCGCTTCTTTCTTATTTTGGTAATAACTTTCTCATTTTAAGTTGGAATTTTGCGTTCTTATCGCCGATTTTCATTTTTTTTTTTTATGTTCTTTCATTTGGTGAGGTCATTTTTGCATGTTTAGACTTGTAAAAATTTGGTTTAGGTCAAACAAAATAATTGGTCCATGGTATTGGTTTGACTATTTTAGGATTTGGACCTAGTTTTGGGCTTTTGACTTAATTTTAGGTTTTAGTCTTACACTTGATCTTTTGGGCTTTTATTTAGGTATTTTAAGTTAAAGTTTTTTCCTAAATTCCACAACCTTTAATTTGGATCTAAATGTCACTCTTATGTGCCTTCTTATTAATTCAAGGCCTTAACTCACTAAGAGACCTATATGGGATGGCTTTAATAGGTTTTTGGACTTAATGGGTGATAAGAATCGACCCTCTAAATCAATTATGCGTAGCCGAGCCAAAATACTCTAAGGATTCATGAGGAGAATAATGGCTTGTAGTCGTACCCAAGACAAGATTTTCCTATTCCAACCTCTATGATTTACTATGCGACCAACCTGAGTACCAAGCTCTCTCGTACACCAACATTGTCTCCAAAACTGCTAAGTAAACGTGCCAACCTCTAATAAGGCATGCTTATCTGCTAAATAGTCATACTATAATCATGATGACATTCAAGTATACTAACCTCAACAACTGTCTGAAGCTAAGCTCTCAAGACAATTAGGATCTAACCCCTATCTGAGGTGAATATTCATTAGTGATTGATTGGCCAAAAGCCAACTTGATTTATGACTGCATACCCTATTTTCCCTTACTTCATCTAAGTTATACTATATTTCAAAGTGACTAGTGACTAATGACCAGTGACCAGCGACTAGCTACCAAGCAATACATGTCTTCTAGCACAACATTCCATAAGGATTATTTACTTTTTCATATAAAATATTATTTATCTCTTTTACCATTTTTAGTATCATTCATATATCCCAATTGTAAACTACCCTTTTGTTTTTCCATATATGCTTATAACCCTAGCAGAGTTAGTATAAATACCTCATTTGTTGTATGTAGACACAACTTTCTTTGATCAACAGAATATACAAGATTCCATTTTAAGTAACCCTAGTGATTTTCATATAAAATATTATTTATCTCTTTTACCATTTTTAGTATCATTCATATATCCTAATTATAAATTACCTTTTGTTTTTCCATATATGCTTATAACCCTAGCAGGGTTAGTATAAATACCTCATCTGTTATATGTAGACACAACCCTCTTTGATCAATAAGCAACCTTAGTGATCTCATTTACCCTTAACTCTTATCTATTCTCTTTAATAAGGAGTAATAGTAAGTGACCCGATGGTTCGAACCAGTGCGTCATATTTAGCAGATTGTAGGTCAAGTAGGATCCACTGGTATATCATATCCAGTCAATAGTTGCCTAGACTTTTGTTAGCTTTATTGTTTTCCTTTTGGTTCATTAACATTATAGTGCTCCTTCGTGTATTCAAGCCTGGAGATGCATTAGTTTCACTGGTATCAAAGCACGGTTCGGAAAGGGAGTGTATGAAGTTGCAGTGAAGTTTTGGTTCGTATTTGATGTGTGTAGATGTTGTATCCTTTCCATAGCTACTTTAATGTGTTTATGTAAAGTAAGTTTGGAGTTATGAGTTGTGTAGTGAAGATTTATGTATTGGTAAGTGTAGTTCCCTTGTTACTTTGTTTTTACTCTGTTTTTCATTATGAAGACATATCAAGTTCATTTCTATTCAATTCGAATGATTATTAGATATTAAAGTTGTTAGAGTATGTTAGTTGAAGTTTTGGGTAGTAAGGTAGTAGTATTTTCTATGTATTATGTTGTTAACTTATTCAAGATGTATTATACCATGTTGGATTTTAGTGTTCATAATGTTATTGGTGACTATAGCAGTAGTGCTTAACTTGATCATGGTCATAATGATAATAACACTCTAGGGTTAGTTGATGATAAGCTTGAAAGATTCGATAAGCTTGAAAGATTCACTAATCTAGTTGAGAGTCTAGTTACCACAATGCAAGTTAACAGACAACAACCCCAAGGTGTATAGCACTATAACCTACCAAAAAATACTCTTGTAAGACACTATAGCCAAGGTAACTAAGCTAATCACCTAGTTCAAAACCATTAAGCTAGACGAGTAGCAAACCGAGTGATAAGAATCAACCTCTAGACCTATCACAAGAAGCCGAGCTAGAGGACTTTAAGGGCTCGTATAGAAAATACTAGCTCTAAGCCATAGTTGAAACGAGGACTCCTATCCCAATCCAACCTCTTGTTGACCTGTCTATCAGATTTATACGTGTGTCCAACATGCTCCTACCCAACAATAAAGTCCTAATCTAAAAGACAGCCTCGAATTAGCAGAGTCAAGCTACCGACCTAACCTACTAGTGTCTAACTTTAAGACAGCTAACCTTTTTGCTAGGCTAATTGGGCCCCGACCTAATCTAGATCAAGTTGGCCCTTAATTATAATGTATTCCTACTTCCGCCAACGTTGTATCATATCTTGATGTCTATCCACCATGTGACATGTATCTTCTAACATAATATTCTAGAATGATTCTTTCTTTTCCAAACTATATATTTTTTATCTCTTTTACCTCTTTTAGTATGTCGTATGTAACCTAGTGTAGAATATCTTTTTATCTTTTCATACATGTAAAGCAACCCTAATGAGTAGGTATATAAATCCCCACTTTCCTTGTACGCACAAATTCAACTTCTAATATAGAGGTTTTTTCTCTTTAGCAACTTTAGTTTTCTTGTTATCTCTTAACTTTTATCTATTCCCTTTAGTAAGGAATAGTGGCGAGTGACCCTTCAATTCAAATCGTGCGTCATATCCGGTGAATTATAGGCCGAGTAGGTTTGAGTGGTGAGTCATATCCATTCAGTAGCTGCCCGAGCTTTGCTAGCTTTTTTTCTGTTTCCTTTTCTATTCATTCATTGTGGTGCTTCTCCGTATGTACAAACCAAAAGATGCATTAAGTTGTTTACATTCCATGCCTATGAAATATGCAGTTTATTAAGTCTTTCTAACTTGTAGGCATGTACATTCCCAACCACTTCCTTTAGTCCGACAGGACCTTCCCAAGAAAGGGTTAATTTTCCTTGATATTCTCTTGCTCCTAATGCTTCCGGCTTACTATAAACCAAATTACTTGGTTGAAAGCACTTATGCTAAACACGTTTGTCATAGTATTGCACTGCCTTCTACTAGTAAGCAGTAAGATAGGCTTTAGCCAATGATCATATTTTGTAAATAGCGTTTAAATTAGCTTATGGGCTTATGTCATTGTATTTAGGAATATAAGCTTAAACTCTTACACTCTCTACCTAAAGCTTGATCAGCAACATAGCTACCAACTCAAAAGACAACCGGTATGGAGTATGACTTATCAGGTCCTCTATATAGACCTATACCCCCACAAAACATTAGGCAGTTCATTTGCTTATTTATTTCTAGCTTAATTCACCATTTTCTTTAAACTTTGAAGGATAACTTTATTCATAGCCTCTACTTGACCATTACTCTGAGGATGTACTACAGCTATATAGTACAATTTAATTTGTCGAGCTTTACAAAACTAGTAAAAACTTGTCATTATTAAATTGTAGCTTATTATCTGTTATGATGCCATAAGGTATCCTAAACCTAGTTAAGATGTTGTTGACTGTAAAAGCCTCCATACTTTGCTCCATTATGCTTGCTACAGCCTTGGCTTCTTTCCATTTCATGAAGTATTCCACTGCAATAATGATGTATTGTCTCTACTTAGTTGTCTTTAGGAATGGTTCGAGTATATCTAATCCTCATTAGGTAAAAGGCCAAAGGCTAATGAATTGGATCAAATATGAACTCGGGACTCTCTCTATCAAAGCATTCCTCTAACACTGATCACAAGTTTATGCTGCGTAGAGTGCATCTTTTTTCATTATAAGCTACTAATGCTCCAAGCGTAATGCCCTTACATATAAAGCTATGGCTCTAATGTGATTACAACATACTTTGGAATGCAGGTTAGAGAAGACCTGTTCTACTTTTGACGGTCGTAAACATATTAAATAGAGCATGCTAAAACCCTTCTTATATAGGTTCCCATCAATAATTATAAAATGAGTTGCCTTATATGCAAGTCTTCAAGCCTATTTACTCCCTTAAGGTAGAATACCATCTTTCAAATAATCTAGAATAAGATCCACCCAATAATACCCCATATCCTTATGCTAAACCACTAAACATTCCACTAGTTGTCTTTTTGTGCCTTTTTTTCTAGCAAATATTCAGATGAAAATTCTCTCCTCCCAATTCAATCGACCTATAGAGGCTAATTTAATTAACTTATAGCCGCACAGTCTTCAGTCCTAGGAATTTTCATCAATTACCAAGCCTCAAAGTCTAACCAATCTCCCTTACCAGATCTAGATATTTGATCATATTTTCATCTTTGGCCATACTGTTTCCTTTAACTTGATTGACCATTAGTTGGGAATAAATAAAAAAAAAAAACATCTAAATGCTTGGCTTTGACCTCCTTAGCCAACTTCATTCTTAATTTCCTAACAATAGTGCTTGATACTCCAATTCATTATTATTGACTGGAAATTTGAGCTCCCATTATGCCTTACAAGATTAAGCCTACCCCATTCCTTTCATTAGTAGACAAGCCATCAACATATAGGTTTTAGGTTGGCTGCTCACTCTCTATAACAAATCTCTTAGTCCTAGTAAACTTAACTACGAAATCCGTAAGGATATGAGCCTTGTATACCTCTCTAGGTCGATATTGAATTCTAAGAGCACTAAGCTATAAGGCATACTATATTGATATGAACCGTAATAAAAAACAGACAAGGCCAATCATTGAATGGGTCCGAGCTTGTAGAAAGCTTGAAAAGAGTCAATGGGGAAAGGTATGAAAGGGTGAAAACAGTACGTAAAACCCATGAACAGCTCTAGAGGATCTAATGCACCAATGGAAATTTTTAGGACTCACGGCACAACTCTATATGATGTATGAATTAGTCCAATGAGGTTACTTACCACCTAACTTTGCTTAAGGGAAAGGATAAGAGTGATGCCGAGAGTAAACAATAGTGTTTACGTAGGGAAGGAAATACTCAAAAAGTGTATTCAAGATTATCTGATCTCTTACAACTACAAGTACAAGGGTATTTATACCCATAAACTAGGGCAACTTGCCCAAAGGAGAAAAGACAAAAAGGACATTTCCTAAAGAAGCAATATTACATGATACAAAGGATAAAAAGGAATACACAAGGAGAAAATCACTGGTGATACAGATTCTACACATGATACAGTACACATAGCGATGCTGTATTGACGAAGTTGTTAGTAAATGCGAACAAAAAGTATAGATGGATGGGTTTGTTCGAGCAGGGATGACCTAATTAGTCCTGTCTTTATCTTTCGGCTTCTCGGCAAGGAAGAGGCCGAGTAATTGGTCGATTTAGCAATAAAGAGTAATCATTAACTCGACATACTACACAATAATGGACGGTCATACGATACAACATTAAAGGTAACTAGGCAAGGATGTACTAAGCCTCGGTAGGGGTTGGTTAGAACATAAGGATTTGTTATACTAGCCCCTGTAGTCCTCAAACTCGACTGTAGGTCAAAGGCTCCGTAGCTTGATTCCCATCATTCCTTCCTAATTGTTTTGGATTTGGGATTAAATTCAAATGGTGTTCACTTAATTCTTTATCAGGGTGATATAGACTGAAGTTGGAGATGTTGAAGGCGTCAGAAACCCCATAGTCCTCAGGCAGTTCCAACCTGTAAGCGTTGTTATTGATTTTCTAGAGGATTTTGAAAGGTCCTTCCACTTTCGTAGATAATTTGTTTCTCCTTTTATTTAAGAACCGTTCCTTGCTAAGGTGTAACCATACTAAGTCTCCCAGCTGAAATTGTTTTGTCGACCAACCCTTGGTCTTTTCAAGCATTCTTCTAGTAACTTGGTCGATGTGTCGAGTGACCTTATCATAGATGTGTTGAAGGGATTATGCCTTGGTCAAGGCATCGGGGTCCTTTTGTGCAGGTACAGATATAGTAGTATGGTTAAGGGTCAACTCGGGATTGAATCCATAAACCACTTCAAAGGGGGTTTGCTTAGTGGTGTCATGTGCAGTTCGATTGTAAGCAAACTCGACCACTGGCAGGTAGACATCCTAATTGACCAAGTTCTTGCCAACTGTAGCTTAGAGTAATGAGCCTAAAATATGATTAATCACCTCTGTTTGGCCATCAGTTTGGGGGTGATAGAAGGTATTGAAGAGTAATTTAGTCCCTAATTGACGCCACAAGGTTCTTCAAAAATGACTTAAGAACTTCAGGTTTCTATCGAAGACTACACTTCTCAATACGTCGTATATCCATACAATCTCCTATAAGAAAAGAGAAGCAATAGTTGAAGCATTGTTAGTTTTGGTGCAGGACACGAAGTGTGCCATCTTACTAAACCGATTCACAATGACCATTACAAAATCTTTTCCTCAGGTAGTTCTTGATAGTTCGAGAACAAAGTCTATACTTAGTTTAGTCCACGGTCTTGTCAGAACAAGTAAGGGCATCACCTTCCCTTATTCAGCTTAGTAATTGGCCTTTTTGCACATAGCACAACTTTCGACCACTCGGTGCACATCTCTTCGCATTCTAGGCCAAAAAATTTGGTTATTCACTAGTTCATAGGTCCTTCTCTCTCCAAAATGTCCGGAGAGTCCTCCGTTGTGGGCTTTCCTAATTAATAATTCCCACAAGGAACAAGTCGTTACGCTCAGTTTTCCTCCTCGGAACAGATAGCCATTTTACACATAATACTCGTCTACTGTTCTCCCATTCATGTATCTCGAAATTATTGGTCCAAAGTATGGATCCTCGGAGTACTATTCTTTGATACTTGCAAAACCAAACAGTCTGGTTTACAGTTCTGATAAGAACGTATGCCTCCTTCATAGAGCATCTGCAACTACATTGCTTTTTCCTTGCTTTTATTTGATCACAAAATTGAATCCTTTACGGAATTAAACCCATTTTGCCTACCACTTGGATAGCTTGGTTTAACTTCGAAGGTACCACAATGACTCATAGTCAATATATATGACAAAGATAGTACTCTCATACTTGTAGTGCATGGATTACTGCCGAGACCTTTTTGTCATACGTAGAGTAATTTAACTAGGGTCTTTGGAGCTTCTCATTGTAGAAGGTAATTGATTGGCCTTCCTACATCAGGACAGTGCCTATTTTACTGCTTGACGTATTGTACTAGCTCAAAAATTCTATCAAAGTCAAGTAGCCCTAATACCGAGGCAAAGGTCAATCTTTTCTTAATCTTAGCAAAACTCTTCTCCTCCCTTTCTCCCCATCGGAAGACAGTGTTTTTATTCGTTAATTCAGTTAGTAGCGCGACAAGGGTGCTGAAGTTCTTGATGAACCTTCGGTAAAACGAAGTCAGTCCATACAAACTTCTCATGTCAACACAAATAGTAGGGATCGGCCATTCAACAATTGTTCGGATCTTCTCATCATTGACTTGCAAGCCTCCTCCATTGATTACATAGCTCAAGAATACCACTTCCTCCTAGTAGAAGCAACATTTTTTCAAATTGCCGAGTAGTCTCTCGGCATGAAGGATATCCAAGATTGTTCTAACGTATTCACAGTGACTCGACGCATCGGCATTGTAGATCAGGATGTCATCGAAGTATACTATAACACACTTTTCTGATGAGATATCTCAACACATGGTTCATAAGTCTCATGAAGGAGCTCAGAGCATTTGATAAGCTAAAGGGCATGACCATCCACTCATATAATATATGTCGAGTCTTGAACGCAGTCTTCTACTCGTCTCCTGGCCTTATGCGGATTTGATGGTAGGCGGATTTGAGATCAATCTTACTAAAAATTTTGGCTCTACTCAATTCATCCAACATATCTTTTAGCCTTGGGATTGGATACTTGTATTTGATTGTGATTTTGTTCAAGACTTGATTGTTAACACACATCCACCAGGTTACATCCTTCTTCAGTACTAAAAGTGCAGATACAGCACAAGGGTTGAGACTCTCTCTCAAGTATCTTCTTTCCAACAACTCATTGACTTGATGTTGAAGCTTAGAAGTCTGCTCAGGATTCATGTGATAAGCTAGCTTATTCGACAGTGCGGCGTTGGATACTAAGTCAATGTAGTGTTCTATGCCTCGAGTCGAGGAAAACCCTGTTGGCAATTGTTCTAAGAACAGATCAGCATATTCATCCAATAGTTCCTTCACCTCTTGGGGTAAATCATTCTACTCCTTCATTTCTAATAGTCACTTGACCAACAAGAGGGTCAACTCATTAGTGTTAATGGCCTCTTAGAGCTCAACTCTACTCATCACTAGAGCCTTCTTTGATCCACGAACAAGTTTCATCTATAACTTGTGAACCTCTCTTGGTGGCATCGGATTCAGCATGATCTTCTGATCATCCTTCTAAAACATGTAGGTATTCCTATAATTATCGTGGATGACTCTCCTATCAAATAGCTATGGCTTCCTAGCAACACGTAGGAAGTGTACATAGGTAGTATGCCATAAAGAATCTGGTCAAAGCAATTGCCAATAGTGATCAGCAGTAGTACTTACCAAGTGATGTATAATGTTCCCTTATCACTTAACCATTGCAACTTGTATGGCTATGGATGCTCAATAGTTGGTAATGTCAGTTTTGAGGCAAAGTCGGCTAATGCCACATTGGTATAACTCCTATTGTCCATGATGAGGGCGCACGTCTATTTATTTACCTTGTAGGTGATATGAAATAAGTTCTCTCTCTACTCTTCCTCTCGTGAGGGTTCCACACTCATAGTGTATCGGACAACCATGAGTAGTTGGTCCAAGTCCTTACCAAACATGTCTTCCTCGATTAACTCTTTCTCGGCTTTCTCATTCTCAGTAGGAACCTCCTCCTCCTCAGGTTCCTCATTCGTGCTCTCGACATCTAATTTCAGGGTGTCTCCCTTAATGACCATTGTCCTTTAGTTCGGGCATTAAGCAGCCATATGTTCAAATTCCTAGCCCTTGAAGCATTTGATCTGGCTAGTCTTCTTGCCAGACCCTTACCCTTTCTCATACATACGGGTTAGCACTACATCTTCCAATCAACTTTTCTACTCGGCTCTGACATCTATCCTATTTCTCTACTCGCTACTCGATAGTGTCTAGTTACTTACCTATCCGGGTTAGCTAGTAGGAACTCTAGTCACTACTCAACTTCTTATTTACCTTTCTACTCGTTGGGCGATCTTAATAACTTTATTCATTGTGTCAAATCGTTAAAGTTTCACAATGTCTCGGATGTCTCCTCTTAACCTAGTGATAAACCTTGAAACTATTCTGATAGGTGGTTCCTCCAATTCCTATCTTATCATAAGCATTTGGAATTCTTGAACATATTCATCAACAGTTTGGCTTACTTATCTCAGCTTCTGAAGCCGTGTGAAAGTATCTTGGAGATATGTTTTCGGTACGAATCTGTTTCTGAGCACCCTCTTCATCTCAGGCCAAGTATTCATCTCTCGGTACCTCTCTCTTCTTCTCATGGCTTGAAAATTCTTTCATCACATGGCGGCATATCCAGAAAATTCAATAGCAGCAGTCCTCAATTTCTTATAATCCTCGTACTAGTAATAATCAAACACATTCTCTACCTTCTCTTCCTAATCCAGATACTCGTTAACATTCCCAAATCCATTGAAACTTAAAATCTGAAGCTTTACATGGTTGGATGCTCTAGGGACTTGTACATGTTTCTCTTCAAAATACTCTTCTTCTTCCTCATCTAGCTCTCTCAAATCTATCTTTCTCCTTACTCATCCGCTAACTCCTCCACCTCGAAATGGTTAAGCTAGGTTCTAACCCTTAATAGGTTGAGCAGCTTGTGGAGTATTTTACGAGGCCTTAGTGGGTCGGCAAGACAGGACATGAACAGCTCGGATCAAATCGACCAAGAGATTAGCTACCTCATCAAGTCTTTCGTCAGTACTTTTGGGAGTTCTTTAAAACTGTCGTCCATGGTGGACAACTCTACTGTCATCACTAGCATTAATATTCATACTTGGATATGTCATTTTTTCTCACAAATTGAAATTCAAACAAACACTTCAGGAAGTGAACAGCTAACAACACAATAGTTAAGTGAACATAATAACTTACTCTGTTTTACATACATAAAACAGAGTATAACAGAACTCAGGAAGAACTAACTATAGTTCACACAAAACCTTCGCTCTGATACCAAGATGATGCCAATCATGACTAAGAACAGATAAGGCCTATCATTAAATGAGTCTGAGCTTGCAGAAAGCTTGAAGAGAGTTAATGGGGAAAGGTATGAAAGGGTGAAAACAAAGGATGAAAACAGTAAGCAAAACCCATGAACAGCTCTAGAGGATCTGACGCACTAATGGAACTTTCGAGGACTCACGACACAATTCGAAGTGATGTATGAATTAGTCCAATGAGGTTACTCGCTACCTAACCTTGCTTAAGGGAAATGATAAGAGTGGTGTTGAGAGTAAACAATAGTGTTTACGCAGGGAAGGAGGTACTCAAAAAGTGTATTCAAGATTATTTGATCTCTTACAACTACAAGTATAGGGGTATTTATACCAGCAAATTAGGGCAACTTACCCAAAGGGTGAAAGACAAAAAAGACATTTCTTAAAAAAGTAATGTTACATGATACAAAGGGTAAAAATGAATATACAAGGAAAACAATCACTGGTATTATAGATTATACACATGATACAGTACACGTAGTAATGCTACATTGGCTAGGTTATTTGTAGATGTGGACAAAAAGTATAGACGGATGGGTTTATCGAAGCATGGATGGCTTAGTTAGTCGTGTCTTTATCTTTCTACTTCTCAGTAAGGAAGAGGCCAGGTAATTGGTCAACTCGGCAACAAAGAATAATCATTAACTCGGCATACCACACAATAATTAGTGGTCATACGGCACGACACTAGAGGTGACTCGGTAAGGATGTACTCAGCATCGGTAGGGGTTGGTTGGAACATAAGGATTCATCGTGCTAGCCTCTCTAGTCTTTGAGCTCGACTGTGGGTCAAGGGCCCTGTAGCTTAATTCATCACTTTACCATCTGCCTTGAAGCGTTATGCTTATTTAGAGCTTGCTTCAATGGTTTATCAATTAAGACCACTACTTAGTGAGGTTAGAGTTTATTGGCTACTACAATCATAGCTAAACAAACTTTTCCAATTTGGTATATCATAACTTCAAACCTTATAGGACATGGGTTACATAGTATACTAACTTACATACTCCTCCTTCCACCAGCATTAATATTAATGAAAGAGCTCAGTCACTCATAGATAAATACAAGTAAGTACTCTCTCATTTAACTAACTTCAAGAAGATCGGTGGTTTGGTTAAAAATTCCTTTAAGGCCTTAAAGGCTTACTCATACTCTTTAGTCCACCAGAATTCAAAAGCATTTCTCAAAACATGAAAAAATTCTACACATTTATTTACACACTTAGAAACAAACCTATTTAATGTTGTTACATGATCGGTCAACCTCTAGACCTCCTTGATGGACTTTGGTGATTCTATATCTACTACAACTTGAATCTTGTCGAGATTGGCTTCAATTCCTCATTACATCACCATGAAGCCCAAGGATTTCCTTAAAGATGCGCTGAACACACAATTCTGTGATTTAATTTCATATTATGTCTTTTGAGTGTGTCGAAGGTCTCCTAGAGGTTAGCGAGGTGTTCTTTGTTAGTTTTGATTTTGATAATCATATCATCCACATAAACCTCAATATTCCTATATATTTGAGGTTTGAACATTGGATAAGTGTAAATTACTTTACACTTTCAAGGCATGTTTAGGCATAGAATTGATCGTAATTGTGATTTAAATTTTATTTTTTGTTACTTAATTAGTATAAAATTTTGATTTCCGGTAAATCACGAGTAAGGGGATGAAATACACATAAGAACAATGACTTTTTAGTCAATCACAGCTATAAGGAGAAGAAATTAGTGAAGTAGTATCGAGAAATATCAATCGCGGGGAGTGATAATGAAGAAATGAAAAGTATAATGTTGATTACGTCCTCAATCATGGTCATGATTGAGGAAGTATTGATGATCTTGTTATCAATCACGGCCGTGATTGTATAGTAGGAAGATGATCACGGAAAGGCTAACGGGTATGATGAAGTTTAATATAGTGATGAGGAGTTCATCGCCTTCATCATAGCTGTGATTGGTAAAGAGAATTATGTTTTCAAGACTATCATGCCTCGAGTTACGGGTGTGATGGAAGGGGCACAATTGTTCTTTTCAACCTTTTCACATGAACTAGTATGTAGAAAACGTTAGGTAGTACCTTGAAGAGGTAGATTCGAGTCTTTTGAAGGGAAGAATATAAATATACTGCAACTTATGGAGAAAAGAGATCAATCAGAATATCAATTCGGAAACAAACACCTAATCATTCATTTGTACCATTGTGTCTCATTTTACAGTAAAGTTTGTTTATGTATTGTAACACACATTTTCCCAGAATGACTCGAGAGGGATGACAGGATTCATTGTTCGTACATTGTAAAGACTTCTACAATGAGATTCAAATGAGGTTGTATTTCTTACTTATCTTACATTAGTTTAATTATTATCTCTATATTGTATTATTACATTTTGTTATTTTATCATGTGTGAGTAGTATGTTAGGACTTGCTACATCACGTAGTATAATCAAGTGCATAAAATAGTAGTTTCATGATAAATGTTAATTTTGATGAATTACACTTAATGAATCTAAGTATGGTGTAGTGCATGACATCGACTTAGGCTAGATTTCAGTAAAATATATTGAGAGACAATTCTATTGGAAAGATTTAGTTTATTGGAACAACATACTCATGATAATAGAGATATTATGAGGAAAGTTGATACATCCTTAAGGGAATCAATATATTAACATGATATTAATGCGATTCAAGTTGGCTGTTAATTAGAAAGAGATTTCAATGAACACAATTAGCATTAAAAGTAAGTAATTTTGAGAAGAATACTTACATATTGTAATTTCCTAAAGATAACAAGTATTGGGATAAAAAAATATTTTGGTAGTATCATGCTAAGTGGTGAAGCAAGTCTATACTTTAAATGTGTTAATGGTAATTGTTTTGTAACCATTGTGTTAGTGGCATGAATTAGTAGATTAATATAAGTTAGTTAACAATTTAGAGTTTCAATAATTAATTACTTGATAAATTGGATTGCTAGATAATAGGAAGAAAAATAAGTATTAGTGTTTGAATTTTTTTTTTCCAATGGAGATGACCCTATACTCATTCATGCTAAAAACGACAGGTACACTTACTTTTTGAACCGAGTTAAGGATAGAATATAGGTTTATAAATTTTAAAACTCGGAAGCTCTTTTTAGAGGCGATCAAGTTTTTGGTACTATTGCGGGGGAAACGACATCATCATAAGGAAAATTTGGGATTCCTATTCTTTTAGCTTTGTTTTTCTTTTACATTTGTTATTAGTTTAGACGAAATACTTGTGCTCATATTGGCTTATTTGCTGATTTGCAGTTTATGACCCAAAGCAACACAACTAATTTAGCTAACTTTGATCCTGAACCTAAGAAAACACTTAGAAGTAACTTAAAGAAAATCCGAAGGTATTTTGAGAAGTAAGTATTCGCTAGTAAGGAAGGAAGAGCACGCGAATCGTTGAGATCTAGAATAAATAATCCAATTCAAAACCTCAAGCCACCATTAGGAAATTAGTTCTTGAATGCAAAAGATCGTATCTAAGGAGATCTACCATTAAATTTGGACTTACCTCTTGATGGAAATAGGAATGTAGTACAAGCAAGAAATGAGTAAGGAGTAAATCTACCTGTAGCTCTTGAGACAATGTTGGATTATTATAGGCCCAACCTGGATGGGGCAAGTACCGGCATAGCTTGGCTTAGAGTTCAAGCCAATACGTTTGAAATCAAGTTGAGTATCATTTAAATGGTCTAATAATGTGTTCAGTTCAATGGTTTCAGTGATGAAGACCCCAATAACCATTCGCAATAGTTCTTGGAGATATGTGACACATTTAAGATAGATGGAGTTTCTAAGGATGCTATCAGACTTAGGCTATTCCCATTTTCATTAAGATTCAATGCCAAGCAATGGCTTAACTCTATGTTAAGGAATTCCATTAATACCTGGTAAGAAATGGCTGGGCTATTCATGAAAAAATACTTCCTACCCTCATGGACGGCTAAGTTAAGTGCAGATATCTCTTTCTTTAGTTAGATGGATTCTGAAACTTTATATGAAGCATGGGAGAAGTGGAAGAAATTGTTAAGGAAGTGCCCCCATCATGGTCTAGATTGGCACCAGGTTCAGGCATTCTACAATGGACTGAACTACACCACTAAGTAGCTCATTGATGCAGCTATTGGAGGAAGCTTGAACCATAAGTCGCCTGAGCAATATATTTAATTATTTGAGGATATGGCCAATAATCATTATCAATGGTCATCTGTAAGAGGAAGAGAAAGAAGGTCAGCGGGAAAACATGAGTTGGATGCCACTTTCGCTTTAGTACATAAGGTAGAAGTGTTGACAAGGAAGCTTGATAGTCTTACAATGAGTTAAAACAAGGCTTTAGCAATTTCAGATTCTGAGTTGGCAAACCCTTCAGAGATTGATCAAGTGGAAGAGGTTGACTATATGGGGAACTCGATCAGACCAAGAAATGATCCTTTCAATAACACCTATAACCCGGGTTAGTGGAAATCATCCAAATTTCAGATGGGGCAATAACACTGGTCAGAGTTCTAACATGCAACCTCCTGGATTTTAGAGATAAGTGCCACCTCCTTAAGGTAAACCAATGTCCATTGAGGAGATGTTGGCTCAATACATTAAGACCTCTGAAAATTGCCACCAAGCCACAGAAGTAGCCTTAAGAATTTAAGGAGCATCAATACATAACTTAGAGAATTAGCTTGGGCAAATTTCTAAGATGTTATGTAAAAGAGCTTCGGATCATTACTGGGTAACATGGAGGCAAACCTTAAGGAGCATGTTATGGCTATAACTCTTAGAAATGGCAAGGAGTTAAAAACCTTAGAGAAGATCTAAGATAGTAGAAAAGAAGTTGAGACTGCGATTAAGGATCAGCCAGTGAATAATAAACTACAAAAAGAGGAAGTCTTACTAGTAGCACCAAAGGAGTATAAGCCACCTTTACCATACCCCTCTAGACTAAGGAAAGATAAGGATGATGAGCGTTATAAAAGTATTTGGAGCTCTTCAAATAGTTACGCATCAACCTTCCTTTAGTGGAAGCTTTAAGCCAAATGCCTAAGTATACAAAATTCTTAAAGGAGCTTCTTTCCAATAAAAGGAAATTAGAGGAACTTTCTATTGTTACCCTGGGTAGAGAGTGCTCTATATTTCTTTTAAACAAGTTGCCTAGGAAACTCAAAGATCCTAGTAGCTTTATTATCCCATGTTTGATAAGAGACCTTCAAGTAGAGAGGGCATTGGCTGATCTTGAAGCCAACATCAATTTGATGCCCTCTAGTTTGTTCAAGAGATTGAATTTAGGAGAGCCCAAAAGTACATGAATGAGCATCCAGTTGGCAGACAAATCCATACGATTTCCAAGAGGAGTCGTGGAACATGTTTTGGTAAAGCTACATGACTTTATTTTCCCTATAGACTTTGTAGTGTTGGATATACCATTCTTAGCAACTGCGGGTGCTGTGATTAATGTCAAGGATAGGAAGTTGGTCCTTTACGTCGAAAGTGAGGAAATGGTGATCAAAATGCCAAACGTCTTCAAGAAATCAATGAGTGGTGATGATGAATGCTTTGCTATTAATTCTTTTCACTTCACCGTTTTTAAGTTTTTGTAAGATGTCTTGAGTAAAGATCTTTTAGAGTCACGCTTGACAAGAGGAAATGAGGTAGACAAAGTCAAAGAAGTAAAAAATGTGATGACTCAGTTGGAGGTATGTAGTACATAAGTGAAGGATTATGGGGTTAAAGAGATTAACTAGAGTTATATTACTCGTTTGAAGCCATTGGTTAAGGAGCACCTTGACTTAGAAATGAAACAATTTCTCACTTATTTGGAATATGCTTTTTTGTTTGAAGATTCTAAGTTGTCAGTGATCATATCAGGGCTAGATTCTTACTAAAAATAGAAACTTTTATCAATCCTAAAAGAACATAAGAGGGCAATTACATGGAAAATATCATACATCAAGGGAATTAGCCCCTCCTTTTGTACCCATAAAATTTTGATGGAGGACGGTTTTAAATCAGTAGTACAACCCCAAAGGAGGCTGAATCCCAACATGAAGGAAGTAGTTAAGAAAGAGGTAGTGAAGTTAATAGATGCAGGACTCATTTACCCAATTTCAGATAGTCCATGGGTAAGTTCGATTCAAATAGTTCCAAAGAAGGGTGGCATGATAGTACCAAACATAGTTGTCAAAATTACGATTCTACCCATACGATTCTACGAGTTTATTATTTTAGGTAGCTCTTTTGAGTTTACTCGGGTAGAGAATCCTTTTTTGTATAGAAACTTACGTTTTTAATCGAATTTACATATAAACTCGGTAGAAACTTACGTTTTTGACCGAGTTTACTGATTCTACATATCTGAATTAAATGGACTAAAGAGTTAAAGAAAAAAAAAATACAAATAGGTTTTTACAAGTCATCAACTATTAAGACATGACAACATCTATCCTATCTTATTCCAATTTTTTACCTCTTTCTTTCTCTCCCAATCTCTTATTTTATGTTCATAACTTTTATCCAAGTTTCAACTCTAATAACAAAGTTTATAAAGAAAACTATATAATTTATTTTATATTGTCAATAACTTAAATGAGTTGAAATATTTGGTTGTCTTTAATTTACAGCTTTTTAAAAAAGAAAAAGGAATAAAAGTTTAGTTTTAACTTTATTTTTCCTTATTCTGTACATGTTAGATTATATATTAAGAATTTATATAGAAAAAGAAAATTTTAATTTCTTCATTTTTTTTTATTTTCATCATGTATTTCATATTTTGAATAATTTACATAAGTTGTAGAAACTTACGTTTTTATATTTCAATTTTACGTTCTGATTTTACAGACCCTCTAACAATTTTAGATAAAATCGTGAGTTTGACAGCCTTGGTATCAAATTAGAGGAATGAACTGATACCGATGTGTACTGTGATTGGTTAGAGAGTATGCATTGATTATAGGAAACTCAATGACATCATAAGAAAAAATCACTTTCCACTACCTTTTATTGACCAAATCTTAGAAAGATTAGTGAGTCATGAAAACTATTGTTTCCTAGATAGGATGTCCGGTTATTTTCAAATTTTGATAGCTCTAGAAGACTAAGAGAAGACTACTTTTACTTGCCCCTATGATACTTTTGCATATCATAGAATGTCATTTAGACTTTGTAATGTACTAGCCACTTTCCAGCATTGCATGATCGCTATTTTTAGGGATTTAGTAAAGGATGTGATTGAAGTTTTTATAGATGATTTTTCTGTATTTGGTGATACGTTTGATTGATGCCTTGAAAATTTAATAAGTGTACTATAGAGGTACAAAGAGAAAAATTTAGTGCTCAACTAGAAGAAGTGCCATTTTATGGTATAGTAAGGAATTATGTTAAGATATAATATATCAAATAAAGGCATTGCGGTAGATAAGGCTAAGGTAGAAGTGATATTAAAGTTACCACCACCATCCTCTATGAAGGCTGTGGAAGCTTCTTGGGACATATTAGATTTTATCGGCGATTCATTAAGGACTTCTCTAAGATAGCTAGGCTATTGACAAAGCTCCTTAAGAAGGGAGTACTGTTTGATTTTAGCACCAATTGTTTAGAGGCTTTTAATGTTTTGAAGGAAAAATAGACCAATGCTTCTATCATGGTAGAGCCAAATTGGACCATGCCGTTTGAATTAATGTGTGATGTAAGTGATTAAGTAGTAACAGCAATATTGGGGCAAAGAAAATACCGGCACTTTCAACCGATACGTTATGCTAGTAAGATACTCACTCCAACTTAAGTGAACTATACCATAACTAAGAATGAATTGTTAGCAATTATCTTTGCTTTTGATGAGTTTCGGCCTACTTGATTCTCTCAAAAGTGATTGTTTATACCAATCACTCAGCTTTAAAATATCTTCTATCTAAATTTGATGCAAATCTTTGGTTAATTTGTTGGGTATTGTTGCTTTAAGGATTTGATTTAGAAATAAGGAACAAGAAAGGGGCAAAAAATTTGGCTATAGACCATTTGTTCAGGTTGGATAATCCACATTTAGAAGAATTGGATGAGAATGACATTAATGATAAATTTCTAGAAGAAAACTTGTTTACTCTTTGCATAGTAATAACCTATAATATTCCATAGTTCATTAATATAGCAAATTATTTGGTTGGGAAGGTTCTACCTCAAGATTTGGATCACTACAAAAAAAAAGAAATTTTTCTCACAGTTAAATAATTACTTGTAGGAAGATCCTTTTCTTTTTTGAGTATATGCTGATTAGATTATCCAACGTTGTATATCATATAAAGAAGGATATAAAATCTTGTTCCATTGCCATAATGGACCAATAGGTGGTCCCTACAATGCAAACAGAATAGCTTAGAAGGTATTGGAGGCTGGTTTTCACTAGCCAAGCATATTTCGAGACGTTCATGATTATGTTATAACTTGTGATAGGTGTCAAAGAATCGGGAATTTTTGTAAGAGGGATGAAACGCTACAGAAATATATATTAGAATGTGAAATCTTTGATGTTTGGGGAATAAACCTCAAGGGACCGTTCTTGTTGCGAACTGTAACTAAGAATAGATAAAGCCAATCGCTGGATGGGTCTAAGCTTGCAAAAAACTCAAAAAGGATTAATGGAGATGTGCAAAAGGGCAAAAATGACAAAGGGAATAGTAAACAAATCTCACGAATAACTCCAAAGGATATGATACACCAATGGAACTTCTGAAGACTCATGGCATAATTCGATATGATGTATGAATTAGTTCGGTGAGGTTACTCACCACCTAACTTTGCTTATGGGAAAAGATAAGAGTGATGCCAAGAGTAAATAAACAGTGTTTACGTAAGGAAGAAAAAATACTCAAAGGTGTATTAAGAATGATTTGATGCTTTCTAGCTACAAGTATAAGGGTATTTATACTCATAAGTTAGGGCAACTTGCCTAAAAAAGAAAAAACAAAAATGGTATTTCCTAAGGAAGTAATGTACAGGACATAAAAAGGTAAAAATGAGTATACAAAAAAAAAACAATCATTGGTGCAATCGATTCTACACATGAGATTGTATACGTGATGATGTTACATTGGCGAGGTCATTAGAAGATACAGACAAAAAGTACGGACAGATGGCTTGTTCGAGCACTAATGGCTTAGTCAATCTAGAGTCTCTCTTTCAGCTTCTCGATAAGGAAGATGCCGAGTAATTGGTTGGCTCGACGCTAGTAAGTAATCTTCAATTCGCATACTACAGAAAAATAGGCAGTCATACAGTTTGGCATGAAGAGTAATTCGGCAAGGAAGTACTAGGCTTCAGCAGGAGTCGTTTACAACAAAAAGATTCATCGTGCTAGTCCCTTTAGTCCTCAGGCTCAACTGTGTGTCAAAGGTCTAGTAGCCTCATTCCCACCATCCCCTCTAGGTTGTTTTGGATTTGGGATCAAATTCGAATGGTGTTCGCTCAGTTCTCTGTTAGGGTGATACGGACTAAGGTTGGCAATATTGAAGGCACCAAAAACCCTAATCTTGAGGCAATTCCAACCTATAGGCATAATCATTGATCTTTTAGAGGATTCTAAAAGGTCCTTCTACTCTTGTAGATAATTTGTTCCTCCTCTTGTTCGGGAACCACTCCTTATTGAGGTATAACCACACCAAGTCTCCAGGTTGAAATTGTTTAGTTATTTTACCCTTGGCCTTTTCTCGCATTCTTCTAATAACTTAGTCGATGTGTCAAGTGACCTTATCATAGATGTACTAAAGCGATTGTGTTCTGGCTAAGGCATTAGGGTCCTTTTGCGTAAGTACTAGTATAGGGGTATAATCGAGGGGCAATTCGAGATTGAACCCATAGACTACCTTGAAGGAAGTCTACTTAGTGGTGTCATGTACTGTTCGGTTATAGGCAAACTCAACCACTGACAAGCAGACATCCTAATCATCCAAGTTTTGGCCTATTACAGCTCAGAGTAGTGACCCTAAAGTACAATTAACCACCTCTGTTTGGCGGTTAGTTCGGGTATGACATAAGGTATTAAAGAGTAATTTGGTTCCTAGCCGACGCCATAAGGCTCTTTAGAAATGGCTCAAGAACTTCGAGTCTCTGTCGGAGACTACACTTCTCGACACGTCGTGTATCCGCACAATATCCTGTAAGAAAAGATAAGAAATAGCCAAAGCATCATTAGTTTTGGTATAGGGCATGAAGTGTACCATCTTATTGAACCTATCTACAATGACCATTATAGAATCCTTGCCTTGGGTAGTTCACGATTGTTTGAGAACAAAGTCCATGCTCAATTCGGTCCATGACTTTGTTGGGATAGGTAGGGGCATTGCTTTTCCTTACTCGGCTTGACAATTGGCCATCTTGCATATGGAACAGCTTTTGACCACTCAATGCACATCTCTCCTCATTTTCAGCTAAAAGAATCAACCATTCAACAGTTCATAGGTCTTCCTTTCTCTAAAATGTCCGGAGATACCTTCATTATGGGCTTCCCTAATTAATAGCTCCCTTAGTGAGCAAATCGACACGCATAATTTTCCTCTTCGAAACAAGTAGCCATCCTCCAAACGATGCTTGTCCACTGTCCTCCCATCGACGCATCATGAAATTATGGATCCAAAGTGTAGATCCTTGGAGTACTATTCTTTGATACTTGCAAACCTAAATAGTCTGGTTTGCAGTTCTGATAAAAGTGTATTTCTCCTCGAAAGAGCATCCGCAACTACGTTGATCTTTCCTTGCTTATACTTAATTGTAAAATTGAATCCTTTAAGGAATTTATCCCATCTTGTCTGCTGCTTCGACAACTTGGTCTAACTTCGAAGGTACCTCGGTGATTCATGGTCAGTATATATGACAAATTCTCTCAGTAGTAAATAATTTTGCCATACTTGCATTTCTCGAATTAGTGCCAAAAGTTCTTTATCATACACAGAGTAATTCAATTGCGGTCCTTAGAGCTTCTCACTATGGAAGGCAATTAGTCGGCCTTCCTACATTAGGACAACGCCTATTTCAATGTTCGATGCATCGTATTTTAGCTTAAAAATTTTGTCAAAGTCAGGTAGTATTAACACCGAGGCGGAGTTCAATCTTGCTTTTATCTTAGCAAAACTCCTCTCCTCCCTTTCTGTCTCCATCGGAAGTCGGTGTTCTTCTTTATTAAATCAATAAGTGGTACGGTAAGGGTGTTGAAATTTCTGATGAACCTTTAGTAAAACGAAGCTAGTACATGGAAACTTTTCACGTTGGCACAAGTCATACAAGTTAGCCACTCGACAATTGCTTAAATCTTTTCATCATCGACTCATAAGCTTCCTCTATTGATTACATAGCCTAAGAATACAACTTCCTTTTAACAAAAGCAACATTTCTCTTGGCATGAAGGATATCTAAGACTGCTTTAAGATGTTCATAGTGATTTGGCATGTCAGCATTGTAGATCGGGATGTTGTCAAAGTACACCACGACACACTTTCCTTTGAGATGTCTCAGCACATGGTTCATTAGTCTTATAAAAGTGCTTGAGGCATTCAACAAGCCAAAGGGTATGACCATCTATTCGTAAAGTCTATGTCGAGTCTTGAATATAGTCTTCCACTTGTCTCCTGACCTCATCCAGATTTGATGGTAGCCAGATTTGAGATCAATCTTGCTGAAAATCTTAGCTCCATTGGGTTCATCTAACATGTCTTCTAGCTTTAGGATCGAATACCTGTATTTGATTGTGATCTTGTTCATAGCTCAGTTATCTACACACATTCACTAGGTTCCATCCTTCTTTGGCACTATAAGCGCAGGCATAGCATAAGGTTTGTGACTCTATCTTACATAGCCTCTCTTTAGCAACCCATTTACTCGATGGTGGTGCTTAGAAGCCTACTTAGGATTCATCCAATAAGTTGGCTTATTCGGTAGTATAGTGCTGGGTACTAAGTCAATGCAATACTTATGCTTCAAGTTGGCAGCAACCCCTCAGGTAACTATTATGGAAATAGGTTAGCATATTCATCTAACAACTTGATGCGTCTCCGGGGTTGTACACATAGAGAAGTACCACAACGAATAAACTGAAAAGGAAATAGAAAAGAAATTAGCAAAGCCTGGGTAGCTACCAAATGGATATGACTCACCACTCGATCCTACTTAGCTTATAATTCACCGAATATGACACACCGATTCGAACTGAAGGGTCACTCACTACTACTCCTTGCTAAAGGAAATAAATAAGCGTTAAGAGATAATGAGATCACTAAAGTTACTCAAATGAATAACTCTATATTAGAAGCTAAATGAATGCGTACAAGGAAAGTGGGGGTTTATATATCCATTTACTAGGGTTACTTTACATGTATGAAAAGACAAAAGTGTATTCTATACTAAGTTACATAAGACATACTAAAAGGGGTAAAAAAGATAAAGATTATTCAGTACGGAAAAGAAAGAATTATTCTAGAATATTGTGTCAAAAGACACATGTTGCTTGGTAGTTAGACATCAAAGATATGATATTACATAAGTGGAAGTAGGAATGCGTTATAGTTAGGGGCCGACCTGATTTGGATTAGGTTAGGAGCCAATCATCTTAGTAAAAGGTCAATTGTCTTGAAATTAGACGCTAGTAGGTCAGGTTGGTAGCTTGGCTTGGCTAGTTCTAGGTTGTCTGCCAAATTAGGACTTTACTATTAGATAAGAGCATGTTGGATACACGTAAGGATCTGAATGACAGGTAGGTAGGAGTTCAAATCGAGATAGGAGTCCCCGTTTAGGCTATGGCTTAGAGCTAGTATTTTTCGTATAAGCCCTTGAAGTCCCCTAGCTCGACTTCTTGTTAGCGAACTAAGGGGTTGATTCTTATCATAACTCCTCCTTCTCCTAGGGTAACTTACCCTACTCCTTCATTTCCAATAGTTGCTTGACCAACAAGAGGGTCGGCTCATTAGCATTAATGGCCTCTCGAAGCTCAGTCTTACTCATCACCTGAGCCTTTTTCGATCCAACAAGAGGGTCGGCTCATTAGCAACTTGTGAACTTCTCTCGTGGCATCGGGTTTAGTATGATCTTCTGGTTATCCTTCTCGAATATATATGTGTTCCTGTAGCCATCATGTGTAGCTTTCTTGTCAAACAAGTACGGTCTACCAAGCAACACGTGGGAAGTGCACATAGGCAATAAGTTGTATAGAATTTGGTTGCAGTAATTCCCTATAGTGATCGGCAATAGTGTTTACCGAGTGACATGTAATGCTCCTTTCTCACTCAACTAGTACAACTTATACGACCTCAAATGTGCAATAGTTAGCAACTTTAGTTTTGAAACAAGATCGACTGATGTTACATTGGTGTAGCTTCCACTATCCATGATGAGGGCGTACATTTGATTATTCACCTTACAGGCGGTATGAAACAAATTCTCTCTCTACTCCTTTTCTCGTGAGGGTTCTATGTTCATAGTGCATCGGACAACCATGAGTAACCGATCTAAGTCCCCAGGAAATACGTCCTCCTCAATAAGCTCTTTCTCAGTGGGAACCTCCTCCTTCTTGGGTTCTTTATCCGTACTCTCTACTTCTAGCTTCGGGATGTTTCCTTTGATGACCATCATTCGTCTTCCTGTTAGACCTTTATCCCTTCTCATAAGTTCGGGTCAGCACTTCATCATCAAGTTGGCCTTTTTGCTTGGCTCTTACATCAACCTTCCTTCTCAACTCGTTATTAAGCAGAGTTCAGTGACTTGCCTATCCGGGTCAGCTAGTCGATATCGTCGCCGGTACTCGGCTCCTTATTTATCTCTTTACTTACTAGGCAATCTTAACAACCTCATTCATGGTGTCAAATTGTTGGAGCTCCACAACATCTCGAATGTCTCCTCTCAACCTAATAACGAACCTTGAGACTATTCGAGTAGGTGGTTCCTCCACATCACAATGGATCATGAGCACTTGAAACTCTTAAACATATTGATCAATAGCTTAGCCTCCTTGTCTCAGTTCTTGAACCGAGTGAAAGTATCTTGGAGATAGGTTTCTAATACCAATCTATTTCTGAGTACTCTTTTCATCTCAGGCTAAGTATTAATCTTTTGGTAGCCCTCTCATCTTCTCATGGCTTAAAAGTTCTTCCACTACATGGCGGCATACCTATAGAACTCAATAGCAGCAGTTCTCACTTTTTCATAATCCACATGTTAATAGTAATCAAACACATGCTCTACATTCTGTTCCAACTGTAGATACTCATCAACATTCCTAGATCCATTGAAACTCGAAATTTGAAGCTTCACATGGTCGGATGCTCTAGGGATTCATATACACTCCTCTTCAAAATACTCTTCTTCCTCTTTATCAAGCTCTCTTAAATCCATCCTTCTCCTCATTCATCCACTAACTCCTCCACCTCGAATGGGTTGAGCTGGGTTTTGACCTTTAACGGGTTAATTAGCTTGTAGAGTGTTTTGCGCGGCTTTAGTGGGTCAGCAAGATAGCGCATGAATAGCTTGGGTCAAATCTACTAAAAGGTTAGCTACCTTATTAAGTCTCTCGTCAGTTATTTTAGAAGTTCCCTAAGACTGTTGTCCATGGTAGACAACTCTACTATCATCACTAATACTAACATTTATATTTGGGTCCGTCATTTTTCCTCACAGATTCAAAGCTTAAACAAATATTTCAGAAAGTTAACTGTTAACAACACATTAGTTAAATGAATGCAGTAACTTGCTCCATTTCACATATGCAAAACAGAGTATAACAAAACTTCAAGAAGAACTAACTACAGTTTATACAAAACCTCTACTCTAATACGAAGATGTTGCGAATCATGACCAAGAACAGATAAGGCTAGTTATTGAATGGGTCCAAGCTTGTAGAAAGCTCGAAAAGGATTAATAGGGAAAGTACGAAAGGGCAAAAATGACAAAGGTAACAGTAAGCAAATCTTATGAACAACTTTAGAGGATATGACATACCAATGAAACTTCTGAAGACTCATGACATAATTTGATATGATGCACGAATTAGTCCGTGAGGTTACTTGCCATCTAACCTTGCTTAAGGGAAAGGATAAGAGTGATATAGAGAGTAAATAAACAATGTTTAAATTAGGAAGAAAAATCAGTCAAAAGTGTATTAAGAATGATCTAATGCTTTCTAGCTGTAAATACAGGGGTATTTATCACTAGTTAGTTGAGAGCTTACCTTTATTGATGTATTTCTATGGAGACTCTCATATTACGAGCTTGTTGTCTTTTATTGTTTTTGTTGTTTTGTCTTGATGGTCAAGTGTCTTTTGTTGCTTGAGTTGTCATGATGTTGGAAGCTGTAATCTTTGATCATTTAAGATTCAATGAATTGCTCAAACTTCATGTTTCAGGGAAAGCCAGTTTTTGTTATTTCTTAATTTTCATCTTTCTAGTTATTCCAATTATATACCTATTCAATGTTTACTTTCCTTTGACATTGAGGACAATGTCTCTCATTAAGTGCAGGGAAGGGTAAACTATGTTTATCAAAAGTCTTCCACTTAAGCTAATTGTTTTTAAGTTAGGATTTTACTTAGTAGATTGTAAATGTGGCATAGTAATACTAGATTTTGTGCATAACTACTTTTTGTGGACTTAGTGTACATGATCAATATTATAGGATGAAATCTAAGTGAAGTAAACTTACTTGCTATTTAGTGAATGCATTTAGAGGTTAAAAGTGAATCGGAGTCTTTAGTTAAAAGTTAATTGACTTTGCTTCTAAATTTTCTAAGTAGTATATCTACTTTTCCATTACTTTTATGAGTTCATTTAAACTTGAATGAAAAGGGAAAATGAAGTAGTTCACTTATTGATGCTTCTTAAGAATTTCTTTGAATTAGAATAAATTGAGCTATTTAAGGACTGAATTAGTAAGGGCGAACTTTAGTCCCTTAGAAGAGTGAAGTTTGACCTTATTGCTAATGAAGCCTTTATACCATTGTAATAAGAATTTATAAGGATTAAGTTAGTAAGGGTAGGCTTGGGTACCTCAGAAGAATGAAGTCTGACTTCATTGCTGATCTTTGTCCTTATAACTAAGTTAATAAAGGTGGGATTTGGTCCCTTAGAAGAACGAAGTCTACTCCGCTATTGATCTTTGGTATTCTTACTTGAATGTTAAAAAAAAAAAAGATGAAAGATGAAGAAAGAAAAATGAAAATGCAATATGTAAGTTGTTCTTGGAGAGATTCCATAAAAGAAGTGGAAATATAGGGGGAAAGATGGATGTAATATACTTTTCTTCTAAATTAGTGTTCTTAAGAAGTAATTGAAGGGTTTTTATACAATTAAGGAAGTAGATGAAGTATAACCAATTTTCGTTGATCTATTTGGATTTGTGTTAACTTTAGACCTTTGAAAGCTTTTGTTAAATAGTAAGGGTGAAGTGTATTTTACTTTGATTAGTATTAGAATATTGCTTTTTGTATTCTAAGAACACAATATGGTATGCATAAAGTTAAGCTACTAGGGATGCTTTGTCAAATATGCAATTGATTGCTTTGAGTATTTGCTTGAGGACAAGAAAAGGGTAACAAGCATGATGAAGTTTAATAAAGCGACAAGGAGTTCACTGCCTTCATCACAGCCGTCATTGGTGAAGAGAATTATGTTTTTGAGACTATCATGCCCCAAGTCACAAGTGTGATGGAAGGGGCACATATGTTCTTTTTAGCTTTTTCACACTAACTAGTATGTGGAAAACGTTAGGTGGTGTCTTAAAGAGGTAGATTTAAGTCCTTTGAAGGGAAGAATATAAATATACCGTAACTTATGGAGGAAAGAGATCGATCAGAACATCAATTCACAAACAAACGCCTAATCATTCATCTATACCATGGTGTCTCATTTTATAGTAAAGTTTGTTTATGTGTTGTAGCACACATTTTCCCAAAACAACTCGAGAAGGATGGCGAGATCCATTGTTCATACATTGTAAAGACTTCTACAGTGAGATTCAAACGGGGTTGTATTTCTTACTTATATTACATTAATTTCTTTGTTATCTCTATAATGTATTATTACATTTTGTTATTTTATCATGTGTGAGTAGTACGTTAGGACTTACTACATCACTAAGTATAATCAAGTTCATAGAATAGTAGTTTCTTGATAAATGTTAATTCGGATGAATTGGACTTAATGAATTTAATTATGGTATAGTGCACGACATCGACTTAAGCTAGATTTCAATAGAATGTATCGAGAGACAATTCTATTGAATAAATTTAGTTTATTGGAACAACTTACTCATGATAACAAGATATTATGAGGAAAGTTGATGCATCCTTAAGGGAATCAATACATTAACATGACATTAATGCGATTTGAATTGACTGTTAATTAGGAAGAGATTCCAATGGACATAATTATAATTAGGAGTAAGTAGTTTTGAGAAGAATGCTTACGTACTGTAATTTCCTGTAGATAACAAGTATTGGGATAAAAAATATTTTGGTAGTATTTTGCTAAGTGATGAAGCAAATTTGCACGTTAAATGTGTTGATAGTATTTGTTTTATAACCATTGTGTTAGTAGCGTAAGTGGTGTTAGTTTGTGGATTAATGTAAGTTAGTTAACAATTCAAAGTTTCAATAATTAATCACTTGATAAATATGATTGCTAGATAATAAGCAGAAAAATAAGTACTAGTGTTTTAATCCTTTTCCTAGTGGAGGCGACCCTATATTCATCCATGCTGTAAACAATAGGTACACTTGCCTTTTGAACTGAGTTAAGGATAGAATATAGGTTTGTAAATTTTAAAGCTTAGAAGCTCTTTTGGAGGAGATCAACATCTTCGTGATCAGCCTCTAATGTGTAGCATTCGTGTTCTTTAACCTAAATGGCATGACTTTATAATTGTAAGTCCAAAAATTTGTGATGAAGGAGGTATAAACCTGGTTAGAAGGATGCATCTTAATCTGGTTATATTTAGAAAAAGCATCTATGAAGCTTAATAAGGCATGCTATAAAGTTTAATTTACCATTTGGTCTACTCCAAGCAAAGGAAAAATAATATGCTACTCCAAGGACTAACAAGGGCAATTGTATCAAGATGGGTCTGATCCTACCAAAGAAACGAAAATAGAATAGGTTTTGAGAGGGTTTTAACGAGTCCTTAGGTTACTTAGCTAGATATAATGCATCAACTAGATCTTACATGACCTAATAATCGATTCGATATGATACATAAAAAGATAATTAGGATTGCTTACCACAATCCTTACTAAAGGTATTGATGGGATCTAGTAAGAGAGAGCTTTCTAAGAGAAAAGACTTAAGTGATGCTTTTATTAATATGCAAAATCTGCCTAAAACCCTATACATATGCCCAATTTATACATAGTAGCAAAGTTATAAGTAAAATGACTAAAAGGATGGCCTAATGACATTCCAATAAATACAAAATAAGACATGATGGTAATTTAGGGAAAATATAAGAAATAAAGAGTTTAAATAACATAAACAAAAATAAGTAATTAAAGGAGATATTTGGGTGAAGAGTTAGGCTAATGAGATGTTAGAGACCTTAAAGACCTAATCTAGGCAGTCTTGAAATTTTGGTTGATCTATTGGAGCAAACTAGCTGAGTAAACTTTACGTAACCAAGCATACCTGACATGGCCAAACAAACTTAATATGGCCATGCAGACCTGACTTAGTCGAGCAAACCTAAGCTGTCTATGCTAGCTTTAGCCATAAAGAGTTCATAAACATTGGTAAAGCTCAAAACTAAGTCTTTTATGCATGAGGAGCTTATAAACAAGTCTCCAATATAGCTCAAAACTTGGCAATTGGTTAGCCCGATCCCCTAAACCATATCATCCCCTCTCCCTTGGAGAAGTTTTGACCAAAAACTTAGTAATTGGTGGCTCTAAATCCTACTAGGATCAAATAGCAACTTGCAAAAATAGAATATAGACATAGAAAAGTGCTTAAGTTCCTCTACTAATTAACATTAACCAATGCTCCTTTTATTCATCATGAGCTATATCAATCAAACTTTTCATCATAGATCTTTCCTTCCACTCATCATGGATTAGATCAACCATACCTTAGTGGTTCCAACAAATATTAATTAAAGGAAGTAACATGATCTTAGAGTAATGTAAAAGATCATAACCTCATAGATCTTGTGCAAGTAAGACATCAAATTGCTCTTCAATCTCAAGTGCTTCCACCTCTTCATGCTCAACTAACTTAGATCTCATGACCTCCTCATTTGCTGTAATTAGCATCACTTCTACTTCCTCATAAGTTAATCCTTCTTCCTTCCATCTACACATCTCAAATCTTTCTAACACAAGAGCACCAAGAGTCAAAATAACACATCCCTAATACATATATCCATCACCACAACCTTAGTAAACTCTAACTAGTAGTCCATAATTACTCATAGGCTTAACACCACTATAGCTCATATCAATGCCAAATAAGCTCATCAAAGGATCAAGACATAAGAGCTTGATATGAGAAAGGCAAATGTAGTATTACCTAAAGTTATCATCTGTAGCATCAATAGAGGGTAATGAAACCATATGCAGAATATGAAGGTCTAATTGTAACTCAACTTGGTCCTCTTCCTTTCTACTACTCACCTCTCCAGCAAACTTTACTTCAACTCCTCCTTCAATACCCTTTAATTAAGCATTTTGCTATTGCCTCATTTCATCCTTAAACACTTCAAGCTATTTTTCAATCATCTTCAACTGATTAAGTATATTAGAAACTTAGAAATGTGAGCTTGGTAAGAAAATTCTACCCTTAAGGCTATTTGGATAGCCTTACTTGACGTCTCAATTTTGTAAGGGTCAACACTTCTAGCAATTTCTAGATTCAACCTTGATGCGAATCGTGAGCAAGAATAGATAAGGCCGATCATTCAATGGGTCCAAGCTTGTTAAAAGATTAAAAATGGGGTGATGGGGAATGTCCAAAAGAACAAAAGCGAATAAAAAAGTAAGCAAGCCTATGAACAACTCCGATGGATATGATATACTAAGGGAACTTCCGAAGACTTACGACATAACTCAATATGACACATGAGATGGTTTAGTAAGCTTACTTGCCACCTAACCTTACTTAACGGTTAGGATAAGAGTGAAATGAAAGTAAACAAAATTATGTTTATGAGAGGAAAATGTCAAATGTATTAATGTCAACATGATCTGTTGTAACTACATGTACAAAGGGTATTTATGAATTGAAGGGATTATGCTCTAGCTCTTACATTAGGGTTCTATTGTCTGAGCACAAGTACAGGGGTGTGATTAAGGGGAAACTTAGGATTAGAACCATAAACCACTTTTAAGGGGGTCTACTTAGTAGTGCCATGTACTGTTCAATTGTAAGTGAACTTGATTACTGGCAAGCAGGCGTCTCAATAAGTTAAGTTCTTGCCCATTACAGCTTAGAGCAGTGATCCCAAAGTACGATTAACCACCAATGTTTGGCCATTAGTTTGGGGGCAATAAGAAGTACTGAATATTAATTTGGTCTCCATCTGATGCTACAAGGTCCTAACAAAGAAGAACACCAACAAGTAAAGTCATTGCTTTTCCTTGTTCAGCTCGGTACTTAGCCCTCTAGCATACTACACAGTTTTCAACAACTCGGTGCACATCTTGTCTCATTCTTAGCCAAAAGAATCAACCACTCAACAAGTTATATGTTCTTTTCTCCCCAAAATGTCTGGATAGTCCTCTACTGTGGGCTTTCCTAATCAGCAGCTCCCAAAGTGAACAAGTTGGCAAGTATGATTTCCTTCCTTAGAATAAGTATTTTTCCTCAATATGATACTTGTCTACTATCCTTCCATTAACACAATGCGTAAGTATGGGCCCAAAGTGTAGGTCCTTAGAATATTGTTCTTTGATACTTACAAACCTAAACAATTTGGTCTGTAGTTCATTCAGAAGTGTATGCCTTCTCGAAAGAGCATTTGCAACTACGTTACTCTTTCCCTGCTTGTATTTTATCACGAAACTGAATCCTTCAAGGAATTCAACCTATCTTGCCCATTGCTTCGATAACTTGGTCTGACGTTAGAGGTACCTTAGGGACTCATGGTCAGTATAGATGACAAATTCTCTTGGTAGTAGATAATGCTGCTATACCTACAATGCTCAGATTAGCGCTAAGAGTTCTTTGTCATATATAGAGCAATTTAGCTAAGATCATCTAAGCTTTGTACTGTGGTAGGCAATTGGTCGGCCTTCTTACATTAAGAAAACACCTATTCCAATGTCTAACGCATCACATTCTATCTCAAATATTTTCTTGAAGTTAGGAAAAACTACTATAAGGGTGGAGCTCAACCTTTCCTTTATCTTGGAAAAACTTCTCTCCCCCTTTTCTCCCTATTAGAAGTTGGTGTTCTTCTTTGTTAGTGCAATAAGTGGTGTAATGAAGGTATTGAAATTCCTAATGAATCTTTTGTAGAATGAAGCCAATCTATGGAAACTTCTCATGTCGACATAGGTAACAGGAGTCGGCTACTCAATGATTGCTTAGATCTTCTTATCATCTACTCATAAGCTTCCTCCACTTACTACGTAGCTCAAGAATACCACCTCCTCCAGGCAAAAACAACACTTCTTAAGGTTACTAAATAATCTCTCGGCATGCAAGATATTCATTACAGCTCTGAGATGTTCACAGTGACTTAACATGTCGGTACTATATATAAGGATGTCGTTGAAATACACCACAACACACTTCCATATTAGATGCCTCAGTACATGGTTCATCAGCCTCATGAAAGTGCTTAGAGCATTCGATAGGTCAAGTGGCATGACCATCCACTCATAGAGTCCATGCTAAGTTTGAAAGCAATCTTCTACTAATCTCCCGGCCTCATGTGAATTTGATGGTAGCTAAACTTTAGTTCAATCTTACTAAAGATCTTAGCTCCACTTAATTCATTTAACATATCTTCCACCTAAGGATTGGATACTTGTATTTGATTGTTATCTTGTTCATGACTTAGCTATCAACATACATTCGATACGTACCATCCTTTTTCAGCACTAAGAGCACTGGTACAACATAAGGGTTGAGACTTTCCCTAACATACACTCTCTCAGTAACTCATTGACTTGACATTGGAGCTTAGAAGCCTATTCAGGACTCATTCGATAGGCTAGCTTATTTGGTAGAGTAGGACTGGGTATTAAGTCAATCCAGTGTTCTATGCCTTAGAGTAGGGGTAGTCCCTCGAGTAATTGTTCAAGGAATAGGTCAACATATGCATCTAGCAACTCCTTTACCTCCTAGGGTAGTTCACCTCGCTCCTTCAACTCTAATAATTGCTTAACCAACATGAGGGTTAGTGCATCAGCTTTAAGGGTCTCTCAAAGCTTAACTTTACTCATCATTAAAGTCTTCCTCGATCTACGAGCAAGTTTTTTCTATAGTTTATTAACTTCTCTCGATAACATCAGGTTCAGTGTAATCTTTCAGCCATCCTTCTTAAACATATATGTATTCTTGTACCAGTCATGGATAACTCTCCTATCAAATAGCCATGGTTAGCTAAGCAACATGTGTGAGGTGTACATAGGCAACACATCGTAGAGAATTCCGTAGGAGTAATGTCTGATAGTAATCAACAGTAGTACTTGCTCGATAACATGTAATGCCCCTTTCTCACTCAGCCAATGCAGATTATGTTGTTGGTGAATTTTAGGAGTAGGAAATGTCTTCTAAAAGAAAAGAAGATTGCTTGGTATCAGGGCCAGTCCAATGTGACCACTCTAATGCCTAAGTTAGTAAGTAAGAATGAAAAAAGTAAAGTAAGTGGTCAAGAGTTATCAGATATCTCTTACAAAGTTTCTTTCTTGTATTTATAGGAGACTATCATATCTGAAGGAGTAGTTCTTGGAATAACTATTGAGACATGTGAAAGCTTCTTGATTAGATAACTTCCCTAAAATGTAGGGAGAGTAGGTAGTTATGTAATATAACCATGCTTGTGATAACTGTTCACGCCATGAACTTAAATTCAAATCAAGGACGAATCTATGTTACTCGGCAAAATGCTAAAAGTATCAATTGCTTGACAAGGTACTGAGAATATAAATTACCTAGCTTCTCGGTAACTAAATAGATGAGTAAGCAAAGTTATATTAACGTTTGTTAAGACAGGTAGATGAAAACTAACTATCAACATTTACCTCCCAACTCCTGTATGCAAGAATTCAACAAAGGGAGTAATACATAATGTATTAGAGGTTGAGTAGGGAGCAGTTCTTTAGATGTTGAGTGAGGTGGGAAGCAAGACGGTTTGCATCCTAATAAAAAAGTTGCAACTTCAAATTCTTATTCGTTTAAGAAACTAAAAGGTAGGAAGCATGATACTTGTTACCTTGTTATCATTAAATTGTCGACCTAATAACTGTTAGAGAGTTGCCAACTATCGGATCTTTATCTCAAAACACGCATCAACAATCCACACCATTATCAACCCAGTGCATCATTACCATTAGAAACAAATTTGTAGTTATCAGGGTAAGTTTTCTGTATTTAAAGGACTATTCAAAATCAAAATACATTTCTCCAGTTGCATCACTAAACCTTGGTTTGCTTTCTTGTCTTTACTCTCACATTCTTTAACTTCTATGATATCATTCCTTATAACCATTCAAGTATGGTTCATAACGTAGTTTGTCGACTTGTCTTCTTTGATTCTGAAGTGACAGACATTGAGGCCACTTTTTCCTCCCTAAATAAGGAGCAAGACGGTGTGCTCCTCTAGTAGCACAGCTGACAGCGTTGGGGAAATGTAGGATAAGCTCACTCAGATAAATGCTTTTGTTGTGGATGATTATCCCGGGGATAAAGAAGGGAGATCCCTGGCAAAATATCTATACAACAAAATAGCTTAATTCTATGACTCTTTAGATAAAACTGCCAGTTCTATTGATAGAGTACTTGTAACAAACTATAACCAGTATTAGCAATACCTCCTTAGATCGTGGAATCTTAGGAGGTCAAGAGAAGAGGAAAGGGTATGTTTCCCAAGGGAGCATGAATTCCATATATACTTGAAATATTTAGATTTTGGGCTGTACTTTCCTTTCTTGGCTTTTGTAAAGGGCTTCTTCAACTATTTTCGAGTCGCATTAAGTATGTTCTCACCAAACACATATCGGCTTCTAGCAGCTTTCGAGATAGTTTGTAAAGAAATCGAAGTTAGGGCTACGCCTCAACTTTTCTGGTATTTCTTAACCATTAGGACGCAACCTAATCGATGGTACGATGCTACTACGAGACATGGGCATAAGTTTATGGATGGGTTAGAGTCCAAGATCCATAAATGGCACGACAAATTTGTATCGATAATGTCTAACGAGGAGTTAGACTTCTAGACTCAATGGATTGAGCCAACTCATACAAAGGATATATAACTGATGCCGAATGATGCTACAGCAGTAAGGAAAATTCAAGAGAGGAGGAAGAACAAAATGTTCTTCTGGGATGCCGAGAGAATTACACAGTGTTATAAAAGTGGAGAGCCAATCTTTTTTGAAAAAAAAAGGTATGTTAATGAGTTACCATTGTACCGAGTATAGCTACAAGAGGAAAGCCATTCTCGTGACTTGAGGGGAGAATTCTTGCCTTTAAGCCTGCTCGATATGGAGAACGTAAGTTTATTCTTTTCCCTAGCATTAATATTAATGTCTTTGCCCTAGCATTAATATTAATGTCTTTGCTCATATTGTAGATATAGGTGTTGGTGAGATAAATTATGCTAAGCTGTTAGCCTAGGCCAAAGCAAAAAAATCAAAAGCTGATAATAGAGCAACCATGGTAGCCACTACCATTCAGCTTGCTACTATGAAGAGAATGGCAAAGGACATATCAAAGTAGGCAGCAGTATAGAAGAAAACTTCCTGACCAACTGAAAAGTAAAAGGAGGGTGCAAAGACAGTGCTGACTGAGGTCACTCATTCTGGGGAGCCTCTGGTCGAAAATATTTAACTTATTACTAAGTTGAGAAAGTGTGGTCGAGAGACCTAACCCTGCAATGAGGCTAAAGATACCACTGCAACCAAAGGGTCATCATTGGTGGTAGTGGTAGCACTAAGTGTTGATAAGAGACCAAGGAAGGAACCCGTTGGCCAACCATTTGCCAAAAGGTCCAAGGGTTTGGACTAGAGGATGAAGGAGGCAATGCGGTCTAAAGCTCTCGGCATCAATAGTGCTGAATTCATCTCCAACAAGGAGGTCGGCGAGTACTTCATCCCATGTTAAAGCCACAACGTTTTGGATACCAACTTAGCCTTGGGGGACAAGATAAAATCTTTAGCCTTAATGGAAGGAATTATCATCTGAAGGATAAAAAGATTACTGAGAAGGATGTCGATAGGGTCGGTAGTTGCAATAAGGCCCATATCGTGGCCAAGTTGTATGACATGAGTATCCATATCCATCTTTTAATTATTGGATTTACTTTGTTGCTGATATTCCTCTTCTTTTTTTAATAAGCAACCACATTTTAGCAGCTTTGGATAAGGCCGATAAAGAAACTAAGGAGGTAAGATCTATAATAGTTTTTATGTAATCTGTCAAGTCACTTCCAATGCTTATCATACTAAATGAAATTATTGCAGAAAATTGAGGATGCATATAGTGCTTCCAAAGCCTAGACTGTTGCTATTGAGAATACAAGGATAAAGGTCAAGATGGAGGCGAGAAAGCTCCAAGAAGACCTTGTTGTTGAAAAGTTAGCACATACTCTTTCTGTAAATGAAGTCTTGAGCTTGAAGGCCAAAATTGAAGAGCAATACAAGGAGTCCGAAGGCCTAAAGGAGGAGCTGTAAAAGAAGAAAGAAGTGTGCTGGAGGTTGGGCTGAACTCTTTACACAATGAATGATGAGAAGGATAATCTTAGAATGAAAATTAAAAAGTTAGAGACCAACAATATGAACTTACAAAGCTGTGTTACCGAGCTAGAGGAGACTGTGAGGAAAGGACCATTAGTAGAAGAGGCTCTCGATATAGTCACTCGCAATCGATAGTACGAGAGACTTCCATGGAAGAAGTTGTTGGAAGGGGTTCAAGCGACAAGGGAGGAGATCTTGAGGCTTCACCCTGATTACAATCTCTCTTGCCTTAATTTTACTAACGTCAATGATAAAGTCATTAGTTGTGATGAGGTTGACAACGATGAATAAGGTGGCGAGATGATTATGAAAGGTAACAACGAAGCTCATGCTGAGGATCCAGGGGAAGATGAAGAACGTCTATCAAAATTAATCTCCTATGAGTGGAAAGAGAAATTTAGTGGCTTTGAGACCTTAGGTGCCGAGAAAGAAGCTTACTCGGAGAATGTCCCAGCCTCCAATCCAAAAATTATTTTGCTAACTCTAAAAATAGGCCATAGGATTTTCTTTGCATTCCTTACACATTGCTATTCTATAAATAGGTCGAATATTTGTAACAATACATTGTTGAATGAAAAGTATTTTTTATATAACTATTTCCAGTATGTTTTATTTCACGTACTGTGTTTTCCCATCATATATGATATACGTGATTTATTTCACACATTCTTATTCGTTAGCATGTTTTATTTCACATGCTAAGTATTTTTCAACATGTATTATTTCACACACCATATTCATACGTCTTTATAGACATTGTCTATTAGCCATTTGAAGTGTGGACTAGTCGCATTGCTTGGTTGTAAGATTAATTTCTATAATTTGTTAATCGCGATAGGCTAGAACTAGCGTAAGTTCATTTGCTATGCAGTCTAGAACTCAGTAACTTGGCAATCATAAAAAGATTAAGAAACATAATAAGACTTCAAACATAATTCTCATAAAAAAGCATACTATTGTCTTATAAGAATGTAGGCTATCACCTTACAAGCAAATGGAGATGAACATCATCCGAATAATCAATTGAAATATAATTTCAAATTCTCAGTGTTCTATGCTTGAGGGATGATTGATCTATCCAAAATTTTTAGTTGATAGGCCCTCTCGTCAATGACTTCCGAGACCTTGACAGGGTCCTCTTAATTCACACCAAGCTTCCCTTGACTCACTTGCGTGCTAGTTGCTTCGGTCTTTCAGCAAACCAGATCTTTAGGTTGAAAAACCTTGTGCTTTACTTTCTGATTATAATACCTTACCACTCTATGCTAGTATACCGTAACCCTAGCTCTTGCAATATCTCTGATTTCATCAATTGTGTCCAAGTTCACTATTAATCCAACTTGATTAACTATTACATCGAAGTTCTGCATCCGCAGATTAGGTAAATCCAACTCAATCGGTAAAACTGCTTCTGTGTCGTATGTTAACTTGTAGGGAGTCTCCCCTATCATAGTTCTATGGGTGGTTTGATACCCCCATAAGACATTCGGCAGTTCATTGACCCATTTCCCTATAACATGATCTACTTTTCTTCTTAGGTCATGCAAGATGATCTTGTTTATGGCTTTAACTTATCCATTCGTTTAAGTGTAAGCTACAGTCGTTTAAGTGTAAGCTACAGACGTATAGTTGAGGTGAATGCCATACTTCTCGCAAAATGCTCGAAACTTGTTGTTGTTAAACTGCGGGCTGTTATCCGTGATTATCATGTAAGGAACTCCGAATCTTGATATTATGGAATTGAAAACAAACGCTTCCACTTTTTTCTCAATGATCATCACTATTACCTTAGCCTCTACCTATTTAGTAAAGTAATCTACGGTAATAATGATGAATTGTCACTAAGTAGTAGATTTCGAAAAGGGTTTGAGAATATCTAACCCCCACTGGGCGAAAGGCTAAGAGTTGGATAAGCTGCATAACTCAGTTACAGGTGCATGACTTGGTGACTCGTACTTTTGGCACTGAGGAAAGTGCTAGACAACTTTCTTTGCATTTTCTCTCATGGTGGGCCAATAATACTTGAGCCACAGTGCTCGAACATATAATGTCTATACTTTTATGTGGTTATTATATATACCACCAAGTAGTTCAAATAACACCCTTTTGGTATCTCTTAAAGGAAGACATCAAAGATAGGGTTGTGATATGCCGCATTTGTATAGTTGACCATTAATTATCATGTACTTTACGGTTGGTAAACCAATCTTTGTGCTCCTTTCTTGTTGTTAGGGAGAGTACTGTCTCTCAAATAATTTATTAAGGGATGTATCCATGGTTCTTCTTTCAGGAAAGGAGCCAATTCACAGTGACAAAGTTTTCTGTGGAAGAAATTTGACAAAAAGTTTCTCGCTTAAGTCAGGATATGCCATACTGGCTAATTTTAACAACTTATCAGTAGCAATATTCTTACTTCTCGGAATCTTATAGATGGAAAATGATTGAAATTCTTCTACAAGCATTTATACTACCAGCAGGTACTTACTTGTCTCTTCTTCCCTTACCACATAACTTCCTGTGACCTGATTCACTACTAATTGTGAATTAGAGAGCACTTCAACTTTTTCGGCCCCAATCTCTTTTTCCAGTTTCGGTTTGGCAATCAAAGCTTCATATTTTGCTTCATATTTTGCTTCATATTGCTAGCTGAGACTCCGAATTTTAAAGCATAATGAACTTTGACATTATGGGGGCCTTGAAGAATAAGGCCTACACCACTTTCTTCTCTTGTTGAAGAGCCATTCACATAAAGGAACCAAATAGGTTTCTTAGTAACCTCTACACAATCTTTCTCACCAATGAATTTGGCTACAAAATCTACTAGCACTTAAGCATTTTGGGTTTATACTGTATATTATGGGAACTTATCTCTAAGGCATATTTCATCATCCTCTCAAAGGAGTCAAGCCATTGCAATGGTTGCTGCAATAGCTAATTAGTGAGCACTATGATCTGGTGAGCCTCAAAATACGGCTTCAACTTCCTTGCCAAGAGAACCACTACTAAAACAAATTTCTCAATTTTCATGTATCGAAGGTCTGATCGTTGCCCGATGAGTTTCTGCACTTCCTTGACCATACGAAGGGATTTCATGTTTATTATCACCTCAATCTTTCTCGAGTTAGCCTCAATGCCACGTCGAGTAACCATGTATCCTAAAAATTTTCCTGATATTGTGCTAAAAATGCACTTCTGTAGGTTGAGTTTCATGCCGTATCTCATTAGTTTAACAAATGTCTCCTTAAGATCAGCCATATGTCGATCCTCCTTCATACTCTTCACAATCATGTCGTCGACATATACTGCGACATTTTTGTGAATTTAGGTTTTGAACATCTTGGTAACAAGTCTTTGGTAGGTTCCACTAGCATTTTTCAGCTTAAAAAGGCATCACCGTGTCTTAATATGTTCTAAAATTGGTAACAAAAGACGTATGGACTTCATCTTCCTTGTCCATCTTAATTTGGTTGTAATTAGAGAAAGCATCCATAAAAGAAAGTAATGCAAGTCCAGCGGTTGAATCTACCATCTGATTGATTTTTTGTAGTGGGAAATAATTGTTGGGATAGGCCTTGTTGAGATCCGTAAAGTCTATGCACGTTCGTCACTTACCGCTAGACTTCTTGAGTAACATACAATTAACTAACCAAGTCGGATAAGACTCTTCTTGGATACATCCTGCCTTCAATAACTTCTGGACTTCTTCTTCTATTGCTGCTTGTCTCTCTAGCGTAAAATGCCCTTTCTTTTGTTGGACTACCTTCACATTCGGATCAATCTAGAGTTTGTGTATCATAACTTCTCTTGAGATAACTGGCATGTCCAAAGGAGACCATGCAATCACGTCAGCATTGGCTTGTAGGAAGTTAATCAAACTTTGTTGAATATTTGCTGACGAGGGTTTCCCTATCCTCATTGTTTTCCCAAGGTCATCTCCCAAAGAAATTTCCTTAGTATCACTCTCGGCATTCTCTATGCCAACTGGCTTGCCTTCTGGATAGGTTTCTACTTGAAATATCTCTTCTCGTCTTAAGGCCCTCATAAATAAAGACCGTAGCAGTTGCTAATCCCCTTTGCACACGTTAACTCTCGTAGGGAAGGGACAATGTCTAATAGATGCTGACATGGCCATCCCATTATCATGTTATAGGGGGACCAACATTTGACGACGAGAAAGTCTATTTTATCCTCTATAACATGCTTATCATCGCCAATCTGTATCAGTAAAGAAATTAATCCAACTAGTTAGATAGGTCGATTATTGAAGGTATACAGATCATACTTATAAGATCTTAGCTATGCTTTGATCTTAGGTCTTATTTGGTCGAACGCATGCTGAAAAATAATATTTATTGAACTTCCTGTGTTAATAAGAATTTTCTTGACCTAGAAGTTGGTGACTCTTGCACTAATAGCACTAATAGCAAGTGCATCATCATGCGGCCTCTATATACCTTCAAATTCTTTCTCCACAAAAGAAATTGTGTCGTTGATACTGACTTTCTTGCCTTAGATTTGCAAACACAATTTTTGGCGTTAGTTAGGGTCAAAGAGCTTGACTAGCCAATAGTAGGACCACCGATAATGATGTTAATCACCCTATTGGGTGCTGTATTAGAATTCGCATCCCTTGCATCTCTCCTAGCTACAATTAGCCGAATGTCATTCTCTTGTTCCTCACATCTCCTCTGGGACGGTCTCTTGATATTTTTGGCATCATATGCTAGGAACTTTTGTAAATGCTCACGTTGAATCGCATCATCAATCTCATTCTTAAGCTGGATGCACTCATTTATGTTGTGATCTTTGTTGCAGTAGAAGTCATAATACTTATTGGAATTTCTCCTTGAGGGATTTCTTCTCATTCTTTCCAACCACTATAGTACATCTCTCTACCGATGTACCTTCATCACTATGTCCAAAATTGGACGATCGATGAGCGTGTGGAATGAAAATGTCATAATCTTTGGTCTCTTTCTTTTGACATTTAAACTTTGATCATCATCTGTGCCAAGTATGTCCTTTGCACTTTTCCTCTTGTCATTTTTTTTATCTTCTATCTTCTAATTGGCCTCTTGCTGGACCTTTATGTTATCCTCCTGTCAAATGTATGAGGTAGCTTTGGCCTTAAACTTGGCAAAATTTTTCGGTTTGTTCTTTATGAGAGACTTGAAGAAGTCTTCATGGGGCTTAACTCCATCGATTACGACATTGAAGGCCACACTTATATCTAATTCTTGGATTTAAACCATAATAGCCATAAACTTGGCTAGGTAGTCTTTGATTGACTCATCTGATCTTTGTTTGATTGTATTAAAGATTAAGGAATCCTTAACAAGAAGTTTTCTTGTAAGGAATTGATGAAGAAACACTTCTGCTAATTCATCGAAACAAGAAATGGTGTCTAGTTTTAAGTGTTTGAACCATGTGTTGGTTGCATTGCTCAAAGTTGAGGGGCTACTACATCACTCAAACCATGCAACTTGGCCAACGTATGGTAGTTGGTATGAACCATGACCAAGAACTAACAATGCCAATTGCTGATAGGACTAAGCTTATAGAAAGCTCGAAACGAGTAATGAGGGAAATACATGAAAGAATAGTGACGAATGAAAGCTAAGTAAAAACTATGAATAACTCTTAAAGATATGATGTACCAATGGAACTTTCGAGGACTCACAGCACAATTTAATATGATGCATAAATTGGTCCAGTGAGGTTACTTGCCACTAACCTTACATAAGGGAAAGGATAAGAGTGATGCTAAGCGTCAAAGAACATACACCAGGAAGGAAAAATACTCAAGTATATTAATGATAATTTGTCTGTGTGTGGCTTACAAATACAAAGGGTATTTATACCCAAGAATTTAAGGCAACTTGCTTGAAAGGGAAAAGATAAGATAGGTGTTATCTTAAAGTAGTAATGTACAACAATATAAAAGGGTAAAAATGAATTCACAGAAGCAATAATTAGTGGGGAAAATTCTAGACATGTTCCTATACACGTAGGGATGCTGTATTAGTGAGGTCATTAGAAGATGTGGACAAAACAGTACGGCCAGTTGGCTTGTCTAAGCAGGCATGGCTTATGTAGTCTAGGGTCACTCTCACGGCATGGCGATAAGGGTGATGCCATTTCATTCTTGAAGAAGTCTATATTTTACCTAAATCTTCTTTGATAATGGTATGCAACAATAGTCTCATTAGAGTAGATACACGAATTACTTTAAATACAAGAAGTCGACTTGGTCGATTAGTTTGAGTAGAGAGATAAAAAAAAGATTAAACTTAAAATCTTTTCTAGAGATATCCATTTTCATGGAGAAACCGATACGATATCTCGACATAGTGGCATCTTAATACCACTAGGAATAGGAAAAACAAATTCTACGGAATAAAAAAAATTGAAAAATTGGATCTATGTTCAACGGATTACACTTATTAAAAAAAAAGTATTTTGTGTTAGTTTAACCTGTAGTAACATATGAAATGTCGGATGGTATAAATTTAGCAACACTTTTTCCCCCCAAATCTATTCCAAGAAAGGGATAACATACAAATAGGCATGAAGGATGATTGGATGTTGTTTTGGCCATCCGTTTCTTGGCATTCTATTTGTGAAAGATTGGCAGCATTCGATACAGCTTAAGGAATGATTCAGCAAGGAACTACTTGGCCTTGGTAGGAGTCGGTTAGAGTAAAAGAATTCATCTTGTCAAGCCTTCTAGTCCTTGGGCTCGACTATGGGTCAAAGGGCTAGTAGCTTGATTCTTATCAAAAGAACTCCATTTGGTCTTCGTGGTCCTTCGTCTCATCATAAGTTTCAAATTGTGGTAGCTTGATGTGCTTAGGTATCACTTCCTCTAAAATCTTAGGAATAAAAGGACTTTTCTTAATCTGGAATTGCTTGCTCTTTGCAATAAGGGTGCTAACATGTGAGGGTCTTAGATGGTACACCTACTACAGTTGCTTGCCTTTGTCATTCTTTTTGAATGCAAGAGTCGAGGGTCCCATCACAACCTCAACTTGCTTTTTTGGTAACTTAGGTGAATAAATTGAATCATTGCTATTCTTGGTGTCGTGATTGCCATGCTCTTTTTGTCTTGATTTGGAAGAATACTATTATGAAGAAGGTTAAAGATCTGTTCATGTTTTTTGTTTAATTCTAAGTTTTTCTTGGCTAAATCAAGCTAAAGTTGCTTAAGTTTAGCTAGTCATTACTTATCAGTATGCCGACTCCCCCTCTCAAAGTGTTGGGAGGAAGCGCTAGCACCTGTACTCTTAGTTATTTGACTTTTAGCCATATGGGTGTGTTTAGGAAAAAACAAACGGTGCTAAATGTTGTTTGTGAATTTTGAGAGTTAGAAATGTCTTGCAAAAGAAAGGAACATTGCTTAGTACCAAGGTTAGTCTGGTACGGTTACTTCCATGCCTAAGTCACTAGGCAGGAATGAGAAAAGTAAAATAAGTAGTTAAGAGTTATCAGATGTCTCTTATAGAGTTTCTTTCTCGTATTTATAGGAGACTGTCATGTCCAAAAGAGTAGTTATTAGAATAACTGTTGTGATATGTGGAAACTTCTTAATTAGATACCTTCCCTAAAATGTAAGCAAAACAAGTAGTTATGTAATATAACTGTGCTTATGATAATTGATCGTGCCATGAACTTGAATTTAAATCAAGGACAAATTTGTGTTACTTAGTAGAATGCTGATAATGTTAATTGCTTAACAAGGTGTTGAGAATATAGATTACCCAGCTTATTAGTAGCCCAATGGACGAGTAAGCAAAGTTATATCAACGCTTGTTAAGACAAGTGGACGAAAACTGACTATTAACAGCTTATACTGCCTCAAGTATACAATAGTCAGTAGTTTTAACCTTGTGATCAGATTGGTCGATGTTACATTGGTACAACTTCCATTATTAACAATTAGTACGCTTACCTAATTATTCACTCTACAGGTGGTATGAAACAAGTTCTCCCTCTAATCCTCCTCTTATAAGGGTTTGATGTTCATTGCACGTCGGACAACTAAGGCCAACTGGTTTAAGTCCTTGGCTAACACATCCTCTTTAATTAGTTCTTTCTCAGTAGCTTCTTTCTTGATAGTACTCTCCTCTTCCTTAGTTCTTCATCAATACTTTCTACCTCTAGCTTTGGGACGTCCCCCTTGATGATCATAGTCCTTCTGTTTGGGGATTGAACAGCTATATGTCCAAACCTTTAACACTTGAAGCACTTGATTTGGCTTGTCTTCTTACTAAATCCTTACCCCTTCTCATAAGTTTCGGTTAGCACATTACTATCAAGTCGGCCTTTCAATTCGATTTGGACATCTACCTTTCAAATTGACTTTGTACTTGATTGAGCTCGGTGACTACCCTATCCTAGTTGGCTAGTTAGTAGTCTGGTTGGTACTCTACTTCTCTTTTGCCTTTCTACTTGTTAAGTTACTCTAATGGCTTCATCCATCATAGTAAATTGTTGGAGCTCTACAATGTCTCGAATGTCACCTCGTAACCTAGTAAGGAACCTAGAGATTGCTTGTGCTAGTAGTTCCTTCGCTTCACATCGGATCATGAGTATTTGGAATTCCTAGACATACTTGTCAACTATTCGGCCTCCTTGTCTTAACTCTTGAAGCTGAGTAAAAGTGTCTTGAAGATAAATATTTGACACAAATTTGTTTCTTAGTATTCTTTTCATTTTAGGCCAAGTATTAATCTTTCAATAGCTTTTTCACCTCCTTATAGCTTGGAAATTCTTCTATCTCATAGCAACATATTCAAAGTACTTAACAGCAGTAATTCTCACTTTCTCATAATCCTCGTATTGATAATAGTAAAAAATATGCTCCACTTTCTCTTCCCATTATAAATATTCATCAACACTTCCAAACCTATTAAAACTTGGAATCTGAAGTTTCACATAGTCAGAAGCTCTAGGGACTTGAGCTTTCTCTTTTTGAAAATACCTTTCTCATCCTCTTCATCTAGTTCTCTCAAGTCTATCTTTCGTCTTACTCGTCCACCTTGAACTGGTAAAGTTGGGTTCTAACCTCTAGCAAGTTGAGCAGCTTGTAGGGTGTTAGGCACGGCTTCAGCAAGTTGATAAACCAATGTGTAAACAACTCAAGTTAAATCTACCAAAAGGTTAGCTACCTCATCAAGTCTCTCATTAGTGCTTCTTGGAGTACCTTGCGATTGTCAATCGTAGTAGATAATATTGCTGTTATCATCTCTAACCACAATATCAACACTTGGATCCATCATTTCTCTAAACCAGAAACTAAACAACCGGCAAACACAACAACTTGCTCTATTTTACATACACAAAACAGAGTAAAAACAGAACCTCGAAATCAAACTACAATTTAAGAGAAACCTTTGCTTCGATACCAAGATGATGTGAACCATGACCAAGAACAAACAAGACTGGTCGCTAAATAAGTCTAAGTTTGCTAAAAGCTTGAAAAGGAGGTGATGGGGAATGTACGAAAGAACAAAAGCAAATAAAAAAGTACGCAAGCTTATGAACAGCTTCGATGGACATGACGTACTAAGGGAGCTTTTGAGGACTCATAGCACAATTCTATATGATGCAAGAGATGGTTTGGTGAGGTTACTCACCACTTAGTCTTATTTAAGGGTGAGGACAAGAATGAAATGAGAGTAAACAAAACAGTACTTATAAGAGCAAAATGTCAAGTGTATTAATATCAATCTAATTTATTGCAGCTACATGTCCAAGGGGTATTTATATCTAAGAACTTAGGGCAACTTGCCTAAAAAGGAAAAAAGACAAAAAGGGCATTATCTTAAAGAAGTAATGTATAAAAATATAAAAGGGTAAAAAGGAATATTCAAGAAAAACAATAATTGGTGTAGCAGATTTTTCACATGATACTGTACATATGGCATAGGTGCATTGGTGGCGCTGTTGGAGGATGTAGACAAAAAGGTCGGGTTACTTGTCTGAGTAGGGGCGACTAATTACCCTGGGGTCTATCTCTCAACTTCTCAACAAAGGTGGCATCGAGAAATGGGACGATTCGGACATGGCTGAGCAAACGTATGGGGTTTAGCAGCTCTCTTGGCATTTAACAATTCGGCATACTTCAGAGGGATAGGCGGTCATTTGGTTTGGCATGTAGAGCGTCTAGGCAAAAAGATACTTGGCTTTGGTAGGAGTTGACTAAGGCAGGAGGATCTACCTTGTTAGCCCTTCCAATCCTCGGGTTCGGCTGTGGGTTAAAATGCCAGTAGCCTGATTCCTATCAAACCCTTTAATAAATCGAGATATAGTACAAGAATGAGGCTCATACAATTTACACCGTCTCGAGAGTGTTTTGGACTCATGTACATATTCTTCAACATTCATAGGTCCTTGCCTCAATGTTGACAATTGTTCATATAACTCATCTTGATAATATGGTAGGGCAAATTTTCTCCTCATTAAGCACTTCATAAATTTCCATGTAATTTCTTCCCTATTCAAAATTCTTTCTCTTTTCACATTTTTCCACCAAACTTTAGTAAAGCTTTTGAGTTGCATACTAACTATGTCTTCCTTCTCAAGCTCAAAATATGGATAATCTCATAAAATTCTTTCTACCTGAAATTCTCAATCCAAATATTCTCAAAAATTCGTGATATAAAGTCTTTGTAAAAATATTCATAACCGTATCGAATTTCATATGTCATGTCGAGTAATTTTCAAAATTTTCAAAACTAAGGTGATGTATCAAGCAGTTGGATTAACACTACTCGCTGGACGTGCTCCAACACCAATTAGCTTGGCAATTTCTTAGAGAAAAGGGCAGTACGGCAGTAATATTTGGTGCAATTCCTCCACAAGGTAGGACAGCACAGACCAACAATAACTGACAACTCTGCACAATAGCACTTGCTCGGCCAGCACCTTGCACGGCTCACTATATAGGTCACGAACTGAATTCCACAGTACACCACCGTCAGTAGGACACAATTCCCTCACTTCTTGGCACGTGCACAACCAAATAGGACAGTTCAGTCCCCTACGCAGTAGATCAATGATAGTTCGGTTATTAGACGCTCTTAATGGTCTGGTAAAAGGAGCAGCTACTGTTAAAATCCACACACGCCTGTCACCTTGCACTTTGGGTCAAGAGAGCTCGACAATCGGAGAACTTCACAACTCCAGTTAGCTTCGTAACTTAGGAATTGCAACAGCTCGACTATTTGCAAGCTAGAAACTCGGACGCACAAAGTTTAAGCGGCACATCACGTCAGCAAGAAGACCATAGTGACTTAGTCTCTCTCTTAAATTGACCACTGAGATCAATATTATCTATTCTAAAAAAGAAAAAAAATTGCACGACACATAAAGATTTTCAAAGAAATTTGATTCCATTAATCTAAGATGGTGATAAAACTTCTAAATTTATCAATCCGTGATGTCAATAAAATTTTTGTCATCCACCAATTCAAGATGGCATCAAATTTTCAAAAGATCCATCAATCCAAGATGGTGATAAAGGTTTTTATCCATTGATCGAAGACGGTGTTCAAATTTTCAATCTAAGATGGTGATGAATTTTCAATATCCATCAATATAAGATGGTGCTTACATTCTCTCTATCCATCTCTCCAAGATGGTGTTAAATTTGATGGATTGAAAAACCATCCATCCATAATAGTCAGTTAAGATTTGCTTTGCTTTCTTGAAAAAAATATTCTATCCACTATAAAATAGCTATTTTAACGTCCATCCAAGATAGTATCATCAATGTTTAGCCTATTTGTAGAGCATACCAATTTTATGTCCTTTGAATCTTTTCCCTAAGGAGCAAATTCTGTTTCCCTCTTTATAAATCCCTAGTTGATCAAATTTTAGGATAGTTAGTTGATTGTAGTGCTTTATGGAAAAGTTTATCCCTAAGGCAAAACTGGCATCTCTTTATTTTTGTGGTAAAGTTTTACTCAAACTTTACCACAAAAATGGATAATTGTAGAGATCTTATTTTTATTCTCTGTAGTTTTTAGAAATTTATAATAAAGAAAATGGGCCTACTTGAAAAATAAATACAAAAAATTTGAGAAACTGAAAAAATAAAAAGATTTAAAAAATAAAAAATAGAAATTTAGAAAAATACAAAAAGAAAAATAAAATTCAAAAAATCAAAAATAGGAAAACCAAAAAATTTTGAAAAATTGAAAACAATCTAAAAATTAGAAAAAACACAAAAAATAGGTGAAAATTGGAAAATACAAAAATTGAGAAAAATAAATAAAATGGAAAGAGCAACACTCTTACGATATTAGAAATAACAATAAGGGTTGGATAATTTGGGTTGGGTTATGCTTGGAACAAGTCATTTAAATTTAGCCTTGGATATTTTTAAGTGTTATATGCAATTTATTTGCAATAGTTAACGGAGCATAGAACATTAGCCTATCAGTTAAGCACTTAGTTTTAGCATTTGGTCAAAAGAAAGGTCTTGAGTTTGATCCCTAAGGTAGGCACTTTGTGCCTCTATTTGCTACGTATTGCTAACTTATTAGTGACGTACCACAACTTGACACATAGGATGTATCCATAGGTCCACGTGGCTAACATGGCTTGTTTAGGTAGCTAGAGGATTTCACTTTAAGATAATTTTTTACACAATTTTCTTACTACTTGGAGTATTATAAGTTTGTACCAATTTCAAGTCCGAATACAATCTTTTAGAAGGTAATATCTAAGCTAGAAAATCAAAGAAAACTAACTTTGTAATTCTAGCTTCACAATAACTCATGCTTGATTCAAGCCTTTCATCAATTTCTAGAGCTTCCTTAGACTTCTTTAGGTAAAAATACACTATAATGACACATATTTGACTAGAGAATCACATATTTTTCACACATGAGGGTAATCAAATCTATGTGCATTAAGCTTTGGATTCATGATGTTTGACAACTTTTCATGCTTAACTTAAGCTCTAACTATATATATAAGAGCGCAAATAAGATTTGGAGTATCCTACACACAAACACAATCATAAAAGTTAAAGCTCTCTCTCTCTCTATCTCTGAGTTTCAAGCCGCAAGTCTCCTCCCTCTCCTTAGTTCTTAGCTTACTCATGGTGGTTTTTGAACCAAATCACAACCATAGTCAAGCTTCTTGCAATTTCAACTTTCGTTGGATACCATTTCGAAGCTGCTATGGGTTAAGCCCCACTACCAACTTAACACTAAGCACCACCATTATGTTTGTGCGATATACTAGCTCTACTGGTGCCTAGTGCAAAAAGACCCCCATTACTAAGCTCATTACCCATCGAAACCCCCTACTCTATAACCACCCCTTAGCTATACTCCACTTACAACTCTCTTTACCCCTTACCTAACACCATGCAAGACCACCCAAATGGCCACCAAACTTGGTGGCACTTATCTTAAACCTCCATTTACCGATACAAAAAACATAAGAACTGTATTTCTTAGTAGAAAATCTACCTAGAAGTGCACATAAAGCACCTGTTGGTTGCTTAAAACCACCGCTATTGCAACGCATGTACATCGTACGTAACCAGGTTGAACGACCCGAGTCCAACCCAAATACCCACTTAAATCTGCTAATCAACCCACGTCTACTCTTCAATTTAAGTTTGGTCCCTTTTTATTTTACTTTTTTTTTCTTTTTCTTTTCTTAATTTTAATAAAAATGATAAAAAAAGAATAGAGAGAATGATTTTTTTTCTCTTTATTTCAATTGTCATCATATCCATTTTTCCTTTTCACTAAATTTTAATTTATTTTAATAATAAATAAAATCATTTCAACAGTTAGAAAAGGATTTTTTTAATGAAAATAAATAAATAAGCCATTATTCAAATTAGAACTTATTCTAGGAATTTTCAAATGAACATTCAAATATTAGGATCCTTTTAGAATTTTTTTTAAAATTAAATTGCTAAAAATGTAAATCTAACTATTTTTTCCAAAACTAAAATAAACTAACACATTTAAAGTTTTCTAAAACAATTATAGGAAGTCTGATCTCTAATTGAAGGTAATTGGACACTTATAGAGCAACTTAAAATAGGAAATTTTTTTTAGTTTTTCTTTTTGTAAATAAATTTATTTTCTTAATTTCTTCCCTTTTTTGAAGAAAAAAATAATTTTTTTTAGTTGTGAATTAGAATTCATCTTTAATATTAAAACAGGTATTTTGAAAAATAAGTTTACATTTGGAAAATTAAAAGTAGTAACTATTTAGGGTTTAATAAGATAGCCTTTTAATCCGAAATCTCCCATTTTCAAAAATGATTTTCAAAAGTGATTTTATCGCATATTAGTATCTAATTAAAATCAATCTACCCAATTGATTTTAATCTAACTCTTTTTTTTTCGACCTCGATCAGATGGCGACTCCAAATTTTTTTTTAGGAAATAAAAAGAAAACCAAATTTCCTTAATTCCTAGTTGAGGATTAGTATTAAATAGGTTAGGGTTTATTGCTAATTGGATTAAGGAAATTATAAACAAAAAATTCAAGCTCGACACCTAGTCATGCTCGCTCTCATATTCTCTTCAATCTTAAAAAAATAAAAATAAGAAAAATATAACACATGGCAACCAAGAGGAAAAAGAAGACTTCTTAGAATGAGCAACTCTTAATTCCTAATAAGATGTTTGAAAGTGTGATCCTTATGAGTTTAATAGCCATTGTAATGCTATTTTACTCAAGGCTGTGTAATTTTAGAAGTATGACCACATCTTTCAGCATTAGAATTATCTTAACCCCCCCGTAGTAAGCTTATGGGATTGATTACTCTACTTGGAGATGATGATCTATCATACTTCCATCTCAAGAGAGATATTAGTATACTTTAGGATTGATAGATTATGTAGGTGTTCATGGGAGATCAACGTTTGAATCCTAAGACAATGCAAATTTAATTAATTTTAATTGTATTTTATTTTATGATTTCTTATTTCTTTTATTTAATTAGATTAATTTAGTTAGTCCTTCAGCAAATTGTTATTGATGGCATTTGTTTATAAGCATGGATTATCTTAAGTATGGATACTTGATGATTCGAAGTCATTATGATGAAGTCATAAGAATTTAGTAAGTTGAGTTTGTAAAACTCAAACTCCTAAAAATAGACACTATAATGACTATTATAGATATAGGCTTAGGTATTAGTTATCGCTCGTTTGTTATTTAGACTCAATAACGTATTCAGTCTATACCATATAGAAAAAAGATTTAATAGTACTAACATATCACATGATTAATAAATTGCCTTTCTTATATTTAGTGAAGATTATTCTAAGCTAGATATTTATCAATATGGATGATGGCAAAACTTTTTTTTTTTCTTTTCATTGTCAACCTTCATTCTTATATTTATCCATATAGTTAGAAGAGTTTTGGTATCAGCCTCTTCTCTTGCAGCTATAGTTAATATATATCTCCTTAAATATGATTTCTATATTTTCATACTGTACCTATATTTATATGTAACTTATATATTTATAGATACATGACTATACTTATCGTCCCCTAATAAACAAGGTAGTAATTTTTATAACCTTCCGAAAACTGATAAACTATGATATATATAATTTCTTATCCTTAATAGATATAATGAGCAGTTATGATAATCTTTTCAAAACCAAAGCATAACTTAATAAACAATTATTATGTCTTGATGATGAAAACCGTATACTTTCAAACACTATTTTCTTTTAAGAATATCAAAATTGTTGGTACATGCAATAAGTAAGGTCGCATGTTTGTGCCAGCCTTCTACATGTAATTATCTACATACTGACTTCATATATTTAACATTTCGTAAAACAGAACTTTGGAACTATATAGATATATTATAATTACATAGGTTTAACTTCACACACACATAGATATATATGAATTCGGTATGCATGTTCATATAAAATAACCTTGTCTTCCTAATTACTAAAAGGACAAGATATTTGGATAAATATCCGAATTTAATAAAATATCATTTTACTGTGAGTTTTTTTGGAATCATAACATGACATAACATATGAAGTTTACATTTTGATTCGATTGAAATAATATATTATAGATACTATTCTACTTAAGATTATTAAAAGTTACAGCAGTTTTTTTTTATATAATATAAAGTCTATGAGATCCCATCTTCAAGTAACTAGCTTGGGCTCAAAGTTCTTGAGAGAGCTATAAAAACTAATCCAGGCAACCCCGAGAGTTAAGATTTTGACAAATGAAGTAATAAAATAATAATAATATAGCTAAAATAACTAATTATAAAAATATCTTTCATTACTTATTAGAAATGCATAGATCAAATTTCAATAATTAATAAGTTTTTAGATATAAATTATATAGACAATAAAGTAAATGAAAAGGGATAAAATAATGTCTACAAAATATGAAAATATGCTAAATATACTTGATATATAACATATGTGTCCATATTAATTAGAAATATAAGAGGAAAATGCAAATAACTCCTCTAAACTTTGACTTAAGTATGAATTAACTCCATAAACTTTTAAAATATGATTGTTTACTCCTTAAATTTTGATAAATTGGTAAAAAACCTCATAGGTTGAGAATAACCCACTTAAGCTTTGATTTTAATGTACAAACATTCCCTAAACTCATCAAATATACTTTAAGATCCTGAAATTTTGACCCAATAGTGTGATTTTTTTAACTAAAAAAAATATCCTTTATATTACTAATTTATCAAAATTTAGAGGGTCAAAAATCACACCTTAAAAGTTTAGAGGGTTGATCTGCTCCTAAGTTAAATTTTAAAGGGGCTATTTGTAATTTCCCTAAAATATAATACGTGCATTGTGTATATTTAATATATAGGAGTATATACATATACCTACAAATTAATTAAAACTCCAAAATCTATATACATACATACGTACGTACATACTACTAATTGAATAGTGGACATTGATTAGCAAAAGGAGTCAAACTTGCATGTTACATTTGGATGGTAGTTGGTATGGCAAGTTTTTAGGTGACATGAGGCTACTGTAAATTAATCTTTCGAAACCTAATTAACCTAAAAAAATTAGGAAAAAATCAAATGAAAAGATACGGAAGAGTATATGAAAATTTTTTTGCTACCTAAATAAGTATAAAAATTCAAACTCACAGTCATTTGAATAATTCCACATCATTAGTAGCTATAAGAACCTTGTGAGCTAGAAAGAAAGCTAGAGAATTGATTAAGACAAAAAATTGGAAAAAAAAAGGCAGATATTATGGTTAAATGGAGTTCGAGTGCCAAACCAAAATTTAATATAAGGCTATCATAACTCTATAGTAGAGCACCATCTGCTAGGCATCTTCAACAGGCCCTTACTGTCAATTGGTGGCTAGAAAGTTAGTCGCTACTGTGCATCCAATTTTCCTTCATTTTTTGCTAAAGTTCTAAAAGTACTAAACAATGTTCAAAAATTGTGAAAATTAGTATTCTTAGGTACTTTTGCATGTAAAATCCAAAAATGAAACTAGATTTCTAAAATTCAAAAGTGGTTATATGACTTCTATAAAGAATCACGCCTAAAAATGAATTTTCTATCCCAATATTTTTGTACAAGTTCCTAAGTGATTTATTTTAATACTATGTAAAGAGATATGGAAAATTAAGAAGTTAGATTTTGGATAATTTTTGTATAACATGAAACACTATGTTTTATGTGCTTGTCAGTGTTGTTTTCCTAAGGAACTCTATATGCATCATGACTATAATTGGGTTTTGAGTGATGAATTAATCTAGTTAAGTATCGCAATGGTGGAGTTGGGGTTGAAGTGAAGCAATTTGGTGATTTACAAAGGGAAATAAGCAAGTCAAAACCTTGACTTGTTAGAAATCTATACTCAGAAGCTAGGTCAGAAGGTAATGAAGGGATTTAGGCTATTTATGTATCTTAAAGAGATTTTCTACAATTTACTTGGATACTATTGACTAATTGCTTGGTACAATGCCAACGGCCTTGAGTCATTAGTTACTCAAAGAATAATGACTATACTCCTTACCATGCCTTACGATGGCCTTCATTTGGCTAACACTACTAAATCGACACTTTTACTGCTAACCTTTTGTTAGAGCTTGAATAGTTCATTGTAATTCTCTTGATTAATATTTTGTAAGGCCAAATCACCCAAGCCCAACCCATAAAGTTTAAATATTCAAATATTAGGACAAGGGTGCAAATGCTTTGACATTTATCTCAATGACCAGTAGTCAACTGCTTACTTCTTCCTACGATTTATATATAACTAAATTCAAGAGACGCCACGTATCATTGGTAGTTCAACTAACTTCTCATGCAATTATCAAACAAGTGTTTATAAATATGGGTGATCACTGTAAGAACTCTCTATACACTCCAACCGCTTACTTACTTCCTTTACTATTTAAACACTTACCTAATGTAGTTATCGGAGTGACTATGCCAAACTAAACTTAATACCCCCAAAGTTGTACATTTGTTCTTTTACAAATCATAAACATCAACCCAATTTCAACAACAACATTTTGGCACCGTCTATTATCCAAAACCCAATCTTGATATAAAACAAGATTAACTAAAAGTGCTAGTGATACTACTACCTCGTAACAACTTGTTAAGGGAGAAGGGAGGGGGAATGGGGCAGCACCACTCAGGAAATGATCAGCTTGCTAATTTAGAGCAACTTTGTGCTAACTTAGCAAGGAAAAATGATGAGATTCTAAATTTAATAAATGCAAATATACTATCAAACTAAAATCATAAACAAGATGCAAATAGTGTGGAGAATTATGACCATTATGTTCATTCTCTTGAGTAAGAAGTCAAGTAAGCTAGAGCAGTTGTGAAACTCAAGCTCTTACTCTTAGAAAAGTCTTTAAGGGTAAAGCCCTATAGTAAGCACATCATGTAAGTCCGTCATGTGTTAGTGCTCGTGTATCAACAAGTGGGCAACTTGTTTTAAAGAAGAGCCCCTTTGTCTTAAAGATCTTGAAGGAAGTCATTCTTCGACATGTCAAACTACCACAATTTGAAATATGTGATGGTACCAAAGATCCAAAGGATCTCTTGGAATACTACCATACTTTAGCCAAATTACATGGGCTAAGTGATGTAGTTGCATATTAAGCTTTTCGATCAATCTTACAGAACATTGCAAGCACTTGGTTTTAACATTTGAAGCTTAATATAATCACATGTTTTGATGGTCTAGCAGAAGTGTCTCTACAATACTTCCTTGTAAGTAAGCTTCCAATTAAGGACTCTTTCATCCTTAACATAATCAAATAAAAGTCTAATGAGTCCATAAGGGAGTATTTCGCTCAATTCATGGCCAAGAAGGTTCAAATCCCAAAGCTTGACATGAGCATTACTCTCAATGCGGTCATTGATTGAGTGAAGCTACATAGGACTCTTTTAATTCTTTAGCCAAGAATATGCCCAAGACATTTGTAGAATTGAAGCCTAAAGCAACATCGGATATTAACCAAGAGGACAACATTAAAGCTTAAGCGAACCTAAATAGATCTAATCTCAAAAAGAATAAGATTTGCCTAGGTGCAAAAGATCAACTTAGTAGTCATGATATTTGTTTTTTAAGGGAAAGTAGTAAAGATAAGGAAAGATCATGATTTCTAACCATCTCTACTCATACGCACTTCAACCATCTTATGTTTGATATCCTTATGGAAGTTTAAAATCAAAGAACTTTGCAGTGAACTTAAGTATTGTGACTTCCATCGTGATAGAGACCACAACATCAATAAATGTATTTAACTTAACAATGTTGAACCAATTGGTTCTTATGCGTGTTTTTGATAAGAACAAAACCATATAAGTTATGCTAAATTAATCATTGTTATGAACCATTTGCAAATCTTATAAGAACTTAGTTAATTTTATTGAAGGGCTTGAATTATCTTGGTAACGCTAGGTCTTTATAATATATAACTCTCATTGGATTAATTCTGAAACTCTTGAAAGAAGAAAAAGGGATCAAAACTCTTGTTACACCTTAGTATGTGTTTTTTAGTTGTTCTGGTGTGAATGGGCTTGCTGATAGTATTGTAACCGTCTAGCTAGTTGCACCAAGTAATCTGTGATTAGTAGCAAGTGATAGACTATATAGCTGGTAAACCTTGGACCATCTAGTTAGTTGCTACAAGTCTCTTAAGGTCAATAGGGCGTGTTGAACCGTATGATTGATTTCCTAAAGGTCGTCTAACTATGGCCGCAGTTAAATAAATCATATAGTTGGTCTTACCTAAACCATCTGGTTTGTCTACATAGAAAATAGCCATTGTAGTGCATTAAATGCAAATTGATGAGGACTAACGGTTGGATTTTCTTAAGAGGCTATAAGCCCAAGTTGATGGGCAATTGAAATACAATTACTAGAGCCAAAAGCTCGCAATTATTCTTCTTGTTTACTTATACTTCATTCTATTTATCTTATGCTTATTATTTGCTATCTTTTATAAATCTTAGCATAGTACAAAGCTAAATATTTGAAATTCACTTAAGAGAGTACACTATATTAATGATTGAGAGTTGTTATGATTTTGAAATCAATTTATAATAGAGATTGTGTGTAGGCTCTTGAGCCATTGTGATTGTGATTGATAAAATTATGCATAAAGACCTTTGTTAAGGCATTAGGTGATCGTAGAGAGTAAGGGGCGATTCGAACTCCATATTAAAATTCCAAGCTTGATTTCTCAATCTCTTCCTCTTTAGATTTTTGTACTTTATGTATTGTTTAAGTATCTCCACATTGCGTTCCCTTAGCTAGTTGAATCAAGAAATTGTTATCAAAGAAAAATTAAGGCATTGAACTCAATTACACCTACCCTACACCCCCTACCCCCTCTTTCCTTTCTCTTTCTTGAGTTCCTAGCATAGTTTTTCATTTGGTATTAGAGAAAGTCTCTATATTTTTATTGCTTAATGGCATTATAGATTAAAAATGATACCACTAAATGCATTAGGATCATGGAAAGTCAAGCTATCAATAGGCCACCACTTCTAACTAGTGAAAACTATTCTTTTTGAAAGTGTAACATAGAAATCTTCATTAAAGTACAAAATATAAAGCCTTGGGATGTAATAGAAAAAGGACCTATTAAGATAGAAGGAAAGGAAAAGAATGAATATACCTAAGAAGAATGGAAAAAGGTGGACTTAAATGAAATAGCCATGAACATATTGCATTGTGCTATTAGTGAAAATAATTTTAATAGAACTTGTACATGTACAAATGCTAAAGAAATTTAGGATAAGGTACAAAGCACATATGAAGGAACATCTAGAGTCAAAGATATTAAAATATGTTTATTGTGTGGTGAATTCAAAAACTTCAAAATGCTTCTTAATGAGACCATAGATGAAATGCATCAACGATTCATTAATATTATTAATGAATTGATGGTTCTTGGAAAGAAATTATCTAATTTGGAGATTAACTCTAAAATTCTTAAGTCTCTTTCAAAAGAATGGAAAACCAAGAGGATCGCCATTGAGGAAGTACATGCTTTAGAAGCATTGTCTAAAGAGCAACTTCTTGGAACACTACAAATTCATGAGATGATTAAGAGACATGGAAAGGAATCTAAGAAGAAGGCTATTTCTCTCAAAGCTACCGATTGCAACACTAATGATGATGGTAATGAGATTGATGATGATGATGGTTAGAAAATTTGAAAAGTTCATGAAATTTAACAAAAAGTTGAAGAGGGGCAAAGTTGGTGGTAGTAATATTTCAAAGCCAACAAAGGAGAAAAAGGAAGTTATTAAGTGTTACAATTGCTTCCAATTAGGACACATTAAGGATTATAGTGCTCTTCTCAAGAAAGGCGATAAGGCTTTAAGAAAGGAAGCCACGATAAACACATAGAGTGATAGCAATTGAATTAATTCGGATGAAGATCTTTGTCTCATGGCTTTGGATGATGAGGTATGCACTACTTTCCAATCTCATTATGATGAATTGAAAGACATGTATGGTAATCTACTAAAGAAATTTGTTAAAATATAAAAGAAGAATAAGATTCTTAAGTAAATGATGAATGATGTATTCAATGAATTTGATGTATTCAAATATGAGTATAATAAGGTATTGAGGAAAAAAGAACTTAGAAAAGGATAATGAATACTTAAGAATTGAGAATGAAAAGTTAAAAATTAAGCATGAAACTTTGAAAAGGGATAATGAAGAATTAAGCAAGAGAAATGAGGAAATTATAAATGAAAATAGAGAGCTAGCAAAGGAATGAAGAAGTAAAATCAAGGATCACTGCAATTGAAAACAAACATGAATGTATAGATAAGTTGGCTAAGTTAGAAATTGAGAATAATGTGTTGAAAACTAGCTTAGATGATTCAAGGAAAATTATAGCCAAGTTTGTTGAAGGAGAAAACAACTTAGAAAGGCTCTTAAGACAACAAAGGTTTGGTTTTAAGAAAACTGGAGTTGGCTTTAGTAAAAACAATATCTATAAGTCCATAAATGTTATTTTATGAAAGTAACTAATAAGACTTCTAACTATTGTGAAAGGTATGACCATATTGCATATACTTGCGTAATATGGACAAATTACAAAAAGGACATAGTTATGTTGCTACAACTATTCTAAAAGGACTTAAATTCAAGTAAGTACTAAAATTTTAAATTTTCTAAACTTATAAGTACTTTTAAAGAAGAGCAACAAATGAATCTTGGATAGCAGATGCTCAAGACACATGATAGGGGATGCTACCAAGTTTACTACATTGACCTTAAAGGATGAAGGGAATGTCACCTTTAGAGATAATAGGAAATCAACTGTCTTGGATAAAGGCAACATTTTAATGAACAATGATCTTATTATTAGGCATGTATTACTAGTTGATAATTTAAAGCATAATTTGCTTAATATTAGTCAATTATGTGATGGTAAATATAAAGTTATATTCTTAGCAAACAAGTATATTATTGAAAGAATTAGCAATGATCAAATTAATTTTGAAGGGTATAGATAAGGAAACATTTATAAAATCAATTTTGACAATTTTTCAAATCAAAATAAAACTTGTCTATCCATTCAAAATAATGATAGTTGGTTATGGCATAGAAAACTAGGACATGCTAACATAGAAGTCATTTCTAAGCTTGTTAAAAGGAATCTTGTAAAAGGTTTACCAAAAATTAATTTTCAAAAAGACAAGATATGCCTACCATGTTAATTAGGAAAATAAACCAAAATTTCTTTCAAACTAAAGGATGTTGTCTCATCTTCTAGGCCACTATAATTACTACATTTGGACTTGTTTGTCCTACACAAACCTTCAATTTGGGTAAGAAAAGATATGCTTTGATTATTGTTGATGATTTCTCTAGATACATATGAACTTACTTTCTTATAAGTAAGGATGAGACAATTCATGTGTTCTTTAAATATTGTAAGAAAATGCAAAATGAAAGAACTTTATAATTGCCTCTTTAAGGAGTGATCATGGGGGAGAATTTGAAAACATTGAAATAGATGATTTTTGTAATCAAAATGGTGCACCTTTTCGACATCTAGAACTCTAACACAAAATGGAGTCACCAAAAAGAAAAATAGGACCTTAATTGAAATGGCTAGAATAATGGTTTGCGAAAATAATTTACCAAAATGTTTTTGAACAAAATCAATTAGCACCGTATGTTATATTTCAAACTATGTATTTATAATATCAAATTTAAAGAAAACCAAACCCTCCCCCCCAGGTTAAAGGCCTAACATCTCTTATTTTTATCCTTCTAGTACCAAGTGTTATCTATTTAATAATAGTAAAGACCAATTAGGTAAGTTTGACTCTAAATTAGATGAGATTATCTTTCTTAGATACTCTTTGATAAGTAAAGCATATAGAGTTTTTAACAAAAGAACCTCAATTGTTGAAGAGTCAATACATGTTGTGTTTGATGATTTTTTGCCTTCTTTACATGATGAAACATATAATGAAATGAATGATATAAGTGCTCATTTAGAAAGGTTAGACTTAAGCAATGATCAAAACAAAGCTATCGATAAAAATGTTTCTAGGAAAGATAGCAATATGAATCAATCAAATCTAGACCTGATATAGGATCTACATAAGGAAAAACACTTGCCATTTGTTGGTTATTAGGGGCATCCCGAAAACATCAAGTGGAAATATAGCTTTCAAATTAAGTTTCGAATTAGTGGATGTTGCCAAAGGGAGTAGCAGTGGCATTCGTAAAAAGGAAGAGACTTTCATAGAATGGTTGAGGCAAATAAAGCTTTTGTGCATTTTCGTTAATCTATGAGCAATGACATGTAGATTAGGGGATCTATATATCTCAATCGAAAAAGAATCAATAAGAAAAGAAAGAGTTGGAATTGGTCAATATATTTTTTGAAAAAAAAAACACAAAAGAAACAAAAGATGAAGCATAAATCATAGATCAATTAAGCCTTATCAAGGGCTTGCTTAAGAAAAAGAAAGAGGAATCTCATGGAAATACTACAGAATAAGGTTTGACCTTATTCATGGGGATTCTGTAAATATTCCATTCCAAAAATAGAAAGTTTATAGTAGTGTTTGCTAAAGAATACCTTAAAGAGCTAATAATAGGAAGACCTTTAAATAGGGCATTAACAAAATCATCCTTAACAAATGTAAGTAACCTAGTATTCTTGTCCCAAATTGAGCCTAAAAACATTGATGAAGCTTTAAAGGATGAATATTGGATATAAGCAATGCAAGAGGAGCTCAATTAATTCATTAGGAATGAGGTATAGGATTTACTACCTAAACCTAACGATAAACCGATGATTGGAATAAAATGAGTTTATAGAAACAAACTTGATGAAACTAACATAGTAATTAGGAACAAGACTAGATTAGTTACTAAGGGTTATAATCAAGATAAAGGAATAGATTTTAATGAGACTTTTGCTCCGGTTGCCACGTTAGATCCATTATGATGTTTTTGCATTTGCCACTCATAAAGATTTCAAACTGCTCCAAATGGATGTTAAAAGTACCTTCATAAATGGCCATATTAAAGAAGAAGTCTATGTAGAGTAACCTCTGGGTTTTAAACATAATGAGCTATCTAATCATAAACTTAACAAAGCATTCTATGGACTTAAACAAGCTCCTAGAGCTTAGTATGAAAATCTTAGTAACTTCTTAATGGACAATGGTTTTACAAGAGGAAAATTAGATACAACATTGTTTATCAAGAACCATAAGTCAAATGCATTGATTGTTCAAATCTATATAGACGGCATTGTGTTTAGAGCTACTAATATGAAACTAGTGGATGAGTTCATAGAGTATATGAAGAAAGAATTTGAGATGAGTATGGTGAGGGAACTTAATTTTTTCTTAGGTCTCTAAGTTAAGCAAATCGAAAATGTACAATTTATAAATCAAGCCAAGTATACAAGAGAGCTTTCAAAGAGATTCAAACTAGATTATTGTAAAGTTAGGCCTAACCCTATGAGCACTACAATAAAACTTGATAAAGATGAACATAGTAAATCAATTTGTAAAAACCTTTGTAGATGCATGATATGAAGTCTATTGTACTTAACTATAAGCCCTAAAGTTAAACCAAGAGACTGTAGGATTTAGCTTAGAGCACAAGATTTAAGGCGATCGGTTAAAGCATCTGATCAAACCCGAATTATAAACTATGGAGAGAAATATTAGTAAAAATGACCCCGTAAACTTGAATTTAAGGAAATAAGTAATAAAATAGGAGATTACAAAATTTTCAAATTTTAAGTATAATAATTGTTAATTATCGAAAAGGCGAAAAATGTAATCTAATAACTAATAAATTACTAGAGATAGATTATATGTATATTAAAAATCATAGAACGACCGAAATAATAATTAAGAATGTTCACATGTACCCTACATGTATTTACGTGTAGGTAAAAATACGCGAAATTTCTTAAATTGGCCAAAAACTTAGTAAATAATTAAATAAAATTATTAAATTAATTGAGAAAAATCAGAAAAAAAATTAGAAGGGTATGGAATGATGCAAATCTAGTCATGGCAAGTCAGGAGCTAAAGAAAAAAAATTATCCAATTAGAATTAAGTAACATAAAAGCCAAAAATCAAGGAAATGGGGCAATGTCATGTCTAATTAATGCATATTAATTACCAAAAATGTCTATAAATAGGAAAAAAATTCAGAGAACTCCTTTGGACAGTTAGGCATTTGAGAAAAATAGAGTGACTTGAAAATTCAAGGGAAAAACTAGAGAAAAAAGAAAAAAGAAAAAAGGAAAACTGTGCAGTTAGGGCTAGTAAGCCAAACCCACATACCACCACCATCTGGGACTGAACCACCACCACCACCCTACTCTAGACCTATCGCCTGGACCGGCCGACACACCTGGACCGGTGTTGGAAGGCCAAAAGCCATCGGACCGGGTGAGTCTTTAATTTGTTCCAATTTTGTATAATTTCCTAAAATTAGTTATTTTGCTCAGATAATTACGAAACTTGTTATTTTGAGGTTTTATTGAATGTGGATTTCGAGAAAAATAGTTATTTAGTTTAATCACATCTGAAAATATAGGGTCCTTAACAAATTAAGCAAAACTGAGCATGATTAGAATTAGAAATAAATAGGATTAGGAGTATAGTTTGGAGCTCAAAATTTTTCTGTAGAATGCTTAAGGGATATAGAACAGTACTATGAAGCCATTTTTTTTTCAAATTAATTTTCGAAAAATTTAAGTTAATTTTTAGCCCTAAAATGATGGAAAAATTGGGTAATTAGGTGATTAAGACACTAATTACTGATTTAGATAGTAATTAGATGTTTAGGGATGATAATCTCTTATGTGAAAATCTAATCATAGCCTTTAGAGTGTTAAGTATAAGTAATGAAGGCATTATGTGCTAATTATAGGAAATTAGGAATATTATAAAAAAAATAGGTTTAATTAGATAATATAATAAAAGAAATTAGAATATAATAAATCTAAAATAAAATTTAATTTTAAGTAATTTTATAAAAAGTGTAAGATTTTTTCACATCGGGAATAAATCCGGTACCTCAATTAGGATTAGTGTGTACCGAATAGTTTAAAATCCTAAATTTAGACCCAATGGGATATCAGAATACTCGAGCTTAATGTGATTAATTTCACATTAGGATTCGAGCATATTTAAGATTTCAGAATCAAAACTAGAATCTAATTTAGGAACCGAACCCCAAAATAGGGTAGAATGAATCATTAGTAAATAATAGTTATACATAGAGAAAAAAAAGCTAAATCATAATTGAGAATGTGAATCATTAAAGTATAAGAACTAAAACAGACCTATTTGTATTATAGGATATCCAAAGACGAATCGGCTTGTAATTGAGTGATCGGACAACTGAGAAACTCCAAGTAAGTTGGGTTATTACTTACTATATTAGAGTGCTATTTTGTGGTACTCGAAGACTTAGGATTGTATATGGTTGTGATTGCAAGTAGTCTATGCATGTGTTTGATGTATCTGAATGCATGCTGAATTTGCAATGTGAGTGATTTTGTAATTTATTGAATTGGTGTGAAATTATCTGAACACCCTAAATGAAATTTAATCTTATTCAATTCTAATAACCTAAAATGTCATACATTGCAACCTGTTAGGGGATCATAGGATTCTCCAACCAAATACCAACCCCTTCGAAAAGGATAGCGCAGGATTGCAAAATGGTCTTTTCTTCATCCTTAGTCAAACTAAGTGATAGGAGAGGAGGTCGCGGTAAGGGTAAAGTTAATGGTTCAAAGGTAGTCGCGGGAGGAGCGAGGTCTCCATTGCATAAGCTTGGGTTTAGTTGTGAGCTGCTGCATAACATGGAAACTTCTCAACCTGAATTAGAGCAAGTGAAATTTCTTTGATTTTGGAATGGATCGGATTACATTGTGCAGTAACACTTGATTGTTGCATTGCATTAAATAATTGCTTGATAATCTTGTTTGTGTTTGTATGCTCTCATAAGTCTCCAATTCAACTTACTGAGCTATAGTTGCTCATACCTCTAGAGATCCTTTTACAGGTCCTGATCTTTGAATACTTCAAGTATTATGCCACCTTACAATTATCCAAAGGTTAGTCTTTTTGAAGCTAGGGGTGTGAGGGGCAATTTACTTAGTAGTGATGTGTAGCGAGAATGTCCTTTGTAGTTTGAGGATGAAAGACTAATAATTATTATGTAAATTAGTGAACTGTTATATATATGTAGAATTTCCTAGGAAGTTCTGTGGACTTTAAGTATAATTATCTAGGTTTATTTAAAATTTGTGAACATTACCATATTGGACTGTTTACTTCAAAGCGATGAGTCGTTGACGCCTTGTGTAAATTATGTCTATGGTAGGTACTGTGAAGCCAGTTACTATCATAGAATGGTTTACACGGTGGGATTGTTGCGACTCTGTAACTTTGGGGTGTAACATTAACTACTTCTAAACCAATTATTATGTTTGCCATGTATCTCTATGCACAATTTCAATCTTACCCTAAAGAATTACACTTGAGTGCGGTAAAACGCATCTTTAAGTACCTTACTGGCACTATTGAAATTAGCTTATGGTATCCCAAGTATACTCCTTACGATCTTTTGGAGTACTCTGATGCTAACTTTGTTAGCTGCAAAGTTGATCTAAAAAGCACAAACAACATATGTCACTTTTTAGGAAATTCTCTAATATCTTAGCACTCTAAGAAACAAAATTCCATGGCACTTTCAATCGCCAAGGTTGAATATGTGGCCGTCAGTAGTTATTATGCTCAAATCCTTTGGATAAAGCAAATCTTACGTGATTATGGCCTTAACTTCTCCAAAATCACAATCTTTTATGATAGTACAAGTGCCATTAACCTCACAAAAAATTTGAATCAACACTTTAGAACAATGCTTATTAAGATTAGGTATAATTTCATTAGAGATCATATTCAAAACAATAATGTATTCTTAGAATTTATTGATATAAGCAGCCAAATAGATGATATTTTTATAAAACCCTTGAGCAAAGATTGTTTTTGCACTTTGAGAAGAGAGTTAGGCATGATTATGCAAGATGAATGCTAAGATGATGTACCTAGACAGTGATTCTTAGTGATAATGATGCTCTCTTTGATACCACTAGTTTAGAATACCATCTTTGGTCTTAGAAACATGGTTAAATAGGCTTCTTACATGAATTTCATCATTTGTATGTTTTGTGCAAACATCATCATTTTTCTTGCCCTCATAAATGCACCTCTTTCATCTAATGATTCCTAGGTGGTATATATGTCCTTACATCTTTGATTTAGTCTACAAATTACTATTAATTGATTAAAATGGTCACTATGTGAGTTAATACATTTTTTAGCCTACTAAATCTTTACATTTAGGTTACTTAGACTTAAAAACCCAAATATCAATCTAGTATAAATTTCTCAAACCTAATATGCTAAAAGTGATCTTTTTAAGTCTTTTAATAATCATAAGACTTGAATGAGTGATAATCTTCTAAAAATTGCACGCATTTGTGAACTAAGCAATCCTTTTGATGAGATATTGTAGACTGTGAGCAACCAGTCAGATGGTAGCAGTCTAACATGTGTATGGTTGCTTCAAGTCTTCTAACCCCTAAAATGCCCTTACAAACTATCTAAACAATTAAACTTGAACTATCTAGCCAATCCCAACAAACATTCTTAGATTCAGTTCTTCTATTTGCAATTGTCCAAGCTAATTCCACCTATACCATCTAAATGATTATCACAATTTCTGCATAAAAAGGGGTTCGACTCCTTTTTTAACTTTCTCTCCTTCACACCACTCACACAACCCTCTCCTCTCTTTAACTGATACCACTTCTCTCTCACCATACTCTTTCCTTTCACCATCACCATCACTCTATCGTCATCCCTTCCTTTACTCTTTACCTTTGTTCATCTCTCACAAACCTTAACTCTCCTTTAAAAATCCTAACTCTACATTTCAAATAACGAGTAGAGGAAGCCGTGGACAAGAAGGTTGAGGAAAGGGCAAAAGATGCAATGCTCCAATTGCTAAGTTTGACAATTATCTCTTTCTCACACTTCACTATGCTTAAAGGTATGAGAAATTTCACCTCTTGAAATTAGATTGTAGGAGACATCATAATGAGGATGTCCTTAACGTTTTTGGAATACTTGAGATGCAAGGGGTGATTACCAGTAGGATTTTAGATACCCTGGATATTCTTAATGTCATTAATGGGGAGGTTGTTCACTACTTCTACTATAATTTATCTAACAATCATGATAGCAATGGACGATTAATGATTAGTATGGACACAAGTGATCGTAGTTGATCTGGTTGTATGGTTATCTATATGGAAGGGAAATTAAAATTACTAAGGATGACATATATCACATTATAGGGACCAAAAGAGGTTATGCTCGATATATGGAAGGAATTGATAATGTTGGATCCACATTCTATAAGCATGTCTTTTAGGAAAGATTTCTAGTGAACATAAATAGGCTAATAGGCGAAATTTGAGAGCAATTAGGCCACCCCTTCACTATTGAATCCTTCACCTATTAATTTTCCATAATTAATTATGCAAGAAGTAAAGGACATAAGCATGTGACCAAAGGTGATCTCTAGATATTAGGTCATATTCATAATAATTCTAGGATTGATTATACGGATTTGATCTTCCATTGCTTCAAAATGGTCATAGATAAGTATAAACAAGCTGTCCTTCGATATGGGCGGTTAGTTACTTAGCTTTTATTGAGAAAGAGAATCATCTTTCTAGCTCCTAGCATTAATCCCCAAGTTGATCCCTTCATAATGTGCTATATTGGCAAAGGAGGATGGAAACTTGATAAGCGGGTTGATTGGATCCGTAGAGAACCTCTTTCTCCTCTTGCTAGCGATGGTTCTCAAGAACTAGGTGAACCACTTGATGATAAGGAGGTTGAACCACTTGCTTAGGGTGTTCCTTAAGGAAAGGAAGAACATAGAGGTAAGGATATTCCTCAAGATAGTTCAGCTCCCATTCCTTGGCTGGCACATCTTAAGGTAGCCCTTAAGACTTTATTTATGCCTATCTTGATAAAATGGAGGATCGCTTATGCTATCACATTGATGATGGGATCTATTAGATAGGACAAAAGGTCTCCTACAAGTAGGAACGTATCATTTATCCCTTGTTTCAGCACTTTCAATTGCAGTATCCTTTTCCTCTACCCACCATTGATCCTTACACTCAGCCCTACCTCCTCCTTTCGAGCCCTCTAGCAAATCTTCTCATCCACTAGATGCTTAGTTCATGAAGCTCTTTTATCCTATTTATCTTACCTTTCTACTATCTACTTGTATATGGACTCAGCCTTTGGCCGTTTTTTTTTTTTTGGTTTATTATGTTCCTTTGGTTGTCTATTAGCCTTTAGGCCATCTCTAGTTGTCTTTTGTGTGGACTTTGGCTAATCAGCCTTATGTTAATGACCTAATCTATGTTTATGTATTGTCTCTTTATCTTTATTGGGATTGAATCTTTTAGAGAGCTTGGTGTTGCTTTGAGCATGGTTACCTATATGTTCATGACATGGTCCTCGCATATGGTTGTATCTAGTCTATGGTTGTTGTACCCATATTAGCTAGTGTACTCTTTTCTTTCGTAGGTAGCATACCTTAAGGCTTAAGCTGGGGTTATGCCAACATTTTGACTTGCCTTTCTCTTCCTCTTCATTGCCTAGACTCTCATCTTTTTTATGTAACCAAAGGCGAAGAAGAATTCAAGTCATTTAGCTGTCTTTATTTAAGATAGTAAAGTTTTGAGATTAGTTAGTTAATGAATGCAATCTTATTGATTGGTTAAAGTCAAGCATGAAGTAGTTTAAATTTGTTGGCTAATAAGTTTGAAATTGAACATAAAGTTAAACTGGCTATCCTATAAATCAATCAAATGAAGATTAAACTCATTCAACTTGCTCTCATATTGACTCTCCCATGAAGATTCTCAAATGAAATATTTTATATCTAGTGCTTCATTGAGGGGAAGTGTTAAGTTAAGGGGGAGTATCATATTTAGGGACAGTTTGTTTAGTAAAGTTTTGTCCTCATCAAAAAAGGGGAGATTGTTAAACTGGTAAGTTCTTTATGTGTGTTTTTCATGAGAACAAAACCATACAAGTTATGCTAAATTAATCATTGTTATGAACCCATTTGCAAGTCTTATAAGAACTTGGTTAATTTGATTAAAGGACTTAAATTAACTTGGTAACACTATGTCTTTGTAATATATAACTCTCATTAGATTAATTTTAGAATTCTTGAAAGAAAAAAAAGGTGTCAAAAATCTTGCTATTCCATAGTATGTGTTTTTCAACTGTTCTGGTGTAAACTGGCTGATTGGAATACTGGAATCGTCTGGCTGGTTGCATTAGGTAATCTATGATCAATAGTAATGATGGACTATATAGCTGGTGATCCCTAGACCATTTGGCTAGTTGTTGTAAGTCTCTTGAGGTCAATAGAGAATATTGAACTGTGTAACTAGTTAGTTAAAGATTGTCTAATTGCTGACCCCATTTAGATGAACCATGTAGTTGGTCCTACCTAAACCATTTGGCTGGTTCACATAAAAAAAAGTCATTGCAAAGAATTAAATGTAAAGTCATGAAGACCAACAATAGGATTTTCTTAAGAGGCTATAAATACAAGTTGATGGGCAATTGAACTACAATTAATAGAGAAAAAAAAAACTTGCAATAATTCCTCTTGTTTACTTATACTTCATTCTAATTGTTTTGTGCTTATTATTTGCTATCTTTTGTAAACTCGAGCATAGTATAAAGCTAAATATTTATAATTCACTTAAGAGAGTACACTATATTAGTGATTAAGAGTTATGATTGTGAAATTAGTTTGTAATAGAAATTGCAAGTAGATTCGTAAGCCATTATGAATATGATCAATACAATTGTGTATAGAGACCTTAGTTAAGGCATTAAGTAATTGTGGAGAGTGGGGGTAGTCTGAATTTTACATTAAATTCCGAGCTTGATTTCTCTATCTCTTCCTCTTTAAATTTCTATACTTTATTTGTTGCTTAATTGTCTTCATACTGCGTCCTCATAGCTAATTGAATCAAGAAATTGTTGTAAAAGAAAAATTAGGGCATTGAACTCATTTTTGTAACCAACCCACCTCCCTCCCCCCATCCCTGTTTTGATTTCCTAGTAGAGTATTTTAGAAAACACCATAGAAGATGCTATTTAGTTTAGAATTAGAGAATTTTGTAGTAACTTGAAAAATTGTAACTTTCATTATGAGAGAGACCACAACACCGATGAATGTATTCCACTTAAAAACTCCATAGAAGATGTTGTATAGAGAGGTTATTTGAGAAAAATTTTAGCTAGTGATGTTGAGAATATTGAGTGACCGACTTAGAGGAAGAGAAATGATCAAGATCGAGACAAATGACTAGATCAAGTAAGAAAAGATGGAAGAGAAGATGGTAATAACAATAAAAATAGTACCCTAAATGGTGTCATCAATACCATAGTTGGTGGACCTTCTAGTTTAGGCCAATCTTACTCTTTAAGCTTAGCTAATGCCTTTGATTATGTTTACAAAGTACAGAGCAAGAAGTTAAAGGTCGACAACTTAATACTTTTTTCAAAAAGAGATTATGAGGGTATCTAAAAGCCTTATGATGAAGCGCTGGTTATTAATGAAAGGATTGCAATTTTGAAGTTAGGAAGATCTTAGCATACATAGGAAACTCAACGAATATAATCTTTCAATATGCATATGATCAGATGAAACCCAATATTAAGGCATAGTTAAGATCTTACAATTATGACTTATATGCCTTCAATAATCAACTAATATGCATTACAGGAGTGATTTCTCTCCCTATCCATATTAGGGATGATAACAATGTGGCAAAAGATAAGGTAGATTTTTTTTTTTTTTTGTTAAGTATTGTTCCCTTTATAACATTATCATAGGTTGACCTAGCTAAAATCGGTTCAACATGATCTCCTCTACTACACACCTAAAAGCTAAGTTTCCTACTCTAACTAACGACGAAGTACACAAAGGGGATTAACAACTTGTGATGTCTTTATATCTAAAAGCCCTTAGGTGCGAGGAAAAGTTCCATATTAAGATAGATCTAGATTGAAGTATCAACGACATAGAGAAACTAGAAGAGGGAGCCAAAGAAATAAAAATTGAAGAAGATCCAGAGAAGACTACAAGGATTGGAAAATTTTATCTTCGAAGCTATGGTGGGGCTTAATACATTTCCTCAAAAGGAGACATGTTAGCATGGTCTCCTTCAAACATACCTAACATACTTAAGGAATTCATGATACATAAGTTGGAGATAAATCCTAATGACAAAGTCGTTCAATAGAAGAAGAGGCACTTTTCCTTGAGCAACAGGCTGTAATTGAAGAGGAGGTACAAAAACTTTTGAAAGCGACTTTTATATCGGAGGAGTCTTATCCAACCTAGTTTGCCAACTATATGCTGATCAAGAAGTCAAATGGCAAGTGGTGTGTGGACATTGACTTCACAAATTTGAATAAGGCCTACCCAAAGGACTGTCTTCCCTATCAAGAATCAATCAAATGGTGGATTCAACTACCGAACATGCCTTGGTTAGTTTTATGGATGCCCTCTCTAGTTATAATCAAATCAAGATGGAGAAAGAGGATAAAGTTCACACCTCATTCATCTCTAACTTTGGTATGTATTGTTATACTGTTATGCCTTTTCGCTTAAAAAACATTGGTACGACTTATTAGAGACTAGTGATAAAAATTTTTAAGCCTTAAATTCATCATAATATGGAAGTATATGTTGACGACATGATTGTTAAGATTATTGAGAAGGATCATTATTATATTGATTTGCAAGAAACTTTCGATAACTTGAGGTCGTATAGCATGAAGTTGAATCTACAAAAATATGTCTTTGAGGCTACCTCTAGAAAGTTGTTGGGCGATAAGGTAATTAACAAGGAATTGAAGTTAATTCAAAGAAAATAAAGGCCATAAAATATATGAAGTCCTCGGGTACATTGAAGGAAGTGTAAGAGCTAATAGGTTGTATTACAGTATTCAATACGTTTGTTTCAAAAAGTATTGATAGGCGTGCCAAGTTCTTCAAATTCTTAAAGAAATCCAAGGAATTCAAGTAGACTGAAAAGTATGAGGCTTCATTCCAAAGATTAAAGGAATTCTTGTAATCTTCAGCTGTGCTTTGGAATCCTATTCTAAGGGATGAAATGTTTCTTTATTTGTTCATTAGTAGCTAAGCTCTTTTTTTTGTACTTGTTCATTTAAAGGGAAAGGAGTGCTAGCAAATCTACTACATAAGTTACATCTTGTAAGACCAGAGTTGAGGTACAATAAGATGGAGAAGTTTGTTCCTACTATGGTTATGGTAGCAAGGCGATTAAAGCCTTACTTTAAGGTTCACTAAATGACAATTCTCATATATTAGCCATTACGACGAGTTTTGTAGAAGCTCAATTTCTCAATCTGAATGATGAAGTATGCACTAAAGTTGAGCGCATATGGTGTTTAGTATAGACTGAGAATAGCTCTAAAGGCATAAGTCCTAGTGGATTTTGTTGCAAATTTATAGGAGAAGAGGACAGTGCTAAGCTACTTAAGAAGCCTCACTAAAACATATACATAGATGGCTCCACAAAGCAAGAAGGGTCTAGAGTAAGTCTTATGCTGTAAGAACCACATAACATAGGGGTTCGTTAGATACTTAAGTTTAGATTCCTAGCTAGTAACAATGAAACTAAATATGAAGCATTAATAGCCAAGCTAAGGCTTGCTAAAGAGGTTAGAGTTGAGAGACTAGAGGTTTCTTTGATTCATAGTTGGTTATTCATTAAGTAAAGGGAGAGTATGCAGCAAAAGGTGAAGTGATGAGTAAATACACTACCATAGTGCAAATGTTTACTGAGGATTTCTCATCCTTCACAATCATAAAGTCACCTAGGGTGCAAAACATAGCTGTCGAAAAAGTGTTTAAGTTGGCTTCTACATCTCTCTCGAATTTGAATGACTAACTCTTTATTAAATACTTACCAAACAAGGACTTGGAAATGTTTGGACAATCTTTTAAAGTACAACCTACATCGAAGGAAAGTTCTTAAATGGATGCAATTGTTAACTACTTGAAAGATGGCGTGCTACCTATAGATAGGAGAGAAGCTCAAAGGCTTATATACTAAGTTGCGAATTACACCATGATTAGCGATTAGCTGTATAAGCATGACTTTAATCAATCTTATCTTCACAGGCTTACACCTAAGGAAGCACAATGAGTTTTTTTCAAGCTTTATACAGGGTCTGTAGCAATCATGTGAAGTCCTAAACATTACATGTATGAGTACTAAGGCTTTGTTACTATTAGCCTATCATGAAAGAGGATACCAAGGATTTGGTATAGCATTGCCCTCAATGCCAAAAACATAAGGTAATAAGTCATGCTCTTTCTACTAAGTTGTAGCATTTGACTAGCCCTAGACTTTTACTCAATAAGGTTTAGACATTTTAAGACCCTTCCCGAAAACTATGGGACGATGGCAGTTTATATTAGTCATAATGGATTATTTCACTAAATAGTAAAAACTAAAGCTATGGCAAAACATACTAACCAAAAAGTGGAATCATTTATGCTCAATCTTATCTTAACAAGGTTTAGAGTTCCTTATATGATTAAAATTGATAATGTTCCATAATTTAACAATGATAAGTTTCGAGCCTTTTTCTGAGAAGCATGGCATCCAACTAAATTACACATTAATTACACATCTATAGATTAGTGGTTAGGTTAAAGCAATAAACAAAACCATATTGTGTAGTTTGGAACGGAGAGTAAACCAGGTGTTGAACTTGATATTTTCGATTTTTTCCTTAATTCAAATAATATTAAACCTTATCCTTTTTAATACTAACCCTCTACTAGATATTAAGGAAAACCTAGATTTTCTTTCAATTTTGAAAACTTGGAATTGTTACCTAACTAGGGTCGAGAAAAGGGTTAGGTTAAACTTGATTGGATGGATTGATTTTAACTTAGCTAATGATTACTGATTTGTGGGAAAATCATTTAATAAGTGATTTTTGAAAACCAAAGATTCGTAGATCCCAAACAAGTACCACTTTCAACCCTTCATATTTAAATTTATTTTTCAAGATACCCTTTTAATTTACAAATAAAAAAATTAGTTTTTACGAAGCTTGAATTTTCAATTTTTCATTTTCCTTAACTTGATTTAAACTAAATCTTATGCCCATTTAGTTTAAACCTCCGGCTAAAGTTAAGAAAAACCTAGTTTTTTATTTTTGAAAATGTTTTGGAGTCACTACTTAGTAGAACCAGGAAAAGTGCTTAAATTAGAACAATTAAGCAGATTAGTTCTAATTTAACCACTAACCTGTGTACTTAAAAACTTTTTAAAATTTTTTTCAAGAAACTAAATTCACAAGTTTAGGGGCTATCTAAGTAAGCCTTATGTCGATATTACTATAACTTTTCGAATTTATTTATTTTCAAGATTACTAGCTTCATTTCAAAGAATACTCTATCTTACATGCAAAGTAAAAAGAAAGAACAATTAAACTTATATACATACAAAGGAGAAAAGAAAAATTTTCAAATTCTTAGTTGCCTCAAAGGTGCTTACTTACTCACCATTCAAAATCAGACTTCTATATTTTATTTCTAAAAATTTAGGTGTGTTGGTCCATTTTATTTTTAAAAATCAAACAAGTTTAAAATTTTTTTTACTCATTTATTTTACTTTAAGAAAATTCTAAGAAAAATATCCTAATTTTGGAGCCATTATTTTTTTAAAAATTCTTAAAGGCCCTAATTTTAGAAATGCGATGCATTTCTATTTTCTTTATTTTAGAAAATTAATTTTTGTAAGTGATGAAAAGTTTTTTTTTCTTAGGTTAAGATTCTTTTCTAAGAAAAAAGAAAAATTTTTCTAAGTGAGAGAAAAAAATTATTTTTATATATTATTATATTTAAGAAGAGCTTATTTTATTTCATAGAAGAGCAAAATAAAAGATTTATTTTTTAATAGTCATACACTTACCTAACTTATGAAATTTTATTTTATATTTTTTTTTTTTTGTAAATAAGGAAATGGATGAATAACAGAAAAATAAATAAAATAAATGAAAATGAGAAGAGAACACTTGTAGACTTGGATTGAAGGATATGCAAGTCAGGAGGACGAGCATGGATTTAGGTTTTGGATGCGAAAAATGGGTTGGATCTGAGTTAGATCTAGGTAGTACTTGCTATGCATGTAACTTGAGTGAAGGGTATAGAAGTGACTAGCTAAGGTTATCGTAGGGTGTTCCAATGACCTTTTTAAATGGGAGAAAGCACATTTACATGCTTTTATTAACAAAATGAGATTGGTGGACTCGTGGTGGTCAATGGTGGTTGTGGAAGGTAGTAGTCAATGGTAGTTGCTAAATGGTTACAACTAGGGTATTTAGGGAAGAAGTGATGAATAGATTGGGGTGTTTTAGGTACTAAAAGTTTGGTTGCCATGTTAGTTTTGATCAAAAAGAGGTAATGGTAGAGTTTTCAAAGGGTGGTAGGCAGTTAGTTGAAGGTTTGGGGTTCTTGTTATAATTGAGGTCACTAAAAGCTACAGTAAGGCTTGGGGCAAGCTGATAGAGTGAAGGGAACACCACTATGGTAGTTGTTTGTTTAGAAAATGACCAAAGAGAGGGAGAACATAGACATAGAGAGAGGATAGACATAGAGAGAGGGAGAGAGAGAGAGAGTTGATTATGTATAATGAGGAGAATTGGATGATGATTGATGGTTTCAAGGAGTTTAGGAAGGTATAATTTATAAGGGATGAAGCTTCAACAAGAAAGGAAACAACCATTAATAGTCAATTCGCCATTGATGTGTAAGCTTTAGTAATCTTTGAGAATGGAGAAATAAGCTCAATTTAGGTGAATTCATGAGTTAGGAATGCTTAATGCTTACTTCAAAGTTTGATGGAAGCTTTGATTGCTTCCTAACATGTTCGAATTCAACAATTATGTATGAGCAAATATCTTAGATATTAAGCTTTGCTTAATTTTCTTAGTCCAATTTCTAATAGGAATCAGCCTATGACTATCTCAAAATCAAGGTCAAACAGTTTGTGTCGAGGCTTAGCAGTTATTAGACGGCCAAAAGGAAGAAAGACAAACGCTTGATATTAGGCCTATCGTTTACTGAGAAGTTGAGAGAGCACATTGCTAAAAGTTAGAGGCCTAAGATCTACTTGGCATAGTACGAATAGACCAGTACCGACTAATTCAAGAACTCGACAATTATGGACCGACCTTTCAAGTGTCTCAACAAAGCACTACGAGACTTCAAAGACTCCTTCCTAAACCTAAACATCCAATTGTCGACCCTGCCTAACTCGAATCTTACTCCTTCCAGGACTGGTCAAGTGACTGCATGCTGACTTCTTCTATCAAACGCACAATTTTGTATTCTTGTGAATATTTTCCTTATTTTTAATTACAGGCCCATTCTTTAGGGTTTAAGGCCTTATACATTGCCACTAGGGTTTAGGACTTGTTATAAATAGCAACATTAGTAATTAACAAATAGATACATTATTAAATAGAAAAAAATATTTCTCCTTGGAGTAAGGTTATACTTGAGCTCTTAGAGCTTACATTATCGGATTATTAAGTGTTGCGTAACTCCTTAATCTTTCTTTTGTTCTTATTAATCTTAACCCTAAGATTGTGGTGACCCATCATTTGAGCCAGTTAGTGAGTTGCATCTAACCTTCATTTGAATCTCAAGTGATATTTAGTGTTTGTGAGTTGTATCAAACCTTATTTCGATCTCAAACCCTTAATTATGTTTGTGTCTTGGTGCATGATATTCATATACATTCATTGTCAAAACCCTTGCTTCACTCCTTGCTCTTCATACCTACTTGAACCCCAATTACCTCGTCTTTGGTTTTTGAGACCTACTACCATATCAAATTTCAATAGGTAAACAAATATATTTGGGTTTGCTTTTAGTCCAAATGCAAACTTTTCCATGTTATCATTGAGATTGCACCATTAATTTGGTGAGTCTTGAAGAAAACTAGACCAAAAATGCACTTGAAGAGGACTGCTTCAAAGAAGAAAAAGGAGAAGAAGTCGAGCCACAATGCTAGATGCAACTCCAAGTACACGTACATTGCATGTATGATGCATCTAGAGTGCGAATGTTGTATACACAATGATTTGAAAAAATGAAGATGAAGAAGTGCGTTGCATAACCTAGCTTTGTAGGCTAGGTCATGTTATTGGGCTAGTGTAATTTTAATTGCATAGGGAGCCAAGCTCAGTTCAACCTGCATCATTTTTTTAATTATAATTTATTTATCTGTTAATTGATTTTCGCTAAACCTAATTTTAACCCAAAATTAAATTCCAAATGGTTAGGTCTAAAATTAAGTATCGTATACACGCGTTTAAGATTAATTTTCAAATTAAGCCCAGTTTTAACAGTTGTGTGCATCTAGATGCCATTTAACCCTAAAAATGAAATGACATGTTTCGCATAACCTAACGACCCTAAAAGCAAGTTAAGACTTTTATTTTATGAAAAATTATATTTTTCCTTATTTTTTTATTTTTCATTTTTTTTTTCTTTTGAACTTATTTTTCATTGAATTTTTATTTTATTTTTGAATTAAGACCCTCTTCCCTTTATTTTAAAGTAGTGCTAAAACTAAGAGGGGCAAAAATGAAGTATTTACATTTTTATAAAAGAGAGAGAGAGAGAGAGAAGAAAAAAATCAAATTTATTTAAGGAGAAAATAAAAAAATTCCCATTTTAAGTCGTTTAGTGGTTGCTTACAAGTGCTTACTTATACTTTAGTAGGGATCAAATTTCTCATAATTCAGTTTGTAAAACTTTAGTTTGTTGATTGATTATAATTTAGAAAAATGATTAGATTTAATTTTTTAACCATTTTATTTTATTTAAGAAAAATTCTAAAAGGGTCCTAAATTTGGATGCTTATTTTGGAAAGCTTTAAATCCTAATTTTGAAGAGGGTTCATTAGTAGATTTTTCTTTTGAAAACCATTTTCTTTCTTAGGTGACAAACCTCTATCTATCAAAAAGAAACTATTTTTCAATAAACTTTTACTGAAAGGAAACAACTTATTTGAAAATAAATAAATAAAATAGAAATATAGAACTAAACCTAGGTTGTAGTCAGGTAAGGACATGGGTCTGGAAGCGATTCACAGGCTTAGTTTTAGGTTACGTCTGGGTCATGCTTCCAAATTAGTTGTAGTGACTGAATAAACATCCTATGGTAGTTTCCAATAGCCTTTTCAAGTAGGGAATAGGTTTTCAAGAGACCTTTTTTCTTATAAAACTTTGATTTAACACCATGCCTTGAGTTTTAGTGGTGGTTTAAGGGTGTTGTAAAGTGGTTAGTAGTAGTGGTTGTGACTCTTAGTAGCAAGGAGTTGTTGTGTCTCGAAGGAAGGTTAGGTTAAGGTTTTGGAGGTGGCCAAGCATCGTGGTAATGGTTTTTTGGCATCAGAACCACCTTATGGTAGTGGGTTAAAGTGGAGGTCAAGGGTTTCAAACTTTAAGAGGTGACCTGTGAAGCCAGAAGCTATGACAGAGATTAGAAGTGGTGTTTTTCAAATGCTTAGGAGGTGGAAAATCTAGTAAAAGCAATAGTTTGACTTGAAAATTTTTTAGCTAGTGTAATTTTCTACGGAGATAATGTAGGAAAAATGGTCTTAGAGAGAGAGCTTAGGCAAACAGATTGAATTGACTTGAATTTGTGTTGATGATGGAAATGTAGAGAGAAACCCCTATTTATAGATTTCTAAGCTCGTGTAAGCTTGGAAAGTACTATCAATGGTCGAATCAACCATTGATGCTCAATCTCGAAATTAAGCTTAGGGGTGATTTCATGGCCAATTTTGATTCCTAAAAAGGATTAATGTATATTTGTTTTGGGGTTAAGTCAATATCATCCTGTATTATCTTCATTATTTCAACATTAATTTGGTGAAATCATGAAGATTTTTTTATTAAAAAAGGGAAGATTTAGAGCTATTAAGGCAAGTATCCAAGGATATGGGCTAATGAGGAAGACAAGGAAAGACATGTTTTAACATATGTCTTTAGTACCCAAAAAAAAAAAAAATGGCAATACGCCTTTAACTTGGTTCAAACCTTAGATCTTCTATATGCATGTGTATGTCTCTTACTAATGGGCCAATGATCTATGCCTCGTTCTTTTGTGCAACAAAATTACACATTCAATAAGTAAGGCCTAGGCTGGATTTAAATTTTGAATTTGAGCTCAAGCTGAAACAATTCCTTTATGGATTTCTTATTCCAAACCAAGCTCAAATAATATTTAAAATGCCCAAGCCCTCTAAATTATTTCCATTTTATTTTAAATATTTTTTCTTATTTTTGTACTCTATTGCACCTAATTACTACTCCAATTTTCTAACATCCTAAAGGTTTTGTACTTTTTTTTTTTTACTTTTTAATTTTTCAATTTTTTTATTTCTCTATCCTTTTTTTTTTGTCTTTTCTAATGAGAATCTCTTTTCTTTATTCTTGAAAAATTCTAAAATTATAAAAAGGTAAAAATGAGGTGTCTATAGCTGTTCCTCTTTATGGTTTAAGGAAAACTTTACTGCCATGCCTAGAAGCGACGAAATCATAATAGTTCTACCATGCAAATCATCCTAAGATAGAAGCTGTCCTCATAACCACTATCATAAACCTGATTTATACAAAGTGTTCACGATTAACCTGCTTTAAACTAAATAGTTTACGTTATAGTACTATTATTTTGTGTAGAAGTCTTAAACCATATACTAGAATTCAAATAAACCAAGTGTTATTTACATTACTTAGTAATTTAGTTTACTTAAACATCTACATAGCTCGATACCAAAAGATCAAATGATGATAACAAAATCTTCAAAAGTCTAAGTGCTCTTCTATTTTATAACCTTACTCCCCAAAATCTAGTAGCAACTAACCTTAAGGTAGGTATAATGCAACATCTTAGTCAACACCTTAGTCAACACCTGTAAAAAGATGATAGGAATATGAGAAACCAATCACTTAATAAGCAGGGATGGAGGCATAAGATTATTTGATAAGCACAAACAGGATTATCAAGTGATTAATTATATGCAATGCAACAAAATAAATGCCATCGCATGACATTGTCCGGTCCTTCATAAGAGTAGAGAAACTAGACTTGCTTTAATCAAGATTTAAGCTTGTATAATGAAGGCATCCCCCTACTTGTGACTATCTTTGAACCACTACTAAAACCTTGCCGCAACCTCCTTTCTTATTACTTAGTTTGACTAAGGGTAAAGAAGGGGCGATTTCAACTATCTCTTTCCAAAAGGTCGGTGTTTGGTCAAAAATTCTAGCCATCCCCTAATAGGTTGCAATGTATGCAGATAGGCATGCATACAAGTAAGTTACTTATAAGCATAACCAAGTATAACAAGTAAGTTACTTATAAGCATAACCAAGTATAACCTTAAGCTCTAGGTACCATAAAACAATACTTCACAATACAATTATATATTGATCCCAAACATACATAGACTTCTCACTTGCTCACTAAGGTGCAACTTATGATATATCTTCGATGTTAGTCCCTATAATATAAATGCCATTTTAGTATTCATACAATTACTATATATATAAGATATTATTCTATAACTTTTTTTTTAACTTAAGTTTAAGGTTCTTCTAAACTTACTTACCTTAGTTCTTAAGAAATTCGATATTAAGTTTGTCCTTAGCAAGTCTCTGATTTAGTCTCTAAGTTAACCTCTGATTGCAATTTACCCTAAAATCTCAGGAATACCCTCTAACCTATTCTCTGAAGTTCACCTAACTCTATTTCACGTATACAAAGTCTCTGATTTATTTCTTGATCATCTTCCTAGTTTTCCATTTATGCGTAGTCTCTGACATATCCTTTGATTCAACCTCTTATCAGCACCCCTTGCTCATTTTAGAAAAATTTCTACAATTTCCATTCTTGACCAGAACTGAAATACTTTATATAGCCCAGCACCACTTTAGTTTAGATCAAACCTCACATATTACTTACTTGTTCAAATTTTTGCACCCAATCTTCCATATTCAAATTTACAATATCCAGTACCACAAATTCAACCCCACAACATCATTCAACATTACAATATATCAAAATACTAGCGAAATCAGAATCCTTGTCAAATTCTTGGAAAACCATTAAGTATGTTTTGAGAAATAGCTTTTTAATAGGATTTTTTGACCTAAAAAATTAGATAAAATTTCAAAAAATAATTTTCATGAAAAACTCTTGGTAGCAATTTTATATATACTATAAGGTACTTTATAGAAAAATTTTGGAGCCGAAACAATGTTAATAAAGGTTTTGAAAATGAAAGTGAAATTGGTAAAATTGGCATATTTCAACACTTAATTTAAAAAAAAAAAAGATTTCCCTAAAACTATATACAAAAATAGCCTAGAATACAATTTTTTGGAATTTTCTAAGAATATTTGATATTTTTATTAAATGTTACAAAAATCGAAGTTGAATTTAGACTCACCAGTTGATTGGCTTCCAACGACCAATGGTAGCCCCACCCTTGTTGGCAACCCTGAATGGTGATTTTACTATCAAGTGATGGTGGTCATCCTCTCCTAGGTGGTGGTTTATCTATCGAACACTATTATGGTGCTAAATCCCTATATTTTTCTAATTTTTTTTCTCTATTTCTCTCTAACTCCCCAAGTACTCTCACTATTTTTTCTGTAATCTAAAATGTCAAAACTAAATGATGAAGGAAAATTATAAATTTATAGGGTAAAGATTTGAGTCAGTTAAAAAACATCCCTTGCCAAGTGTTGAGCTGAAAATTTGGTTTCACTTTTTTTTTTAACTCAATTTATATTAAGCTTAGCCTACTTAATATAAATCTCTCGACTAGACTAAGCAATTTTTTTTAAAGACTTTTAGAAAAGGAGTTACCATTTGATCGAAATCGGGAAAAAATATGAAGTTAGAGTCTATAGGTAAATGGACCCTAATTTTAGTTACTAGTCCATCGGTTTTCTAATAAACAATTTTAGAAAAAAGAAACCCAAAATACTAGGCTTAGAGGCTAATGTATTTTAAAACCTAAAATGGTTCCATAGAAGAAGTCTATAAAGTGAGTAGGACTTTGATGGGTTTATTAAAATAAAAAATACTTGACATTAAATAAAAGGGAAAAATAATTTTTATATATTTTTAGGACCATACAAAGTTAATATGTACCTATTAACTAGGATTAGCCTACGTAGTTCTAAAATAATTTTATAAAACTTTAGTTTATTAGCCTATTTTATTTTGAAATACATTTCACTTTAAATATTTACATGTTAGTTAATTTATAAATACATATATTTTTTGTCCAAATTTTTTGAAAAAGACTAGAAATCCCCAATTGAAAAAAAAAAGGCCATATAGGTTTTTATTTAGGAAAAATATTTTTCTAAGGTGGCAAAACATTTTTTCTTTTTTGAAAAAAGAAAAGGAAAAGCCCTTTTCATGAAAGAAACCCACTAAAGATATACATGTTAAATAAATCACATAAAGTTAAAAAAAAAAAACCACAACATTCATAGAACCATAAATATATTCTACATAGCATGCTTATTATTTATATATTACAATTATTAACAAAAACATCTTTATCATGACATTTTAATAAAATTTTGAATAAAAATATCTAATTTCATAATAATCACATGTTCAAATATCAATTCTATATTATACAAGCATTAATCATGATAAGTATAATACAATTCATTAATTAAAAAACGTTATTTATTTAAAATAATCAAGAACTGTCAACAAATGTATAAACTTACACAACATTACATGATTATTATATTATAGAAACAAAAAATCCAATTAACTATACTACAATAATTGCATCAAACAAGCTTCTTGTATATATAAAAACATATATTCACAATTTTTTAGTATACAACATGCATCAAAATCACAAAGAAAAGAAGAACAAATAAGAATAAGCAATGATTCTAGGAACTTATCTCACATAGTAACTAGTTGGTAGCTAATTTAGTAACTTTCTAGGTGGTTTCCTGTGAGGTGGAGACTATTTCCAACCCTTGACTTCACAAACTTCAAAACCTATTCACTAATTTACAGTAAAATCATACTCCTTGCCTCTAATTTGCTTAAAGAAAATGAAGTTTTCACCAAAACCCTAGTACTAGAATATGAAGTAAAGGCTTGATAATTCTCTTAATCTAATCCATCTATTCTGTAATTATGTCTTCCAATTTAATAAAGGGAGTCTTATTTATAGTATGGACTCAAGATTCTTGACCAAGAAACTTCTCTTTCAAATTAGGGAATCAATTGGTTCGTTTTTATTTTTCTTCCTTTTTTGTCCGATTTTGATGCATTTTAGGTGTTATTTTTTCCATTCAATTGAATAAAATCAACCTCCTATATCTTATTATTGGTTACAAACGCTAATTACATGGTGCAATCATGTTAGAAGATTCAATTTTCCATTCATTTGAAGATACATACACTACAGTTCCTAAAAGACATTTTTTTTAATTATTTTTCATTAGTGTACTTTCCCTTTATTACTTTCTAAGATATCAGACTCAAAATATTATACACGTATTTCCCTTTTAATCCCATATTTTTTCCTAATTTGTAGATACAAAAAAATTGAATAAATTTACGTTAGGTTTTAGGGCTAAAAATGCCTTACTTTATAACCTTTTTATTCATGAAACAATACTTAGGAAGAAAAGGAAAGAAAGAAGATGGGAAAGAGAAGAAGAGGTGGGAGGGTGGGGTGCGGTGGGTTTGGTATGGTAGGGTTAGGGGCTAGGGTAAGTAGCCAGGTTGGAGCACTTACGCATCGTTGTATACGCGCATTAAAATAAGCTTCAGTTATATATTTATATATTATTTAAGGGCACCATACAGTGCAGCTATGTGGGATGTTATGTCAACAATTTTTCTTTTTAATTTTCTTTATTTCTTCTTTTTTTTTCTTTGCACATACTATTATTTTATTTATTTTTCATTTTTTTTTCTTTTCTTTGTCTTTTTTTCGTCTCCTTTTTTTTTGTATTGATTTAAAAACTTTTAGAAATTTTATTTTCTAAGTTTCCTTTAAAAAAAAAAAAGGTCCTAAATCTTTTTGAGGGAAAAAATGAGGTGTTTACAACTGCTCCTCTTTATGATAAAGTTAATTTTGGTGAAAACTTTATCATAAAGACAAAAGAGACACAATTTTTGCCCATATAAGAAAAAAAGAGTTCTAAAAAAGGTTATTGAATGAAACTTCAAGATATGAAATGGGTTAATTATAAAATGGGCCATTTTTTGGTGAGCTATTAGAGAGGTTTTTGCACCCTATTTCAATGAGACCCTTTAGCAAAATATTCTTTTCTAGTACCGAGGTTATTTGTAGGTAAGGCGCCTTACAGTCTATCTTGGTAAGACCCTTTTGTGAGATATCATACTAAAGTTTCCTTAGGGATAAGGCTTCTTACTGTCTATATAAACATAACCATTTGGTGAGATATCTTAACCAAAGATAATAACACTAAGGCTATCTTCGGGACATAGCTCTTCACAATCAATCTAATTGAAACCCTTTGATGAGATATCATATCCAAAGCTATGATAGCACTTGAGCTATCTAAAGGGTAAAAAGAGCTCTTGCAATTTATCTTGGCAAAACCCTTTTGTGAGATATCCTTTCTAAAAGGTAATAGCTTTAGGGCAATCTTAGGGACATGGCTACTTGCAATCTATCTAAACAAAACCCTTTTATGAGATATCCTATTCTCATAAATGGAAGGGCCAAGCATATCATAGGTCAAGGTTCTAACGAGATATTCTTCCCTAAAGTTTTAATGGGTTAGGGCTCTTACAAAATATCCTACTTTGTAGTTTTGAGTGAGTGCCATACCTCTTTTTCTTAGCTTACTAGTGGTAATTCCAAGTTCAAAGGCTTGTAATCATCCCTTGGCTTAAAGACTTACAAAAATAGTTAGTTTTCATTAGGGTTGGGCATAGGAGTCTGTGAGCTCAACTAACCTTCATTTTCCTCTTAGGGTTAATTCTATTTTTTTCTTTTCTTCTTTCATTTGGTCCCAACCTTAGAAAAGGAAAAATCAAAGCATAACATTCAAGGGGGTTTAGTAGTTTGTCAGTATTCACATTGAGACCCTTTTTTTTTTATATTTGGTATATATGTGTAAGTAGATAGGGAGAGATACATGGTACAATATGAAGATTAAGAAAAACTTATCAATGTAGTGGAGAGTGGTTGATGACCAATTTAATGTTGATGTCGACTAGGGATATCTACTTTGCACATAAAGGATGAAAAAATCAATTCATAGAAGATTCAAAATTACAAACAAAAAATAATATCATTCCATTGATTTTAGGAATACATCTTGACCGCATGAATGTTTACTGGGTCCCTCAAATCTAGGCCATCCATTCGGAACAAAATCAATACTCCTCTAAAAACAATACTCTTTTTACTACATAAGGACCCTTATGGCTAAGGGTGAACTTCCCTTTAGGATCTTGTGCATTTGGTAGGACCTTCGTTAACACTAGATCTGCTTTTGAGAATTGTTGAGGTCATACCTTCTTATTGAAAGCACGTATCATCCTTTGTTGATAGCATTACCCATGGCATAACATAGTCAACCTCTTCTCATCTACTAGGTTTAATTGCCCGATCCTCTTCTTAACCCATTTGGCATTATCTATTTGCGTTTCAGCTAATACTCTAAGGGAAGGTATTTCCACTTCAATAGGCAAAACTATCTCGGTCCCATATACTAGATAGTAAGGTATAGCTCCCATTGATACTCCAATGGAAGTGCTATAGGCCATGAGTGCAAAATGCAATATTTCATGCCAATATTTATAGGTCATAATCATCTTCTCAATCATCCTCTTGAAGTTTTTATTGGTGGCCTCCACTGCTCCATTCACCTATGGCTTATATAATGTAAAATTCCTATGAGTGATCCTAAACTGTTGGCATAACTTCATCATGAGCTTATTATTAAGGTTTTGCCATTATCTATGATGATTGACTTTGGCACTCTATATTGAGTAATTATGTCCTGTTTTAAGAATCTAATTGTCATGTTTGCATAAGAGGAAGCTTCTACGAACTTTGTAAGGTAATTGATAGCCACCAAGATAAATCTGTGTCTATTTAATGCTTTCGAGTTAATTAGACCAATGAAATCTATTCCCCACATAGAAAATGGCCATGGTGAGGATAAAGTATGCAACTCTTGAGGGGCAGCATTCATCCCGTTAGAATATACCTAACATAGGTGATAGTACCTTACATATGTGATACAATTCGATTCCATTGTAGACTAATAATAACCCATTTGCATAATTTTTCAAGCCAACATGTGCTTGTTCATATGTACCTCCTTCATTAGAACAATTGCCTCTTCCTCATCTATGCATCTTAATAACGTGGTATCAAATGATCATTGGTATAGCGTAGCCCCATTGAGCAGAAAGTGACTTACCAAGCTCCTTAACATTTTATAATCTTTCTTACTTGCCCCCTTTGGGTATGTGCCAATCTAAAGGAAATATTTGATGTCATGGAACCGGGGTTTCTTATCTTCAGTTACTTCTATCACTAGAAAAAAGTAGGTTAGTCTTCTACCATAATCTTCAAAGGTTGCACTTCTATCCTACTTGTCACTTGAACCATGGACACTAGTGCAATGACGGCATCCTAACAAGAACTAAAACAAAGGAAAAAAAAAAAACTCAGTGAATGTTATGCCCTAATGCAATCCTTACTCTAGAGCAACTTTATTCATTAAAAGAAGAGTGAACCAATTTTGAAAAGCCATTAACACTTCAGGCTGATCTTCTTCTCCTACTGTTGTTTCCGGTATTGTTCCAATGAAACTTTCCTCGAATGGTGGAAAAGTTGTAGGGGTATTGTATAGTTGGTCACCTTTTTTCCCTCTAGTAAAGTAGGTTTGGATTAACTCATTTCCTGTGGATGGATACTCTAAGCCAAAAGTCCCAATCTACCTTTTCTTGAATGTGGGCTCTTATTTCCATCTTTCTTTACATGGATCATGCACACTTGGTAAAAAATCTACAACCCAAAATCTTCTAACTCTTCTCTCCTTATGTACACGACTACTATCTCCTTGTAGATGTCACACTTATGATGCCCCAAGACCATGACCTAGTAGCCATTAGCAATAAATTTAACCTTCTGATGTAGGTTGGAAGGAATCATGCTAATTGCATAGATCCAAGACCTTCCCAACAATAAGTTGAAGGTATTAAGAATTTCTAATACTTAGAATGTTACACTAAAAATTTGAGACACAATCATTACCTAAAGATCTACTTCCCCTATAATCTCTCTCTTAGACCCATTAAAAGCCTTTATAATTATAGAGTTATGCTTAATTTCATTAACTTCAATCTTGAGTTGCTGAGGGGTGTCTAAAGGACAAACGTTCAATGAAGACCCATTGTCAATGAAGACTCTAGCTATAATCTTACCTTTGCATCTCACCACTATGTATAAAGGCTTAGTATGACAATTTCCTTCTTCCCTAAACTCCTTGGGTAAAAAGACAATCTGATCAATAGCGAATATGGAATTGGCTATGTTCCCTAACTTATTTGCTGAAATCTCTTGGGGAACATAGACTTCTTTGAGAATCTTAAAAAAGGCCTCTTTATGTTGGCTCAATAATAGAAGAAGCCCCATAAGGGAAATTTGAGCTAGAACCTTAGCTAGCTAGTCCACAATCTTTTGTATTCACTAACCTTAATCATCTTATTAAAAGCTTCTAGCTTAGATTCTTTCTCTCTTATGCTTACATGTTTTGTCTCATTTTTTGTCTTAAGCTCTAAATTCGTATTGTCTTGGTAATCCCTCTAACCAATGTTATGGCAATCTTTGACTAGTTGAGATTCTAGTAATTAAAAGGTATCACTTTATAATTCTAGGGAGGAATGGGGACATTGAACAAATACTTTCTGGTCTCAACATATGAAGATTGTTCCTTAGGTTACTTATCATATTGGATCATAATTAGCTTTAGGCTTAACCAAACCATTCCCACCATATGGTTGACTTCGTTTTCCTCTTCAAACTTGAGCCTCCATCTAATTGGAACCCTTTCATATATACTATGGGTACAACCTATGTATCTACCAAGTATTTGAATTTTCCTCAACTCTAACTCAACAACACACCATAAGGTCCCTTACTAACCTATTTTCCTTCAACTGCTTGTAGGTAAGGTTTCTAAGCTTAGTTATTGTCATCTCATATATTTTTTTTCTTCCTTACCTTACCTTACCTTCTTGAAGCAACTAATAGATAGCTAGCTTAGTGCAAGTCCCATCCCAGAAGTCAATTCCTTGTAAATGTCCCTTTTCCTTAAGGAGCTAAGCAACTTACCTAATAGGGATGGGCAATTCGTCTATATCTATCTTAAGTTCAGGTTCTTTGGCAGTAATCATATTGATTATAATAACGTGGTTTAGAAGCAGCTTATTATTTACATTAAGAGTCTCAATGAAGTCCAATTGTACTCTTGTGACATCAATTAAGTTTTAGATCTTTTTTTTAAGCCTCCAACACTTGTCGGTAGAATGGGCTACTTACCTAAGAAGGTATTCACATCTAGCATCAAGTCAAGGTTTTGGGGCTTATATCTTTCATTAGGTAATTTAAAGTTAATGAGGCGATTAGCTCTCAAACAAGCTAAGACTTAGCTTAAAGGAATTGGGATATTAGTGCATCTTTTGGAGGGAGGTCAGTTATTGTTACGCCTCGAAGTGGTTGAGATAGTAACCGTTCCATTGTATAGTAACAGTCCCATTGTGCAAATCATTCTAAGATAGAAGTTAATCTTACAACCACTATCTAAACTTGATTTACACAAGGCGTCAACGACTAACCCATTTGGAAGTAAATAGTTCATAAATAAACATGTTCTTTACCTATGAAATTATAAGGAATACATATTTATTCTAACATAATATGAGTATATTACAAGATTTAGTAGCCTAAACATAAGCCGCTTGAGAAATACATAAAAAATTTAAAGACATAATTGAAACTTATAAGTATATCATATCCTCGGTTTCATATCCTCACTCCTTCAAGATCTAGCAATTGCTAGCTTTAGAGTTCATACAAGTTGCTTCCTAGCTAGCACCTATACACAACATTTATAAGGATGTGAGTAACTACAACTCAGTAAGTTAGGATGAAAACTTAAAACTATATAGCAAACATAAATAGGGTTATCAACCAAACTAATTAGATACATTGCATGTTCAAGTAAATACTATCGTACGGTGTTATCCGGCCCGTCGTGAGATTGGAGAAATTACATCCGCTCTAATCCAAGTTGAGGAATTTCCATTAATGCAACAACTCATAACCAAACCTAAGCTTGTGTAATGGAGACACCGCTCGCTCCTCCCATGACTACCTTTAAATAATTGACTTTACCTTTGTCGTGACCTCCTCACCAATTACTTAGTTCAACTAAGAATGAAGAAGGGACCAATTATGCTATCAAGCACTATCCCTTTCGAAGGGGTTGATATTTGGTTGAAGAATCCTAATGTTTCCCTAATGGGTTGCTATGTAGGTCTAGTTTAAATTTATGAGTCAAATATTTAATTAAATCCAATTTAAGGTGTTCAATCATTTTAAACAAATCATACAAATGCAAGCTAGAGCAGCAAGTCATAATCATATTATCAACTTAGAACAAGTACATGTGCATAGCTAACTATCTAATAAACATAATTAAGTACAATTTGAAGCTTCCAAGTACTATAAATTAGTACTCCACAATACAATAACGTATTAATCCTAACTTACCTAGACTTTTTACTTGCTTGCTCGAGGTGCAACTCAAGGTGCAACTCGTACTGGCCATTGCTAAAAAACCCTCTAATACAAATATTGTTTCAGTTTTCACATAACTATCTTATATAAACTCTATTTTTGTAGTACTTTTATGTTATCTTTAGTTTAGGGTTTAATATACCTAGTTATCTAGGTTGTTAAATCTTTTACAATTATTCTTAATTTAGGATAAGTTCTGATTCAATTTTTTAAGTCTGTTTTTAAATTAGGTTTTTAACTTAGTTTTCGATTAGGGGTTTTATACGTAAACCCTAGAAAATCATTCTAACCCATAATGTGAAGTTAATCACATTATATTTAGATATCCTAAATATTGTTTTTGATTTCTAATTAATGTGCTAGTCCGTGCAGTACATCCTAATCCTAATCTTAATCTTACTTTAACTACCAAATTTACTCCTAATGTGAAAAAATTTTACATTTTTCATATAAACACATAAATTTAAGTTTCATACCAAATTTATTACATATTTTTATTATTATTAGAATATCAATTTTAACTAAATATTTTTCTACTCATTTATTTCTTACATATTATATATTATCACCTAATATGTACATAATACACATATCTAATAGTCCTATCACTTCAAATATCATCTCCTAACATCCATTAACATCTCAAAATATCTAAATTCATCCCAAATAAGATTTTACACCTAATTATCCTAAATTATAAAATTAACTTAAATTTACCATTTTTACCTATTACATATATACTACATAATAACCTGATAATTACATCTAACACCCTAAATACCACAAATATCATACTTCATCAAATTTCAACATCCTAAAATATATAATTATGTCCTAAATCAATAATTATCCTTTTAATTACATAATTAGCCCCAAATTACCCATTTTACGTATTATTTTAAGGCCTAAAAATTATCTAAAAATTTTAAAAATTAATTTTTAAAAAATGGCTTCATGAAACTATTTTGTGTCACCTAAGTGGTTTATACAAAAATTTTGACTTCAAAACTACATTCCTAAGAATATTTATTTCTAATCCAAATATGCTCGGTTTTGTATGATTTCTTAAGGACAGTATATTTTTAGACACAAAATAATCTAACTAAAATTTTTCCCTCAATCTTCAAACTTGAAAACCATAGTATACGAAATTTCATAATTTTATAAAACTATTTAATATTTTTAATAAAATAACTAAAATCAGAAGGGAAATCGGACTTATAGGCATTAGTGGCTCCTGCCACCATTGGTTGCCATAGCCTTATCAGTCGGTCTAGGAGCTGCCATCACTGTGTAGTGGTGGTAGCTGTCCACTCCCAAGTGGTTGCCGGGTTGAGGATCTCCTTATAAGCTCCAATTGTACAGATTTTTTGTAATTTTTGAAAACTAAATCCTAACTCTCTTATTTCAACCCTCTCTATTTTTTCTACTCTTCTAATTGCCCAAATGAGTTTCTAAATTTTTTTTTCTATTTTTAGAAGTCTTGGGGATTTTTTATGCATTAAATTGAGGTGACATTTGCCTTATCTCTTCTTTTTTCCACTTTCTATTTGTTGCATTTTAATTGGTCAATTTTATTTCTTCCATTTCCAAGCTACCAAGACCACTTTATGGAGATTTCTTCATTTTTCTTTAATTATTTATGAATTTTCTTTAATTAATTAGCATTATTTTGCGCATTTCAACCTACATGTAAATACATATATGGTATAAATAAATACTCCTAAATATTATTTAAATTATTTTATGACTTTTAGTATGCATATAATTTATTTTTGTCAATTCATGAGTTATCAAAATTCATTCGAAGCGTTTCCGATAAATAATAGACAATTTTCGTAAAATTCAATATTATATTAATTAATCATTTTATTACTTATTTTCCTAAATTCAAATTTATAGGAATACTTTTACTAATAATCCTAACTTCATCATAAAATTTGAGCTAGATTAGATAATATGTTTAATCGGATAATATGCTCGATCACCCCAAATTCTACAAATCGAACCTCGAGTAACTAATTGTGGGGCTTATAGTTATATTGGGCTTATGATGGCCAATATGGTTGAGCTAGAGTTATGGGGGTTGTTGGACTTGGAGCAGTTTGGTAAGGTGTTTATGTGGTAGGTACTAGGTTTCAGTTAATGGTTAACAGTTAACATGCTTACAGTAGGCTCTTTTCTTTTATTACTAGGCTTGGTAGGGATAAGTTTCTTGTCTCGGGTGTTTGAAGCAAGTAAAATACTAGACGCGATAACACTTTTTACTCTACACCTTATTGCTACCACTTTAGTAAAGCTTTCTATGGTAAGTAGTATGAGATATGTGAAGTAGGACTTCTTTAAGGTATTGATAAAGGTAAAGGTTAGCTCCTTATCAAGAATTGGTGTGGACACTTGCAACTTAGGCCCTCCATCTTTAAGCATATTCTTTGAAAGATTTATTGGGCTTCTTACGAAAGCTTCTTATATCCCATATAAAAGGTGTAACTTCTAAGTTAAACTTATACTGCTCATAAAAGGCTTGAGGTAGCTTCTCCAAGTATTGATTTGATTAAGGTTAAGCTAAGCATATAAAGTTAAAGCCAGGCTGATCAAACTATCTTAGAATGTCTAGACCATTAAATGATTACAGTAAGCATACTTGCTTATTTTTCTAACACACAACTGGTATGCAACTTTAGGCAGCTAGTTCCATCATACTTCCTAAAGTCAGGTACTTTGAACTTTTTAGAAAAAGCAAAGCCATCTTGGCCAGCTATGTTGGTGATACCTACTTGCTCGAACCCATCTTGCCTTTAAAAAGCCTTCATCTTGTCATTCATTTACTGTAGCAGCTTCTTTTCCATTTGTTTCTACTTTTCCTTAAATTCCTTCTTCAAACCTTAGGAATTAACCTTGCATTTTACCCCTAGTTGCAGATATTCTGGCTTTATCTCTTTCCCTTCTTATGGACTTATTGCAATCCCTTTTCCATATAGTTTGGAGTTTTCTGTAATAGCGAGTTAAGTTGTACATAGGAGACTGAAACTGTCAATTAAAAAATCTATTTTGTCACCTATACCCTTCATTATTTGTTCCAAAAATTCGAATCTTGCTTTAATAAGGACTTTAGTGTTGGTATTGCCAGCAATACGAATGTTGCCTATATTACTTCTGTTAGTTGTCATTCTAGATCTTAGTTGCGTGATTATGGGACTTCATCCTGAAATATACTACTTACGAGCTATTTTTGAAAAACCTACATAAAGGCAAACACTCAAAATCTATTAGGAAAAATCTCGTATAAGACCTTTTGGTTTGATAACTTTCCTCTCTCTTTGTTTTTTCTTTCAAAAAATTTTTCCCTTATTTTTTTGTTTTATTGTTTTTCTTTTTCTTTTTGTTATTTTTTTGTTTTTCTTCCCTTTTTTTTTTACATGCACTAGATAGCAATAAAGAATAAGGAGTAAGCAATTGAATGTAAGATAAAGAATGCTTATGAGAACATAAGATGCTCATATTAGAGTTAGCAAGTGATTCATAATGTGGCAGAAATATCACTTTCATTAAGGCTACAAATGATGGAGTTTGATTACAACACTTTGTTCCTAAAACCCCAAAAAAAATTCTAAGCTAAGAATCCTATTTGCTAGATCTTCTCTTGGCTAGCTGGCTAAATCTTGCTTCAATACATCTCTTTTTCACATATCCAACTCTTGGATACTCTCATGGGCTCTTGTTAGCTAATCCTTTAATGACTTGGCCTACTATTTTGCTACCTTGTACAATGCCTTCCAAACTCTTCCTAATCTATTTGCATCTTCATAAACAACTTCCACTTAGGTCTAGACTTACTTCATGTAGGTTTCCATTTCAAGGGTAAGATTCTTTGGGGCTAGTTGTAGCACATTAGGGGCCTTGAATTGTTTTTAGCCCATTTCCTTAAGGTATTGGTAGACATAGTCTTTTGTGGCCCAATACTTGTTGGCATTCCTTGCTAAATCTTCTAGCTAAAATATCTGGACCATAATTCATTCACTCTACATTGTCTTAATGGTGAGTAGGTGGGATACTTTTTCATCGATCATAAGGCGCTGGTCATAATAGCCCATGGTTACCTTATCCAATGAAGGCTTGTAAACTATGGTCTAAATGAGCCTAACCTATCAAATCACAGTTGCTAGATAATAGCTTATGCATCAATTCATCCCAATAAGTGGAACTACCTCATAGTCTCTATAACCCCCTTATCATCTTCTTAGCAGCATACTATTTAGCAACCTAGACTAAGTCTTCAACATTAAAATTTTGAAGGACCTCAACCTAATAGTGAGTAGGGGCTTCTGGTAACTCGACCCTTACAAAGGTTAGGGTTATATTAATCTTCACAGAAAACTTAACTCTATGAAACTTAAGTTGGTAGACCGTCATGTGGCTAACAAACTAGATCATAAGCAATCTAGGGAAGTCTTCATGTCCCTATATCTTTTGGTCTTAAGGTGATTCAATGATATAATCTACCTAGCTAAAAGGGTTGGGCATATGATTTCCCTTCTAAAAACTAGGTCACTATCTTTGCAAGCTAGAAGTAGATATTAAATACTATTTTTCCAAACAAGATAGTTCTAAATACCACTAAAATATATGCATGGCAACAGTTGCATTGCTATCCCTAGTAGCCCACAAAGGATGTCGTGCTTCTCTTGGTATTTAGACTTTCCCATAAACCAATCTAACAAATAAGATAACTTGAGATACCTCCCATTAGTATCCTTTAAGGCTCAATCTATTTCATTCTTTTTCACCACTAATAAGTCACTAAAGATGTTGTAGGCGCCTTTTCAAAGATTCGGAAGGTAGATCTCGCTCATATTGGTAGGGGCCTTTAATAATTGGGTGTATTTTAATGAGGCCCAAAATAAAAAGCCACCAGCTTTATGCTCCGGAAGTAATCCAAGGCCCATAAAAAAGTGAAGTTAGTAAAAAACTGTACTAGGGACATAACGAGCCTAATCTTTGCTTTGATGTGAGCTACTACTTAAGGCTAAAAAGTTAGAATCACCTCTTAAGTATATCCTTAGGGTCTTTAGGCTTATTGAGATAGGCCTCCTTCTTCGTTATCTTAAAAACTTATCTAGAAAATGAAAAAGCTAAATTTACATTTTTTTTAACAACAATACAAGAAATTACAAAAAAGATTACAAAGTACAAAACTTTTACAAGCTTTCAAAAATATACATCTTTGAATTCTACCATGTTGTAGCATTTGATTTTGATAAAGTTGCTACATATGATTTCCCTATTGACTTATGTAGGCTTGTGAATGCAACTGGGTAGGTTTTAAAAGGTCCCCAAGCTTCTAAAGGCTTCAAATAAATCACTGGCCCATTTGAAATTTGAGCAAGGTTAGCTAACTTGGTCTCAAGTGGCAATTACACTGCATCACCCAAGACTTACACAATGCTCCCTACTTAGGCTCCTAGGACGGTCTAGCTTCAATTGCTTCTAAACACACATCATGAGAGAGAAATAAAATCCCTCCCCCTTAGGCCTAATGAGCTATCGCCTTTTTCCTATTTCTTTTTTTCTCACATCACTTAAGCCTCTATTAGTACAACTATATACATAAAAAAGTAAAACTAATTAAAAAAAATGAAGCCTAATCATTATTTTATTATTTATGAACAAAGGCCCAAATAATTTATAGATCTTTTATGATTAACCCACATAGTCCCTAATGGAGTTACCAAATTATCAAGTTGAAAATTCGATTTCTCTTTTATTAGCCTAATTTATATTTAGTCTAGCTCACTCAATATAAATTTCTCAACCAAATTAAGAAATTAAAAAAAAAAGTTTGAAAAAAGAGTCACTACTCGATTAAAATCAAACAAAAAATTAAATTAGAGTCCATGGGTGAATGGACCCTAATTTCAGCTACTTTTCCATGGGATTCCTAAAAGACAATTTTAGGAAAAAGAAACCAAAAATATTAGGCTCGCAAGCTAATGTGTTTTAAAACCCAAAAAGTTTCCATAGAAGAAGTCTATAAAGTGACTAAGTATTTGATGGGTTTCTTAAAAATCAAAAGGGCTTGACATTAAAGAAAAGGGAAAAATATTTTTTTGTATTATTTTAGGCTACCTAGTTTTAAAATAATTTTATAAAACTTTAGTAAGTTGGTTCATTTTATTTTGAAAAATTCCACTTTAAATATTTACATATTAATTAATTTATAAAAATACGTGTTTATTTTTTTGGTCTAAAATTTTTTAAAAAAGACTAGAAATCCCTAATTTAAAAAAAGTTTGTTTGGGTTTTTATTTAAGAAAAATATTTTTCTAAGGTAGCAAAACATTTTGTTTTTTGAAAAAAGAAAAGGAAATCCCTTTTTATGAAAGAAACCCATTAAAGACATATATGTTAAATAAATCACATAAAGTATAAACTGTTTGCATGTGTTACTTCTATTAGTTGAAAAAACCTAAAGAGAGTAAAACTCTAAAACCCTGATCGTACACATAAAACCTTAAAAATTCTAATATGCAGGAAATCTTAAATTAATTAGAAAACATCAATAAACTAACTAAAACATTAATTGAAAGTTCAAAACCCTAATTTAACTAATAAACACTAAGTATATCCTTCAACTATTTGTTAATCATAAATAATTTCTTTAATTTCTTGGAAACCCTAAATTGTTAATCTCATACGCAGTCTAAAAACCCTAATTGAACCTGAATACTAATGGCTTGTTTAATAGGGGGGGATTGGCAATTCCATTCTCCCTTTATTCCCTAAGGAGCCCTGCATTCCCTTGTTTAGTTGAATTACGGCTCTAAGGGATTCAATTACTATTGAATCTCTTTTCCACAAAATCCAATAATCAAAATTCTTCAGTGGCATTAGTGAATCTAGATTCTACTTGTAATCCACTTCCTTAATCTTAAGAAGGCCCTCGTAAAAAAAAAAAAGAAAATTACAACTTTTGTCCTCCCTTAAAATTCACTAAATCACACATAAAACCACTTTTACTATTCAATCCAGGGTTCTTGCATTTCTTTCACTAATCTTAAACATGTAATTAAGGAACCCTTAACCCAACAATGTATAGCTCATCTCCAGTTGTGGACACAACCTCATCTCTAGTTAAATTAACTTCACTATTGCTCCTAATTCATGCGTGATAACTCTGATTTTAAACATATTTCATATGGTGATTTTATAGTATTTTCCTCACACTTTTGGTTTTCTTTAAATAAATTGATACTTAATTAAGTAAAATTTTGATTTCAAGGTTTGAACGCATTCCAGGATCGAAAACGAAGAAAAGGAATCAAGTTTCACTCAATTTAGAGTTCAAACGAAGAAGTTATGAAGTTTTGAAGTTACATAGTCTAGGACATGACCATGTCCCCAGGCTGTGTCCATGCAGGGAAATTGGCCAGGGGCAGAAAGTTACACGACTTGGGGACACGGTCATGTCTTAGGTCGTGTCTGGTAAAGAAAACGAAAACCTTTTGATACACTATAAAAGGACAGATTAGGTTTTCACAAGACATAAGAAACATTAGAGAAGAGAAGAGACTTGAGGAGAAGGAGAAGAAAAAGGCGAAAGCAACACTGACTTCAAGATCGGAGAGATTTTTCATCAATCAAAGGGTTTTTCATGTTTTATTTTATGTTATTAATGGAACTCGTTTTTAGTTTCATTATGATAGCTTAGAATTCGTGTATTTAGGATTATGGAACCTAGGGTTTCATGTGACTCTTGGGTTGATTTAGAATTTTCAAAAAAAATTTTATCTTTGCTTGATTCAATTATGTCGTTTAATTGTTAATTGATATTTCTAGAATATCAATATATGATATTATGCATGTTGATTGAGAAATTACATGTATAATTAGATCTTTACATAATTAGAGAGAATTACATGTATACTTAGAGATAAGATACATGTTTCTTCCGGAAAGTTAATTAATTGTGTGGGAATTCATTATACATTAATGCAATTCTAAATTATATTACTAAGTGAAGAGATTCCGGTAAATAATTTAGGATTAGGGTTAATATGCTTGAGAAAGGTATTAACTTTAATTGTGAATCCCTCCGGTCAAGAATAATAGAAATTGAATTGAATTGAATATATTTTAAGCGGTCACATATTAAACACTAGGGGAAATAATTCCTAAATATGTTATTGCATACTTGAAGTTGTTCTTAATTTTATCTCTTTTTCAATTGCTTAATCAAGTCTTATAATTAAGTTAGTTTGTTAATTTTAGTATTTTTAATTAATTCAAACTTTCATAATTTTCTGATTAAATAATAAAGCTAAGGTTAATATTAGTACTCGAAGTCTCTGAGGGATCGATTCAAACCCACATCCACTATATTAAAATTGATAGGTGCACTTGCCTTATATCAACGCGCCACAACAATTTGATTGTGAAAAGTCACGTAGAAATTTTCAAGTAGTAGTGACACACATGGGGAACAATTGATCTATCCAACATATCAGTAAGCAAGTTTAAAAAAGAAGGATTGAAGGAAAAAGCATATCAAATTAAATTGCCACCAATGCATGTAAGTGAGATTTGGGGAAAATTTGTGTACTTTAACCTAGTTGGCTCAATAAGCTTTTGCAAATAGATTTTTGTAGCACTTTTAGGAGTTCTTCCCTTAGTCCTGTCGAAGGACGCTACGTGCTACTAATCTTCATGTATGGAGCCATGGATTTCTTCATTAGGCAGGGTTAAGGTTTCAATTTGGTAGTTGCTAAAAGCTTAGATTGGGGATATGGTGATGGAGGCTTCTAATGCTATGATGAATGTTTTTTAGATTTCCTTTTTCATTTTCACTTTGTTTTTCTATTTTACTATTCAATTAAGTAAGGGTATTTTAGGTAATTCATGTCTTATTCCCTATCAGGTTTTTTCATTTTACTATTTAATTACATAAGGGTATTTTAGGTAACTCACTTTTAATTCATCTCTTATTCCCTATAAGGTCTTATGAAAGTAAACATTGCAATGTAAATTCGATTATACCATACTAAACACCGTAATATGCTTTCTCTACTTATTACACACTCATTACATTCCTAAATAATTACAATTCCAATTCCTTATTATTTCATTCAGTAAACTAAACACGCTGCAAAAGACTTTAATAAACAAAATAATATAGGTTAATAGACATAATTAAAGCGACAAAACATGACAAGACCTTAAGTATACCCTAATTAGGCCTAAATTACTTAATTAAGTATAATTGTGACTAATTAACTATAGCTTAATTACTCTTTAATCCATCTACATACCCTCATTACATCTTATTTAGTAAGAGGATAAAAATGATTAGTTGGCTAATCAACAGATTTTTATCCTCTAAGAAACAAAATCCTCCCTCATTTGGAAAAAAGTCAATAAGGTACTATAATATTAAGAGAAGACCATGCACCCTCATCCCAAAATAACCACCTCTTGTGCCATTTATCCTACCTTTATGATCTGCCATTTCACCTTATTAAAACATTCAGTTGATGTTATTCTTCATTCTTAGAAAACCTCAGGAAATACTCTTTAGAAACGAAAACAAAAATCAAAGGAAAAAAGGAAAGAAAAACAAGAGAAGCTATTGGATGACCATGTGCACATCAACACCTTTTGATATTACCACCATTACACTACTTTAAAACCACAAACCAACACCACCCAATGATCACTAACATCCCCTAGTTTCTTGTCAACAAACCCTTACTCTCAAAGAAATACACTTCGACTTTGTTTTTTGAGTGAAAAAGCTATAACTTGTGCAAACCAACTTAAGGTAAAACTTACCCAACTTAGGTTTTTTATTCACATAAGCTATACCCATGATATCTTAAGAGTTTTGGATTATAAATACTAGACAAACATGTTATAATCATGTACATGACGTTGTAGAGTTATATAATTACACATTCATTCATGTTTTCACCATGAAACCCTAAGTACCATACATGCTGCCCCCTTCTTGGTATGTATCCATCTTATTTTCATCATGTTATGTGACAATATTAACTTAAAATAAGTAGAAGTATGGTTAACAACAAGGAAAATAAACTAGAATAAGTGTTGAATGGATGAAATTGAAGAAACCGTAGAAAACCCCTACTTTGCCACCACTATTGATGCACTTAATGAGTTGTAAATTTTGATTAATTAGTGTAATGACACAATTAATTAGTATTAAGAATGATTTAAGATGTTATTAACTAAGTTAAGTATGGTAATGATGAGTTAGTAACCTAAACTAGCTTAGTTAGTGATTAAAGACTTAAGAATAGTGTTATGAGATCCACTAATGAAAAGAACTAGATTTGGAACTTTAATGAAAATGGACCAAACTTAAGGCTCTTAACGAGCTTAGGCCTAAAATAACAAGTATAGTTAGCTTTAAGGCTCTAAAATACAAGATGGGCCTAAAAGCCCTTAAAATGACAAAAAAATAGAGTATAATAGCCTTATGATCAAATCCGATTTCTAAATTAAAAGGCTCATAAATAAAATATTAAAAGCCTATTAATGCGTCTCTGAGGTCAAACATACGAAGAAGCACCATAATGTTAAAGAACCGAAGGGAAAACAAGAAAGTTAGCAAAAGTTTAGATAGTTACCAATTAGATATGACACACTAATCGATCTTAGTTGACCTACAATCTACTGAATATGATGCACTAATCCAAATTGTACGGTTACTTACCGCAACTCCTTATTAAAGGGAATAGATAAGAGTTAAGGGTAAATGAGAACACTAAGGTTGCATGAAAGGGAAACTTGTATATTCTGATGATAAAAGAGCGTTGTGTCTGCATACAATAAATTAGATATTTATACTAGCCCTACTAGGGTTACAAGCATACATGGCAAAGACAAAAGGGTAATTTACAATTGGGATACATGAATGATACTAAAAAGGGTAAAAGAGACAAAGAATATTTTGTACGGACAAATAAAGAATCCTTCTGGAATACTGTATCAAAAGATATGTATCGTACAATGGTTGGTCGCTAGTCACTCTGTAATATAGTACAACTCAAACGAAGTAAGGGAAAAGAGGGTATGTGGTCAGAGCCGACTTAATTTGGATTAGGTCAACTCTTGGCTAATTAGTCACTAATGAATATTACTCTCGGACTAAGGTTGAATCCTGGTGGTTTTGAGAGCTCAACTTCAAATAGTTGTTAAGGCTGGTATACTCGAATGTTGTCATGATTATGGTACGGCTGCTTAATAGGTATGCATGTATGCTTGGAGGTTGGCACGTCTGTTTGACAATTTTAGAGATAATGTTTGCACATGAGAGAGCTTGCTACTCAAGTCAGTGATAGAGTAAATCATGGAGGTTGAAATAAGAATTCATGTCTTGGATGGGGCTACAAGCCATTATCCTCCCTATGAGTCCTTAAAGTCTTTTGGCTCGACTACGTGTGATCAATCTAGAGGGTTGATTCCTATTATTTGCTTAAGGATCAGGAAGATTTGACCTCAAATCTGAAGAAGTCTCCAGTTCTTATTCTTACGTGACACTTGGGGGATCTTCTTCTTCTAGTTGGTAAGGAATTAGGTCGGACATATTCAAAGTAGAAGAAACACCATAGTCATCAGGAAACTCGATATAATAGGTGTGGTTGACTTCTTTAGACTCTTAAATGGACCATCAGCTCGTAGAGATAACTTGTTTTGTCTCAAGTGTAGAAATCGCGGCTACTGTAAATCCATACTAAGTTTCCTGGCTTGAAAGAAACAGTTTGGTGGCCTTCACTACTAATCTCTTGTTGTCTCTAATTGAACTTGATGATCTTCCTTATCATAATTTGGTGTAGCTCCTGCAATTCTTGGGTTTGAACGCTTTGAATTGACTTTCTTCAATAGCTATAGATTTACTTATTAAATCTAAGGGGATAGTGGGGTTGAGGCCGTATATGACCTCAAATGGGGTCTTTCCAGTGGTGCTATGGATGATTTGATTGTATGTAAACTCTACAATTGGTTGACACAGATCTCGATCCTTCAAGTTTTTTCTCAGAACAGCTCTAAGTAAATTGCCTAACATCTTATTCACCACTTTAGTTTAGCTATTAATCTGGGGATGGCTATTGGAGCTAAACACAAGATTAGTTTCAAGTCTATTCCAAAGAGTCTTCTGAAAATAGCTAAAAAATTTTGTTTCTCGATCTAAAACAATAGTTGTCAGCACTATAGATCAGCAATATATAAAGCATCATTAGTTCGATGTCATGGGATAAAGTGTACCATTTTGCTAAAGCAGTCCACTACTATGAAAACTAAATCTTTTCGCCTGGATGTTTAGGGTAACTCTAGGACAAATTCTATACTGAGGTTAACCTAAGATAGGGTTAGTGTTGGCAAGGGCATATACTCTCCATGGGGCTTTCTTTTCCCCTTAGCTCTCTTACATACCCTGCAACATCCCACTACCTTATGGATATCTTTGGCTAAACTAAGCCAGTAAAAGTTTTCTTTTAACAGATTAGCTATTTTGGTCTCTCTAAAATGACTAGATAATCCACTATTATGAGCTTCCCTTGCCAAGAGCTTACGAGTGGGACAGTTTGGTATATACAACCTTCAATCCTTGAATAGATAGCCATCTTTAAGATAATATCCTCTAACAACAACTCCTTCTTGGCACAACTTTAAAATAGGACCAAAATGAGCGTCATAAGCATACTGTTCAATAATAAGTGAAAATCTTAGCAACTTTGTCTATAAAGTTGTCAGCAAGGTTTGCCAACATGATAAAGCATCGATGACCACGTTGGTGCTTCCTTTCTTATGTCGGATAACGTAGGAGAACCATTCCATAAACTCTAACCATTTGGCTTGCCTCTTTAAGAGCTTATTTTGACTTCCAAGATGCTTTAATGACTCATGGTTAATGTAGATCACAAACTTTCGTAGTAGTAAGTAGTGTTACCAGACAATAAGAGCTCAAACAAGAGAGTACAACTTTTTCTCATACACAAAATAATTCAATGTGGTACCACTAAACTTCTTATTGTGATAGGTAATAAATCATCATTCTTGCATCAAGATAGCACCAATTTGAATGCTTGATGCATCACACTTCAGCTCAAATTGTTTGTTAAAATTTGGTAATGATAGAATAAGGGTAAAGGTAAGCTTCTTCTTAATCTCTCTAAAGCTTCGTTTAGCTCGATCATTCCATCGGAACTCATCACCTTTGTTCATTAACTCGATCAACTAGACTACAATGGTATTGAAGTTCTTAATAAATCGCCCATAGAAAGAAGTAAGGTCACAAAAGCTTCGTACTTCAGTAACATTCTTCGGCGTCGGCTACTCCAAGATAGCTCCAACCTTCTCTTTATTAACATAGATTCCTCCCCCAAATACTACATGCCCAAGAAAAACCACTTCACCCTGATAGTACGTAGACTTCTTTAGGTTCCTAAATAGCTTCTTGGCTCATAAGATTTTAAAAATAGCTTGACAATGTTGAATATGGTTATCTAAGTCAGTACTATGCACTAATATATCATCAAATTACATGACTAAGCATCATTCAATTAGAGGGCACATTATATGTTTAATAAGCCTCATAAATGTGCTTAACGCATTTGTAAGTCCAAATGGCATAACTAACCATTCCTAGAGACCATGTGATAGGAATCAACCCCGTAGACTGATCACATAAAGTCGAGCTAGAGGACTCTAAGGACTCACTCAAAGAATACTAGCTCAAAGTCCTATCCAAGATGGAAATTCCTATCCCAACCTCTATGTTTCCCTTTTTTGCCGACCTAACTACTAAGCCTTCATGTGCGCCAAGCTTACCGAACCTAACTACTAAGTCTTCATGTGCGCCAAGCTTACCGAACAATTGTGCTATGATAAAAAATCTGAGCAGATAGCCTTAAGACTATTCGAGTTGAGCTCTTAAACTAACAATAAATGTCTGACCTAACCCCAACTGAGTACTCTACAACAAGACTAATTGGGCTCTAACCTGATCCCAATCAGGTTACTCCTAATTACATATTCTTTTTCTCATCTACATTATACCATATTTCTAACGTCCAGCCACCGAGTGACATATATCTTCTAGCGTAATATTCTATAAGGATTCTTTACTTTATGTACTGAATATTCTTTGTCCTTTTTAGCATGTATTATGAAACCTAGTTGAAAGAATATCCTTTTTTTCCTTTTATACATGTAAAGTAACCCTAGTAGATGGATATATAAACCTCCACTTGATTGTACGCAGACAATTAATCTTCAACATCAAAATGTAATCAAGTTTCCCTTAAGTAACCTTAGTGCTGTCATTACTCTTTAACTCTTATCTATTTCCTTAAGCAAGGAGTAATAGTGAGTGACTCTTCAGTTTAGATTAATGAATCATATTTGGCAGTTTGTAGGCCAAGTAAGATCAATTGATATGTCATTTCCAGCTGGTAGCTTCCTAGGCTTTGCCATCTATTTCTTTGTTTTCTTTTCTGCTCACTTTGTTGTGGTGTTTCTCCATGTATTGGACCTTAAAGATGCATCATCATGCCTTGCCTTGAAAGTAGTCTTCCGTTTATCATCTGGTCTTATGCGAATTTAGTGGTAACTACTTTGGAAATCAATCTTTGAAAATATTTTGGTATCATGAAGCTCATTTAACATTTTTATTGAGCTTCAGTATCGAATATCTATACTTGATAGTAATTAGATTGATTGCTCAACCGTCGATGCACATGCACCATAAACCATCCTTCTTTGGGATGAGTAGAGCTAATATAGCATAAGGGCTCATGCTCTCCTTCACATATCCTCTCCCTATGAGCTCATTTACTTATCTTTTCGACTCGATAGCTTACTTAGGGTTCATTATATAGGTAGGTCAGTTTAGCAAGGTGGCGTCTAGCTGTAGATCAATACAATGCTTTATGCCTTAGATTGGAGGTAGTCTTTGAGGCAACTCTTTAGGAAATAGGTTGGGAAATTCATCTATCAAGCTTCAAATCTCATCAAGAACATCCTCTAAATCTCTCATCTCCAATAATCTTCTAATCAATAGAAACATAGGCTCTTCAACCTTCTTAGCAGCTCAAAGTTATCTTCGACTCATCACTAAAGCCTTCTTATTAGCATGGGTAAGCTGATTATGGGTCTCATTTACTTAGGTTAGTGTTGTGGGTTGTAGCATAATCTTCTTTTCACCTTTAATAAACGCATAGGTGTTCTTGTATTCGTCATGAGTAATATGTTAGTTAACCAAATATGATCTTCCAAGTAATAGATGTGAAGCTCCCATGGGGAAGACATTGCACAATACTCTGTCCTTATGCACATTCTCACTACTGAACGGCACAGTTACTTACTCTATGATGTGTAGAGTACCCTTATCATAAAGCTAATATAATTTGTAAGGTTGGGGATACATAGAGGTCGACAGTCCTAACCTCTACACAAAAGACTGCATGACAACGTTAATACAACCTTCTCCATCCATAATGATGGTGCACAGTTGTCCTTTGATTGTACATTTCGCATGGAACAGATTCTTTCATTAGTCTTCTTCTAAGTTTAGTAGGGAAATCAATACTCATCTCAACATTAGGGTCATCACCTCTCCCTGGTTAGCATAGACACAGGTCTCCTCTTCCTTTTCAGCTTCAATCCTTCCATTATTCTTCTCTTCCTCAAGCTTGCTCTCATTAGTGCTATCCAATACATTGCCTTAGAGCACCATGGTACGTCGGTTTGGACACTCAGTAGCCATGTTTCTGAAGCCTAAACATTTAAAGTACTTCACCTTGCCTGTCTTCTGTCTAGAAGTTTGTCCTCTTTCATATGTCATCGGGGTCAACCTAACCTTAACTCGACTCGACTGGCCTGCTAGCCTATTTAGTTATTGTTAGGTCAATCATTTCTCTCATTGACTCAGGAAGTTCTCTTCGGTTAGGTGTGAACAGGTTAGTATGAAACTAGGGCTTGGGAAAATGTTGGCTTAGGTCTGCTTGGAGCATTTCTTTTCTATTTTTCAATCCTTTGTGCTATCTTAATTGCTTCTTCCAAAGTATAAAACCTTTGTACTTCCACAATGTTGTGAATCTCGTATTTAAGCTTAGAAATGAACCTTTATATGAGCCTTAAGTTCATCCATGTTTGCTTAGATCATAAGCATTTAGAATTCTCTCATACAGTCATCAACAGATCGGCCTCCTTGGCAAAGTTCCTGCAGTTTGGCAAATGTGTCCTATTAGTAGGTTTTAGGCACAAATCTACCCCTCATCAATCTCTTCAGCTCATCCTGGGTCCTTACTCCTCGTCTTCCATCCCTTACTCTAGTTACATTCATATTTTTCCATGACATAGTAGTATACTTAGAGAACTCAAGTGCAGCAAGTTGGACCTTGACAACATCTATATATTCATAATAGTCAAAAACTTTCTTTACCTTCTCTTCCCACTCTAAATATTCATCTGCATCTCCACTTCCATTAAAGGGTGAGATTTGGATCTTAATATTGTCTAGTCCTTAAGGAGCATGGTGTCCTCCCTCTCATACTCAATAATAATCAGCATCTTCTTCTTCCTCTCCATACTCTTTTGCATCTATCTTCTCATCACCTTCCTCAATCTACTCCAACTCTAACCTTTACCCAACAACTTGGTGATGTGTCTCTAGGGTTGTACACATGGAGAATCACTACAACGAACAAACCAAAAAGGAAATTGAAAAGAAACTAGTAAAGCCCAGGCAGCTACCGATTGGATATGATTCACTACTCGATGCTACTTGGCCTATCATTCGCCGGATATGACATACTAGTCTGAACTAAAGGGTCACTCGCCACTATCCCTTGCTAAAGGGAATAGATAAGAGTTGAAAGATAATGAGAACACTAAGGTTGCTCAAAATGAATAACTCTATATTAAAAGCTGAATATGTGCATACAAGGAAAGTGGGGGCTTATATACCTATTCACTAAAATTGCTTTACATGTATGAAAAGACAAAAGGGTATTCTACACTAGGTTACATAAGACATACTAAAAGGGGGTAAAAGAGACAAAGAATACACAGTTTAGAAAAGAAAGAATCATTCTAAAATATTGTGTCAGAAGATACGTGTCGCTTGGTAATTGGACATTTGGGATATGATACAACATAGGCTGAAGCAGGAATGTATTATAATCAAGGGCCAACCTAATCTAGATCAGGTCAAAGGCTAATTAACCTAGCAAAAAGGTCAACTATCTTGAAATTAGATGCCAATGGGTTAGGTTGGTATCTTAGCTCGGCTAGTTCTAGGCTATCTTCTAGATTAAGACTTCACCATTGGGCAGGAGCATGTTGGATACACGTGAGGATCTGATAGACAGGTCGGCAAGTTGTCAAATCGGAATAGGAGTCCCCGTCTCAACTATGGCTTAGAACTAGCATTTCCCATGCGAGCCTTTGAAGTCCTTTAGCTCGGCTTCTTGTGATCAATCTAGGAGGTTGATTCCTATCATCTGCTTAGGGGTAAGAGAGATTTGTCTTCAAATCTAAAGCGGTTTTGGCTTATTCTTTTGGGGTGCTCGTAGGGTCTTCTATTGGTTGATAGGGAATTAGATCAGATACATTGAAGGTAAAGGAGACACCATAGTTATTAGGCAACTCGATTTAGTAGGCATTACGGTTGATCTTCTTTAGGACCTCGAATAGGTCGTCAGCTCGAGGAGATAGTTTGCTTTGTCTTAAGTACGAGAATCGCTCTTGGCTGAGGTGAATCCATACTAGGTCTCTTAGCTGGAAAGAAATAGTTTAATGGCCTCGGCTGCTAATCTCTTGTTGTCTCTGATTGAACTTGGCGATCTTCTTTGTGACAAATCGGTGTAACTCATGTAATTTTTAGGCTTGGAACACTTCGGATTGACTTTCTTCAGTAACTGTTAGGTTGCCGATTATATCCAGGGAAATGGTAGGGTTGAGGCCATAAATGACCTCGAATGGGGTCTTCCCTGTAGTACTGTAGACAGTTGGGTTGTATGCGAACTCCACAACTAGTAGGCACAAATCCCAATCCCTTAGGTTCTTCCTTACGATAGCTCTGAGTAAATTGCCTAATGTTCTGTTCACCACTTTAATCTAGCCATCAGTTTGTGTTACACCCTAAAGTCGCAAAGTCGCAACAATCCTACCATGTAAACCATTCTATGATAGTAATTGGCCTCATAGAGCCTACCATAGACATGATCTACACAAGGTGTCGACGACTCCTCACTTTGAAGTAAACAATCCGATTAAAAGTTGAACTACAATTATGATAAATAGTACAAATTTCTAATAAACATGTATAATTATATATAAGTCCACAGAGCTTCCCAGGAAGTTTTACATAAACATAACAATTCACTAGATTACATAATAACTATCAATCTTTCATCCTTAACTACAAGGCCACTCTAGTTACACATTATACTAAGTAACTTGATCCTCACAACATTGGCTCCATACGGACTAACCTCTGGGTAATTGTAGGGCGGTATAGTACTTGAAGTGTTTAGAAATCAGAACCTGCAAAAGGATCTATAAGGGTATGAGCAACTACAGCTCAGTAAGTTGAATTGGAGACTCATGAATGCATGCAAGCACAAACAGGGTTATTAAGCAATTATTTTCATGCAATGTAACAATCAAGTGTCATCGCACAACGTTGTCCAGTCCGTTGTGAAATCAAAGAAATTTCATCCGCTCTAATCCGGGTAGAAGAGTTTCCATGTTATGCAGTAGCTCACAACCAAACCTAGGCTTGTGCAATGGAGACCTCGCTCCTCCCACGACTACCTTCAAACCATTGACTTCACCTTCGCTGCGACCTCCTCTCCTGTCACTTAGTTCGATTAAGGATGAAGAAAGGACTATTTTGCAATCCTGCGCTATCCCATTCGAAGGGGTCGGTATTTGGTTGGAGAATCCTATGATCCCCTAACGAGTTGCAATGCATGACATTTTCGGTTATTAGGGTCGAATAAGATTAAAGTTCATTTAGGGTGTTCAAAGAATTTCACACCAAATCACTCACATCATAATTTCAGCACGAATTCAAATGCGTTAAACACATGCGTAAACTACTTACAATCACAACCATATACAAGCCTAAGTCTCCGAGTACCGTAAAACTAGTACTTTATTACAATAAGCAATAACCCAACTTACTTGGAATTGCTCGATCGCTCGATCCCTTAGTTGCAAGCTGATTTATCTCTGGGTGTCCTATAATACAAATAGGTCTTTTTAGTACTTATACTTTATGGCTCCATAATCTAAGTTATATTTTAACTCATTTTTTTCGTGTATACCTATTACGTACTAATAATTCGTTGTGCTTAGATTTTAAATTTTAATTTCTAAGCCTTAAATATACTCGAATCCTAATGTGAAATTAATCACATTAAGCTCGAGTGTCCAAATATCCTATTAGGTCTTAATTTAGTATTCTAAACTATTCAATACATGCTAACCCTAATTGGGGTATCAGATTTATTCCCGATGTGAGAAAATTTTACATTTTGAGACATTTCCTTAAAATTAAATGTTATTTCAGATTTATTATTTTTCTGATTTCTACTATAATATTATCTAAATAACCTTATTTTTTTTAGATTTATAAATTTTCAATTTCACATATTACTAATTTCTTACATTAACTACTTAGTTTCCTAAATTAACCATACTTAATACTCCAAAGGCTAGGTTAGGTTTCCACATCAGAGATTAGCATCCCTAAATATCTAATTACTATCTAAATCAGTAATCAGTATCTTAATCACCTAATTAACCTAAAATCACCCAGTTTTTCCATCATTTTAGGGCTAAAAATTAACTTAAAAATTTTGAAAATTAATTTTAAAAAAATGGCTTCACAGCACTGTTTTATATCACATGAGCATCCTACAAAAAAAATTGAGCTCTAAACTACACTCCTAAGCTTACTTATTTTCCGTTCTAATCATGCTTAGTTTTGAACAATTTGTTAAGAACCCTATATTTTCAGATATAATTAAACTAAATCACTATTTTTTCCTAAATCTACATACAATAAAACCTCAGAATAACAAGTTTCATAATTTCCTGGCCAAAATAAATACTTTTACTAAATTATACAAAATCAGGGTAATTAAGGAACTTACTCGGTTCGAAGCTTTCTAGTTGTCCAAACCCGGTCCAAGGTTGCCGGCCGGCCTAGACGGTGGCATTAGAATGGGGTGGTGGTGGTGGTGGTGGTGAGGTGTGGGTTTCGCTCACTACCCGAATCTACACAGTTTCCTTTTCTTTTCTTTTCCAGATTTTCTCTCGAATTTTTTAGGTTTCCTGTTTTTCTCTAATGCTAAACTGTCTAAATGAGTTCTGGAAGTTTTTCCCCTATTTAGTAGATGATTTTTGTAATTAATATGTATTAATTAGACATGACTTTTCTCAATTTCCTTGATTTTTGGCTTTTGTGTTGTCTAATTCTAATTGGTTAATTTTTATTTTGTAGATCCTGACCTGCCATGACTTGATTTGGATCATTCTATCCCCTTCTGATTTTTTTCTGATTTTTTCATAATTAATTTATAATTTTCTTTAATTATTTACTTAGTTTTTGGCCAATTTAGGAAATTTTGCGTATTTTTATCTACACATAAATACATGTGGGGTACATGTGAACATTCCTAATTATTATTTTGGTCATTCTAAAATTTTTAGTATACATATAATCTATCTCTAGTAATGTATTAGTTATTAGATTACACTTTTCGCCTTTTCGGTAATTAGTACTTATTATGCTTAAAATTTGAAAATTTTATAGTCTCCTATTTTATTACTTATTTTCTTAAATTCAAGTTTACGAGGTCATTTTTACTAATATTTCTCTCAATAGTTTATAATTTGAGTTTGATCGGATCCTTTAACCGATTGCCCTAATCCTTGTGTTCTAAGTTCAATCCTACGGTCACTTAGTTTAGCTTAGCTTTAGGGCTTACAGTTTGAGGGTGGCTACTAGAGCTAGACATTAGTTTAGTCTTAAGTTTCCTTTAAAGAATCTTCTAAAAATAGCTAAAAAATTTTGTGCCCTGATCTGAGAGTATAGTCTTCGGTAGTTCATGTAGTCGGACAATCTCCTGTAAAAATAAATTAGCAATACATAAGGCGTCATTAGTCCAATGGCACAGAATGAAGTGCGCCATCTTGCTAAAGTGGTCCACTATAATGAAGATTGAGTCTTTTCCTTTGGATGTCCAAGGCAACCCTAGGATAAAGTTCATACTAAGGTGAACTTAACATAAGGTTAGTTTTGACAGGGGCTTTTACTCCCCATGGGGTTCTCTCTTCCCTTTTGTTTGTTTGCACACTTCACAACCACCAATGACCTTATGGACATCTTTAGCCAAACCAAGCTAATAAAAGTTTTCCCTCAATAGATTGGCTATCTTGGTTTCCTCGAAATGTCCGGATAATCCTCTGTTATGAGCTTCCTTGACCAATAGCTCACGCGTATAGTAGTTTGGTATGCATAGCCTTTGATCCTTAAATAGGTAGCCATCCTTAAAATAATACCTTTTGACAGCAATTCCATTGCTACACTATGTTGGGGCCGAAATGAGGATCATGAGCATACTGTTCAGTAATGAGTGAAAATCCCAATAATTTCGTTTATAAAGTGGTCAGCAAGTTTTGCGGTCGTGACAAAGCATCAACGATCACATTTGCACTTCCCTTCTTATGTCGAATGACATACGAGAAACCTTCATGAACTCCAACCACTTCGCTTGCCTCTCCGAGATCTTCTTTTGACTCCCAAGATGTTTCAACGATTCATGGTTAGTGTAAATAACAAACTCTCATGGCAACAAATAATGTTGCCAAATAATAAGGGCCCCATAAACAGAGTACAACCATTTCTCATATATAGAATAGTTTAAGGTAAGACCATTAAGCTTCTCACTATAGTAGGCAATGGGTCGTTGCTTTGGCATTGGGACAATACCAATTCCAATTCTTGATGCATTACATTCTAATTCAAACGGTTTGTTAAAATCTAGCAACGATAGGACAGGTGTCAAGATGAGTTCTTCCTTGATTTCTTTGAAGCTCTATTTAACTCAGTCATTCCACCTAAATCCTTCGCTCCTCTTCATCAACTTGGTCAATGGGGTAGCTATTGTACTGAAGTCCTTAATAAATTTCCTGTAGAAAGAAGTTAGGCTATGGAAACTTTGGACTTTAGTGATATTCTTCGGCGTTAGCCATTCCAAAACAGCTTGGATCTTCTCCTCATCTTCTCGGATTCCTTCCCTTAATACTATAAACCCTAGAAAAATCACCTCACTTTAGCAGAACGTACACTTCTTCATATTCCCATACAACTTTTCAACTCGCAAAATATCAAATACCTTATGAAGATGTTGAACATGGTCATTCTGGTTGGCACTGTATACTAATATGTTATCAAAGTACACAACCACACATCTTTCGAGGGTTGCATCATATGGTTCATTAACCTCGTGAGTGTGCCCGATGCATTTGTAAGCTCGAATGGCATAACCAACCATTCGTAGAGTCCATGCCTAGTCTTAAAGGCAGTCTTCCATTCATTGCTTAGCCTCATGCGATTTGGTAGTAGCCACTTTGAAAATCTATCTTTGAAAATATCCTTGCACCATGAAGCTCATCCGACATGTCATTAAGCCTTGATATTGTGCATCTGTACTTAACAGTAATTCAATTGATTGCTCGACTATCGATGTACATATGCTATGAACCATCTTTCTTCGGAACGAATAAAGCTAGTATAGTACAAGGGCTCATGCTCTCGCTTACATATCCTCGCTTTATGAGCTCATCTACCTGCTTCTTCAACTTAGTAGCCTGCTTAGGGTTTATCCTATATGCAGGTTGATTCAGTAAAGTGGCACTTAGCTGTAAATCGATATAGTGCTCTATGCCTTTGCCTTAGACTAATGGCTGTCCTTTAGGTAGTTCTTCTGGAAATAGGTCAGAAAACTCATTTAGCAAGCTTCGAATTTCTTTGGGGGACATCCAACAATTCCCTCATCTCTATTAATCTTCTAACCAACAAGAACATAGGTTCATCAACCTTCTCAATAGATCAGAGCTCTCTTTGGCTCATAATTAAGGCTTCCTTCTTACTGGCTCAGGTAAGCTAATTATGGATTTCATTTACTTAGGATGGGGTTAAGGGTTGAAACACAATCTTCCTTCCATCCTTGACAAAGGAATAGGTGTTCTTATACCCATCGTAAGTAACACATCGGTCGAACATCCAAGGTCGTCCAAGCAGCAGATGTAAAGCTCCCATAGGGACGACATCGCACACTACTTCATCCTAATAGACATCCCTAACATTGAATGGTAAGGTCACTTATTTAGTTACATACAAAGCACCCTTATAATGAAGCCAATATAGCCTGTAAGGTTAAGGATGCCTTGAGGTTGGCAGTCCCAACCTCTGCACAAAGGAATGTGCAATGAAATTGGTATAACTTCCTCCATCCCCGATGATCGTACGTAGTTAGCCTATGATGGTACACTTGGTATGGAATAGATTCCCTCTCTGGTCCTCCTTAAAGTTTGGCAAAGAACTCAGGACTCGCTTAAGGATTAAGGTCGTTACTTCTCCTTAGTCGGCATAGACATAAGTCTCCTCTTCCTCTTTCACTTTGGGTTCTCCAACATTCTTTTCTTCCTTAGGGTTGCTCTCATTAATACTATCCATCACGTCCCCTCGAAGTACTATGACACGTCGGTTCAGACATTCAGTAACCATATGTCTAAAGCTTAACAATTTAAAACACTTCATCTTACTGGTCTTCCATCCAGATGGCTGGCCTTTCTCATAGGTTCTTAGGGTTGGCCTAGCCTCCGATCGACTCAATTGTCCTGCTCGACCATGCTAGTCTACTTAACGTTCATCAAGTCGGTCATTCCTTTCTTTAGCTCGGTATAGACCTCCTCAGCTTGGCTTGAATAGGTTAGCACAATATAGGAGCTTGGGAGAATGTTTGTCTGGTTTGGCTTGAAACATTTCTCCTCTACTTTTCAACCCTCTATACGATCTTGATCACCTCTTCTAAGGTATAAAACCTTTGTACTTCCACGATATTGCGAATCTCATACTTGAGCCCAGAAATGAATCTTGATGCTGTACGGGCTTTTAGTTCTTCCACGTCGGCTCGAATCATCAACATTTGGAACTCTCTAACATAGTCATTAATAGATCGGTTTCCTTAGCAAAGCTCTTGCAATTTTGTAAACGTATCTTGCAGGTACATCCCAGGCAAAAATCTACCCCTCAATAACCTCTTCATCTCGTCCCAAGTTTAAATACCTCGTCTTCTGTCCCTAGCTCATGTTGTATTTAGATTTTTCCACTACATTGTTGCATACCTAGTAAACTCCAATGCAGCAAGTTGGTCCTTGACAGTATCCATGTATCCATAATAGTTAAATACCTTCTCGACCTTTTCTTCTCATTCTAAGTATTCATTTGCATCTCCACTTTCATTGAAGGGTGGGAATTGAACCTTGACATTGTCTAGCCCTTCAGATGCTCGGCGTCCTTATCTTTATAATAGGTAATAGTCAGCTTCCTCTTCTTTCTCCCCATATTCTTCAACATCCAGTTCCTCATCTTCTTCCTCAATCTCCTTCAACTCCAATCTTCGTCTAGTAACTTGGCTTGCTACTCCTCCAGCTCACTGTAGTTGAACTGGGCGGTTGGTTCGATTACCTTAGCCATGGTGTCTCTTAAGGGCGGGTTCTTGCAAGTTAGGTGGTTGTACACCTTAGGGTTTTTACTTGTTTACTTACATCGCCGTAACTAAACTCTCAACAAGGTTGGTGAGCCTGTCAAGTCTATCGTCAACAGACCGTGGGATGTTACTACTGTTATGACTATAATCAAGTTGAGCACTATTACTTTAGTCACTGACAACTCTATGAACACTTGAATCTGACATAGTGTACAATTTTTTCGAACAGATTAAAAAACTACTAACAACCTTAATACCCAATAGTCAGTAAATAGAATAGAAATAAACTTACTTTATTTTCATGATGAAAAAATAAAGTAAGATAAAGTAACAATGAAATCACACTTACAAACATATACAACATACTATAGTAGCTACAGAAGGAACACAACAACCACAAATAGTAAAGCGAACAAAAACTTCACTACAACATTACATACTCCCTTGTGGAACCGTGTTCTAATACTAGCGAAGTTAATGCGTCTCCGAGGTCGTATACACGAAGAAGTACCACAACGAATGAACCAACAAGGAAACAAAAAAGAAACTAGCAAAGCCCAAACAGCTACCGATTGGATGTGACTCACCACTCGATTCTACCCGGCCTACAATTCACTGAATATGACACACCAGTCTAAACTAAAGGGTCACTCTCCACTACCCCTTGCTAAAGAGAATAGATAAGAGTTAAGAGATAACGAGAACACTAAGGTTGCTCAAAATGAATAACTCTATAATAGAAGCTGAATATGTGCATATAAGGAAAGTGGTGGCTTATATACCCATACACTAGGGTTGCTTTACATGTATGAAAAGACAAAAGGGTATTTTACACTAAGTTACATAAGACATACTAAAAGGGGTAAAAGAGACAAAGAATATACAATTTGAAAAAGAAAGAATCATTCTAGAACATTGTATCAGAAGACATGTGTCGCTTAGTGGCTAGACATTTGGGATATGATACAACATAGAGAGAAGCAAGAATGTGTCATAGTCAAGGGTCAAGCTGATCTGGATTAAGTCAGGGGCCAATCAACCTAGCAAAAAGGTCAGCTGTCTTGAAGTCAGATGCCAATGGGTCAGGTTGGTAGCTTGGCTCAACTAGTTCTAGGTTGTCTTCTAGATTAAGACTTTGCTATTAAGTAGGAGCATGTTAGATACTCGTAAGGATCTGACAAATAGGTCGGCAAGAAGTCGAATCGGGATAAGAGTCCCCATTTAAGCTATGGCTTAGAGGTAGTATTTCTCATACCAGCCCTTTGAAGTCCTCTAGCTCGGCTTCTTATAATCGGCCTAAGGGGTTGATTCTTATCACAACCTTAGGCTGTATTGTAAACAATTGGCATGCAAATAAAGATATGTTTGTTTATTTGATGAAGTTATGTTTATTTGTGTGTTTTATTATTATTGCTATTTGTTGGTTTATGGGCATATTTGTAAGTGGACTTGATGCGGTCTAATGTGAATGAACACACGATGTTCAATATCACATGAACTAAGGAGATAAGTTTGAACCTTGAGATAGTCCGAAGGATAAATGATAGTTGAACGTCAAGAAGGGTTCCTCATGCATCGACGGTAGATATGATGCACTAATGCCTCATATGAACTCTAGTTGCACTTGATATGATGTACAAGTATGGCTGAAGGTCACTTACTACTAGTATATGCTCAATAGCTTAGATAAGAATAATCAAGAGTAAGTAAGAATAAGCAAGATACACTTAGCTTACACAAGAAAGAAAATGTCCGAAAATGTTGATTCTATTCACTATTGCAGCTATTACCATACACAAGTATTTATAAGACCAAATTAAGGTAAATTCTAGGTTAGTGTAAATTACAAAAATGATTCTTACTAGTAAAAGAAAAGGAATAATTTCCAAGGGTAATGTTATAAACAAGCAAAAAGAATATCTGGCAACAGAAAAGGATAGTACAGATGTTAGGACAAGACAATGCGAGTGTCAGCTATTCATTCTATGGTCCCAATGACATTGCTAGCCAAGTAAAGCAAGTTTTGAACAGGTCAGGTCGGCATTAGCAGTTCGTTAACTTAAATATTCGGGACTGGGAAAGGTTAGTCAAGGTGGTGGTTCATTGTTAGGTTAGCCTTAGGGGGTTATCTCCAAAGAGTTGTCAACTTGACCTTGGTACAAATCAGGTTGGCAGTATTCTAGTTTGATACTTAGGCAAGTGTATTGTGGAGAGGTTAGTTCAGAACGTCGGCTAATCACCTCAATAGCTTCTTGGATAATATAGAGAGAAAAGTAAATCCAATAGGTTGAACTAGAGAATGCATTACTCCTTAACGTTCAACTCACCTAGGATAACTCAGTGAACCATCTACGCAAGTCCTAGAGCTCAGGAGTGCATGATTGGTCCATGACCCCTATTAAGACTTATAACATAGACTTATTTGATTGTTTGTTTCTATTATAAATGTGTTGTGCATTGTTAGGATCGATAAGTTGACCTTGTTCCCTTCCAATGTTTTCATATAGTGAAATGTTGAGTTTATACTTTACTTTGTGTTAACATAGCATTTATTTCATATACATGAATGTAATCAAGAATAATAAATGTGATTTTCACCGGATCTTCGATAAGGGAGAACTCAAAAAGTCTTTGAACCCTCCTAAAGAGTGATAAACAAGTCATAAAGCATAAAATCTCTAAGTCTTACGCTTGATAGATGATGAGAAAGGATGTCCATAAATCTCTTAGCCTAGTGGTAATCTGGGCGATGAGATACAAAAGCCTTAAACTCTCTTAAGAATGACTAATATAAAAGTTGTAAATCCTTGCAAAGGATGTCAAGCTATTTGTGAATCCCTAAGTTTCAATTAATGATGGGTATAATGCTCTAAGTCTAATGAATAGAAAAGAGCTGTTACAAACCTAATCACTCTAAGTCTTATGAATAGATAGTGACCCACTTATAGGCCCTAAACTATCTGTTAGCAATGGGAATAATACTTTAAGTCTACTAAGTAGGTAACGAGTTACTTGAAGGCCTTAAAGTACAAGCATAAACTTTTAAGCCTAATCAATAGATAGGTGAGCTACTATCAGCTTAAGTATTCTAAGCCAATTGTATGGGTAGTTCTTATGGGGCTCTTGAACTACTAGAGTGCAAGTATGAAACTCCAAGTCTTTTGATAGATAAGGATGATGAGCTAAACAAAAGCTAAGATCATTTAATAACAAATTAAAAAGGTTTGTGAATTCCATGAAGCATATACACTATGGAGATTAATGAATAGATATATAAACATTAATAACGTGAGTGTAACTCGAAAAGTTTGATAAAGAAATCATATACACTTAAAGGAACATTAAGGTCCTTCATAAGGCTCAAGTAAAAGTTTGATAAAGAAATCATTACATAAAACGAAGGTTGGCAGACCAACCTAGGAATAAGTCATATAAAACATTCAAATGAATAAGAAAAGAAGTCACTTTTCTTAAGTTTGATCGACAGCAAGAGTCAAGTCTTGGAAACTTGGTTAGATTTGGGATGGGGTTTGAAAGAAGGATTAGGAGCAAGAGCCTCAAGGACCTCAAGAGCGTTGCATGCTTCTTAAGTGTTAGTAAGGTCAGTTACGGGAGCATCAGTACCTTCACTTCGCTACTCCTATACCTCTACCTCGTTAGCATTGGCTTCATCCGCAAGAGCTTCCTTTTCATGACCTCATTTGGAAAAGTTGAAACAACTCAGTGTCACGCCCCGAACAGGAAGAGTTATAACAGTCCTACCGTGTAAACTAATCTAAAATAGAAACTGACCTTACAACTGCTATTGTACATACAGTTCATACAAGGCGCGCAACTCAACCAGCTTGAATCGTCTGTTCTAACACCTGTTAATAACCAAACCTGTGGTAAAGATTTTACAAAATACCTATTTTATACAACCCATTGTTTAGTACCACAACAGTATTTATACAAACGTTTTACGTCCAAAGGTAAAGTTTACAATCAGAGTTTATTAAAAACCACAAGTTTTACAATTTATATACAATAAGTTAGGAAACTAGTAAGTTCCCAAGGAATTCCCAATTAGCTTCCTCAAAACTCAAAGACAAAGTCAAAAGCCCAGGTTCAATTAATTTCTCGATCCTCACTTTCCCAAACAACAGCACATTAACCTGGGAACGGTAGTATCTGAACATCCTATCCTTACTCAACACTTGCAAAAGAGTCTTTAGAGATGTGAGTACAACTAGCTTAGTAAGTGGGACGGAGTCAGAAGAGTACTATACAATCACAAATAAGGTTAATAATTATGATGAAATGCAATGTAATCAATCAAATGAAACATCACACAGTATTATTTGGTCCATTGTGAGGTTAGAGAAATTACATCCTCTCTAACTCAGATTGAGGAGTTTCATCACGACTCAAGTCAGACTAAACTCGGGCTTGTACAATGGAGAACACCTTCCTCTTATGATCGCCATTGAACCACAGCCCTAACCTTGCCGTGACCTCTTCGCCTGTCACTTAGTTTGACTAAAGATGAGGAAAGGACCATTTCAGCTAACCTCATCAAAGAAAGTCGGTATTTAGCTTAACACTCTTATTTGTTTTCCCTAATAGGTGTTATGCATGTCCAGTTTCATTTTGGATGAATAAACGTTAGTTTTAATTAGGGGTGGCTAACAAGTTCACACAATACAGAATCCATGCAACATGCAAAATAGCACACTAAGGGGTTGATCTCCTATCACAACCGAGTATCATCCACGTACACAGCATGTACACAATCAACTAACTACAAACACAACCAAAAGTACTCTTGGGTCTCCAGATACTTTAAATAGTATCCAAACAAGCAGTAAAGCCACAATCCTAACTTACTTGTTTAGACGTTCACTATTGCTGACTCGAATCGTCAATCATCTTTATATTGGAAGGTCCTAATTACACAAAAGACCTAAATTCAGTTTTTGTAATAATTACGAAAACATTAGGGTTTAATCTAAAATGGTTGTATTCATATATATATATATATATATATATTATTTCTATAATATATAGTCGTATTATCACTATATATCGAATTAAGTTATTAATTGTTGATACTGTACATCATATATACTACTACGTATTATATATCATTTTGATCGTATTGAAACGTATTTTTAATTTATTAATTCACGTTTTAATTCCGATAAGGTTAACGAAATATGTATATTCTTGAATATGATAAAGTTATAGATTAAATTACTTAAGGTTGTCTGATTTTAACAAAATTAGTATCATTAGGATCGTATCGACCTAACGACACATTTTACAAGTCCTATTTCTAGAGACGACTTTTAATAGGTAGTTTGAGTTTTTTTATATAGTTATACATAATTATATAAATATGATCATATTATACGTAATTTATGTTATTAAATTTTATTTTATCTAATTTGTCCATATATTGTTACAATATAAGTATTATCCAATTATAATATACCTAAAGTGTATCCCGATTATAAAATATTAATAAATATAATAAAAATATCCATTTAATCCAATCTAATCAGCATCCTATATATAGTTTTTATTTAACTATTTAACTCATTTTAGCTTATTAATATCACAAATACACCCCGATTCTTATATTAAGCTATTTTACTTAGTAAATTTGTAATAAATAGTTTAGGTTACCAAATAATTCCTTGAAAATTTTTGTAGACTCATAAAAATATAGAGAATTCAATTATCACTTGGTTTCAAGTTTTCGACTTATTGCCTATATATTCATATTGACGATTTTACCCTTAAATTATCAAAAATTACCCAATTATAATTCTTTTTGCACCAAATTAAGTTCAATCTGGCTCAATACTATTATTATTTATTATAGATCAGTACATGTCCATTTCATCAATTAATTTCATAATTTCCTATTAAATTCATAATTTCAGCCTATTTTCGAGCTATTTTCAGGCAAAAAATGCAATAAATATTAAAAATATTTAAATCAAAATTTGGGATACATAGCAATTATCTATATATCATACACATCCTACACAAAAATTTTCAGCTAGAAATAACATCATTTAGTACATTTATTTTACAAATATAAATTCTAGTGAACAGTAATTTTCTTAAGAAAGTATATTAAATATTACGAATTTTTCAAAAATAAAAATATCACATGAAAGCATGTTTAAAATAACTTAAGTAAGATTTTTTTCATAATTTTCTGGATTGATTTACTAATTTTTAAAAATTATTGAAAAACAAGGCAGGAAATCAACTTTGGTATTATTGGGTGCTCCGGTGGTCGGCGACGGTTGGGTGGTTGTCAGACGGCCTAGGCACGGTGGTGACTAGTGGTGTCTGGATGGGCTCTATAGCAGAATCACTTTAGGTTATGGTTCTACCCTATCACGAATTTTTCCCCTGCTTTTCATAATTTCTTTTTATTTTCTATGATTTTTTTTCTAATTTTTCTTTCTATTGTTTCTGGTTTCAAAAGATGTAAAATGATGTTGTTCAACAAATTTATAATAGTTTAGGTCGGTTTCTTTTTCCTTTATTTATTTATTTTTATTTTTTTCTTGCTTTTTCCTTCATTAATTGCAAGTAGGAGGTGTCATTTGCTTGTAGATTTTACTTTTTGATTCAGCAATTATCCAGCTTTGATGATTTCCAACAATTTCCAAACTTGAATCAGTAATTAGAAGGCTTTTTGGATAATATTTTGTAATTATTTAGGTATTTTGAGTATATTTTATAAATACTTAATTATTTACTTAATATATGAGTATATATCCCTTGTAAATATCACGCGTAATATATAACTATACTCATATAATTAAGTTTCTAACATATCTTTTATTTTTAGGATATGTTCTAAAGTTAATTTTATGATTTCAACAATATATATATATATAATTACGTAATTTAGGGTTAATTTATGGGTATAATTATTATTTATACCAGGTATATTCATAAAATAACGTATATTTTTATATAGTAAATTATACTATATTATCTCATTTTACAGCTCAATTAACTTATCTCTAAGTTTTCGTCGCAATCTAAGTTTAATTTTAGGAGTTCTAAACATTTTAGTACTATATTGAATATTCCTAATCTAAGGGTAAAATTGGGATTTTGGATCATTATTTCTAAAATCTAACTTCATTGTAATATTTCGACTAATTTTTTTTATTCTAATCATAAAGTTTGGGTTCAATTGGATAAGTTTTCCTTAAAGCCTTAAATCTAAGCTCGGTTGCCGTAAACTTAATTTTAGGAGCTTACACTCAGGTCATAATCAGGATAGTGGATAAGGACTCCATCCTAAGTTAAGTTTTTCCCATCAAGCATCTTCTACGACATTAAGCTTTTGTACTCTTAGCTCTCTTAAATGTCTTGATAGGCCTTATCATAAACTTTCTAGTAATTTGAGCCTTTCTCTTACTCTAGGTCAGTAATTTTAATCTCTAACTCTTTGTATGAGCTATGTAGGTGAGTGACCTCCTCACTGTACAAGTTCTTGAGGGTTTCTACCTTACCTTATGCCCCTTGAAGGTCAGACACCAACTAAGAGCTCTTCTTTTATTCCTTTACCAAAGTTGCCTCTTTTTCTTCTCTAACCTTAAGCTCTTTCTATTCCTTCTCTTTCTAACTTTTGATTTCTTCCTCTAATTTTGACTTCTTAAGACCTTACTTTTCTTGACACGAGCAACTTGATCCTTAGCCTCTTCAGTAATTTGGAGGAGAAAGAAGTCATTAGACCGAGTGAATTAAAGGAAGGTAAAAATAATATAGGATAAGGAGGTTATGGCCTTTTTCTCCACATCTAAGGTCTCAATAACCATTATTAAGCATTGGGAATTATGAAAAATCAAAGCCAAATCAAATGATAATCTACCGATTGTACTCAGAAGCAAATGAAAGAGTCCTACATCGTAGATTTTGGAAGTAGCTAGGTGTAACAAGATGTTGGATCTAATGTTTTGATAGAGTTTAATGATGTTAGTTAGTGGCTAAACGTCCTCTAGAAGGTGAATGCACTTATTAGCTCCAACGGCATGGTCAGTTGTAGTAACATTTTAATAGGGAAAGAATTGCAAAACCTTTTTGTTCTCTTTTCTATAGGGAGTAATAGAAATTGGTATTTTGAAATGGACTTTCTTTCCCTTCTTTAAATCTTTAGAGCTGCTTTTTGGCTTATTATCCTTAGGGGTTTTACTTTATTTAGGTCTCTATCTAGTAAGGGATAATTATGGGTGTTAGGTTGCTTCCTTGGCTTGATAGCCTCATTGACCTTCTAGGTTTCCCTTATAGTCTTAAAAGTCGTAGATTTGGTAGGTCATTTTGTAGGTGGTTTCTTAGAAGCTTGCTTTTTAGGAATTTTCTTGGGATGCTCTTTTCTCTTCAAGTTACCAACCTTTAGCTCGGCAAATAAATCATTACAATTATAGTTCTTGAGTGACATGTCTACAAGGAATTACCTAGAGATTAGGTCTAAAAGCCATTAAAACACAATTAGAAAGACTTATAGACACTATACTGAACATGGGCAAGCAAGACCACTCAGCTATCGGAGTAAACGTGAAGGTCCCTCCTCTTAAAAGTCCTTTTTAGTATGGCAAGATCATGAAGGGCTTATACCTCAGTCGACAATAGGACATTTATTGGAGCCTTTGATGTCCCCATTACAAGTGGCACTAGTACCCTTAGCTACTCTTGCTAAATCTCTAAGGAAGATCATAGCACCATAGGAGTACTTAGAGGTTATGGTATCCGCATCCTAAAGAAACCAATTATGGTTATAAGCTTTTATGATTATATCATAAACCTTCTTATCATTGGGTAGCAATTGTTTGATGTTGGATTTCCTAATTGGTTAGCTCTAAATTATGGGGAAGTTTAGCTTGTCCTCTAACTTAACTACTACCCACTTTTTATTCTAGTCATAAATGGAAGACTTTAATCCTATCGAGAATTTTCTATGAGGTCAAGCACGCAAATAGAACTAGCCACCACCTCTCTTTAATGTAAAGAAGTATTGGAATAAAGTGACAATGGCCCTAACTTCTAAATCTTCACAGACACTTTCACAGGCCACTAATAAGATGCTATGTGAAATAAGATTTCTAAAAAAGAGAAAAGAGGAATCTTAAAACTAGCCTTGAAAGATGTTTTGAAAAGGGCAAATTCCTCATCCCCAAGTACAGTGATACTCTCATGGATATGGATTACTAAGAAAGGGATGGCATATGATTACCGATATTACGCTAACCAAGGGAATAGGTTTAGACCACAAGATGGCTTAAAGATTAAATGGAATTCGATGGCTTAGTAGTCCCATACACTAACTGTACAGATATGACACATCGTAAAACCATACATAGACTCAAGTGAGTACTCGATATCACACATGAACACTAGACCTAGGGTTACTCACTATAATTCTTGTTAAGGGATTGATAATAGCTCTTCAAGGCCTCGATCCTCAATGAGAAAACACAAGCTCCAGAAGAAAAGGGGAATAATGTCTGAAATTTAATGTAACTACTATTGCAGTTATTACATATTGCAAGTATTATCATAACCTAATTAGGGAAAGTCTTAGGTTGACATGAATTACAAAAAGATTCCTACTCAAAAAGGAAAAAAGGAATACATTACAAAGGTAAAGTTGTAAAAAAACAAAAAGGATATTTAGTTACAAAAAAGGATTGTACAGATGTCAAAAAAGTGAGACATGTATCTACTGTCCATTCTGTAGTTCAAATGATGCTATATGCCGAGTAAAACTGATTTGAAACAAAGTAAGTCAGGTAAACTATACAGTAGCTTAGCTATTTAAGGCTTGGATAGGGTTGGTCCACCAAGCGACCATTCTTCGGATCGGTCTTAGCTAGTTAGCTCGGAAGTCGTAGCTCAGTCTTGGACATGTATCAACTCCACAATAGGTGGATTCAGCGCTTGGCTTAGGACTAATATGGCAGTAAAAGATTAGTTGGGTAGTTAAGTTGGCTACCTCAGAGGTCTTTAAAATGAGATAGAGGGAGATTGAAATAAAGTACCTTAGTAAGTCTAGGTGGAGAAGGTATTATTCTTCAGAGTTTAACTCCCCTTGAACAGCTTAGTAAACCATATGGCGAGTCCTCGAGCTTAAGAGAAAGTGATTGGTTTGTGACCCCTATCAAGTTTAGGCCTCCCTATCTTCCAATCTCTAGGATCATAGCAAAAGTTGAGCCTCAAAGCATTAAACTCCTGTTTAGTTAGTACTCTAGCAACAACATTGGGGCTTATGTCATACTTAATACCTAAATATAAGGGACAACCTAAGAGTTGCCCTCATTGTTTAGTGGATAATAATCAGAAGGAAGCTTTTTGATCTTCCATAATCAGAGCATATGGATTCTAACCAAACCTATTAACCCAAATATGTCCTAGGGGGTAATTATCATAATCAAAACCTATTGTGCTAGGGGGTTCTTTGCAAGGAGGAGAATCTCTTACCTAATGTATGGTAGATAGTTCTTAGCTCCACTATTGTATATACAACGAGTTGTCAAATTTTCTGGTTGACATGTTTACCTCAATGGTGTAGTCGAGAAGAAAAGCTAATGATGAGAGAATTAGCAGTATTCAGAGTAAGCTGAGGAAAAGTTGGAAACAAGATGATGCAAAGTAATGAGATAATAGGAAGTGAAGTAGGAGAAGAAAAAAAGGATACAAAAATGAAAAAACATAAATAGTGGAAGGAGTTACCATTTTTTGGAATCCATATGGGTTGTAGTGAGCAATTACTGTAGACCGTTTGATCGTACATGCCTAACATGGATCTAACAACCCACATTGATTTGTATTTCTAAGGGTGCATGAAGGTTTTGATATGGTTGCCCAAATCTTGATAATGGGACGTGAAACGTAACTTCGAAAGGTGTGAGACTTCCACAACATGCTAAACAAAAAGTAGGTCGATATTTAGGCAGTACATTATAACCATTGACAATTAGGTTAAAATGAGGAAGTCAGATTTAATAGTTGATACATTTTCTAAAGTAGTATTTCATTGTAAAGTAAGAACTTAGGCTTAAGGACCTAGTTAGAAGAACATTAGTACTCCCCTTGATTCACCCATTAAGAGGATTCAAGGGGAAAATGCTGATAGTGATTCTTCCCAAAGGTCAATATCAATGTAAATTAAGGGGCATTTGACCTATCTATTTACTTTTAACCCCTCTTTACCATAGTTCCAAGCTCACTCAAGCAACTCTTGAGGAACTGACTAGGTTAGGAAAGCTAACGAGTTAAATACTCTTAAACAGCATAGAATAACTCGACCAAATTAGGTCGGATTGGCATTGGTCAGCTCGAAGCAGCTATTGATAACTTGGCTATGACTTAGTTGTCACGCCCCGAAGCGGCAGAGTCGTAATAGCCCCGCCGTGTAAACAATCCTAAAATAGAAGTTGGCCTTACAACCGCTAACTTAGACCTGATCTACATAAGGCGTCTACAACTAACCCGCTTTAAAGTAGACAGTTTGTAATTTAAATAAATCATTTACCTATAAAAGTGAGGAATTATATATATGTTATAATTCAGTTATTTCAGTTAAAGTTTACAATATTTCTCTATAGTATTTTTCTATATCATTACATCATTCGGAAATGAAAAATAATAAAAACTTAGACCTTAAAAATATGTGTTTATTCTTCAATATTTTTCCTCACTCCCCAGGACCCAGCAGTTGCTAGCTTCAGAGTAGTTGTTTGCCGCTTCTTAGCCAGCACCTGTACGACGTCTATAGGGATGTGAGCAACCACAGCTCAGTAAGTAGGGACGGAGGACTTAAAACTATACCAGAAACACAACAAGGTTTTCAATCACTTATTAGATGCAATGCATGTACAAGAAAATGCCATCGCACGACGTTGTCCGGCCCATCGTGAGATTAGAGAAATTGCGCCCGCTCTAATCCGGGTTGAGGAGTTGCCGTTAATGCAACAGCTCACGACCAAACCCAAGCTTGTGTAATGGAGACTTTGCTCCTCCCGCGACTTCCTTCGAACCACTGTCTTCACCCTTACCGCGACCTCCTCTCCTGTCACTTAGTTCGATTGAGGATGAAGAAGGGACCATTTTGCAATCCTGCGCTATCCCTTCCGAAGGGGTCAGTATTTGGCCGGACAGTCCTAAGTTCCCCTAACGGGTTTCTATGCATGTCCGATTATGATTACTGGTCGGATATTAGATTAAGTCCAGTTGAGGGTGATCAATCCTTTCATACAAATCATACAATATGTGCCAAAGCAACAAACAGAATCATAGCATCACCCATAATCAAACACATGCACACATTCAACTATCTAACAAGCACAACCAAGCATAATCTTAAGCCTCCAAAATACAGCATCGTATTAATCCCAACTTACCTCGACTCCTCGCTCACTCACTCGAGGTCCGATTTGCTCAGGCCATCGCCGATCATCCCTATTACACAAACGTGGTTTCAGCTTTTCATATAACTATTATAAGTTTGTTTTATCCTATAATGCTTATTGTTATGTGTTGTTTAGGGTTTAATAAACCCAATTATCTAAGTCTTAAGTCTTTGATAATTATTCTAGGTTTGGGTTTAGGTTCGAGTTCGGTTTTCGTATCGATTTCTAAATTAGGTTCTAGTTCGATTTCTAAGTAGTGTTTTATACTCTAACCTTAGAAATTCGTTTCAACCCATAATGTGAAATTAATCACATTATTTTTCGATCTCCTAAATACCATCATTACCCCTAGTTAGTATTTTATTTCACTCGGTACACTTATATCCTTATTAGTGTACCGAATTCACTCCTAATGTGAGAAATTTTTACATTTTTCATATAATTACATAAATTCAAATTTCCTATCAGGTTTATTGTACATTTTTATTATTATCACAATATCAATTTTTATTATAATATTTTCAATAATTACCTATTATGTATTATTACCGTTTATGTATATATTACACTTCTAATATTTATAACACTCTAATTATCATCTCTAAACATCAATTATCATTTTAAAATGTCTAAATTCATCCTAAATCAGATTTTACTCCTAATTACCCTAATTTACAAAATTAACTTAAAATGTATTATTTTTCCATATTACTTATTTACTACATAATTAACCTAATAATTACATCTAACACCCTAAATGCTATAAGTATCATTCTCTATCAGATTTCAACATCCCTAAACATCTACTTATTCACTAAGTCAGTAATTAATAATTTAAATACTTAATTAACTCCAAATTACCTAATTTTCCATCATTTTAGGGCTAAAAATTAACTTAAAAATTTGAAAAATTAATTTTAAAAAAATGGCTTCATAACACTATTCTATATCACATGAGAATCCTACAGAAAAAAAATTGAGCTCCAAACTACACTCCTAAGGTCATTTATTTCTAAACCGAAATGTGCTCGGTTTTGTATGATTTCTTAAGGACCATATATTACGGGGTATGTTTTCATCAAACTAATATTTTTCCTACAAACTACATACAAAAATATCCCAGAATAACAAAATTCATAATTTTCTAATAATATTTACTATTTTTACAAAATTACACAAAATCGGGCTGAAAATCGGACTCACCGATCTGGGTGGCTCCGACCACCGCCGGCCACCGTGTCCTTGTCGTCCGGCCTAGGCGCTGCCACCACCATGTGGTGGTGATGGCCGTCCACTCCCAGCTCCTCGTCTGGTGTGGGTTCCCTTTGAAAGCCCTAATTGCACAGTTTTTCTAATTTTTTTTTTCTAAACAGAATTTTTCTCTCAATTTTTGTCTCTCCCTATTTTTTTCTGATTTGTAACTATCCAAATGAGTTCCTTAATTTTTCCTGCTATTTATAGGGCTTTAGAGGATTTATTATGCATTAAATGGGACAAGACAATTGCCTTATCCCTTGATTTTCGGCTTTTCTATTGGCTTATTCTAATTGGCCGAATTTTTTCTTATTTTGCCCAGCTTCCACGACCCAATTCTGGATGATTCATGATTTTTCCTTAATTAATTATAAATTTTCTTTAAGCATTTAGTATTATTTTGGCACATTTCGCGTATTTTAAGTAATTACGCGTATTTATACTTACATGTAAATTCATATATGGTACAAATAAATATTATTAAATATTATTTAAGTCATTCTATTATTTTTAGTATACATATAATCTATCTCTAGTAATTTATTAGTTATTAGATTACACTTTTTGCCTTTTCAGTAATTAACAATTACTATGCTTAAAATTTGAAAATTTTATAGTCTCTTATTTTATTACTTATTTTCTTAAATTCAAGTTTACGGGGTCATTTTTACTAATATTTCTCTCAATAGTTTATAATTTGGGGTTTAATCGGATTCTTTAACCGATCGTCCAAAACTTGTGTTCTAAGTTCAATCCTACGGTCAATTGGCTTAGCTTTGGGGCTTACATTCTGCCCCCCTTTAAAATAGTTTCGTCCTCGAAACTACTATATACCTATGTATTGCTTACTTGCTAGGATTGATAATTTATATATTATTACTATTCTAAAAATCGAAAAACCTATAAGTAATACTTTGTCTTCACTACATTTAGCTCTACTTTAATTTCTAAGTCTAGACCTTCATCAGGTCGTATCTTTACATACTCCGTGTTTCAACTCTTGAACTTCTGAACCTGATTTTCCAGTATTTTTTTGGGGGTTACTTCATATCCTTAAAACCCACTTTCCATTCTACCGAACTATCTTCAAGTGCAACTTCTATGTAGTCTGCTGATTAAGTTCCTTAATTGCTTTCTAATTAACATTCCATTTCTTCTCTATTTGATACTTTGCTCGATCTCTTAATTTCCTTCCTTTGCATTCCTTATCTTAGTATCGATCAGGGCTTATTTCATCGTTGTAGTCTCCTAGTCATATTGTATTATCTTATAACTTAGCTTTACAATTTTGCAAATTTTCTTATTGGTTTATTCCCCATTTATTCCTTGTTTGATTGTTTCTTAAGTTTTATTTGTGGTTCTAAATTCACTTTATTTCATCACCTTTCCTTTCATCCAAAATCTTCCACTCAAATGATTATACTACTGTCATAGCTTCTCATTTGTTCTTCATATAGCTTAGCATAGGATCAACAGAAGCAAATTTGGCAAATCTCGACACTTCTCCATCTCGAATTCAAATGAGATGGTTAACAATTCAATTTGACTTGACTTGACTTGACTCGACTCGAGAAGGATGAATGCGATTGTTGACTGATAGACTCAACAAAAGAGACAGTATTAAGAAGGACTGACTACTCGACAAAACATGACACAACAGAATACACTGATCGAATCGACATGACATGAGACTCAACAACAACAATTTGACAATTTCAGATTTGCCATGTTCCTATTGGATTACCTATTGCAGTTGCTAATATGAAGTACATTGTAGCTTCATATCTTCTTCGTATACTGAATTACTTCAATAGATTTTTCCTCTAATCACCAATTCAACATTTTTAATATTCATCGAAATCCCTTCTCCAAATATAACGAGCTTGATGAAAACGTATTCTCTCCTCCGAAAATCACATCTCTTCCATTTCAATATATCACTTACGATTACTCAACTTCAATAATGCTATCCACAGATACTTTGTATATCAAAATACTATTAATGGATAACACTACAAGCGTTTCCATATATAGTTGGCATGCATTTCTTTCTCCCAATTCTGTAAATGCAATTTATATACTGATCCTATCTTGATATCATCCCAATATAATATTACTCTAAAACTTGATAGTTACCCTTCTAACTCTTAAAATCTCTTTTACAACATCCAATACAGAGTTTCAACCATAAGTTTGATTCTTGATTAACTTAATCATGAGATTCAAATTTCCACAAAATAATCTTCAGAAATACATTTAAACTTTTATATGTTCCTAGTAGATCCAATACTTATTAGTATATTTACCAATCTCTCCTTTATAGATATCAACTAACTTCTCATAATCCACCATCAGTAGCTTTCTTCTTAAATTTCATTTCCATCATATCTTATAATTCTATGGATTAATATCCTTCTTCCAATATAAATTCTAAATTGATAGGCAACGATAATCTCAATCATCTTAAATCCTTTCCTGTTCACCAGTTTCTAACTTGTAGGAAATGAATACCTCAATATCATCATTACACTTGCATTTCATCCAATTTGTATATTCTACGGTGAGGGTACTCATCAACCAATCTTTTTTTTTTTATTCATACTTATTATTATTCAACTAAGATCAAATAAAAGTCCCTTGCTAAAATCACCACTTATCGCCTAACTTCTTTAAGCTCGGATCCTTAAATAATATCTATGATTAACATTCTTTATCCTCCTATCATAATCAGTTTACTAATAGATAACCGTCTCATAAAATTTACTTTCTAGAGAGTTATACCTTTCCAGATTGATCCTTAAAATAACTAAGTAACTGTTGATCAAAAGTCCTAATCATCTCCAACTTGTTACTTTAATTCCATCTTTACCGTCATTTGTTACTCATCTTACTACTATTTTAGGGTGTTTGATATATATTCAGTTGCAGTTTACATAGCAATCTTACTTCATTTCTTATGTATCATTTAATAACTATCCATCTTATTTACCACTTATAAGTACTATATAATGATATCATCGTACTTGCCTCAGCACTACATAAAAATATCATGATCCATTTCATCTTCATTTGACTTAACTCACACTTAATTATCACTCCAAACTATATTTCTTCAATTCATGATTCACTAAAGGCTTAAGAATTCTTAATCTGATTGTAGCCTTCAAGCACTATTCCTACTACTGTTCTTACACATATAAAGGACTTCCAAGATTGATTACCAAAATACTTTTGATCTGTTTACACTCCTAACTATAAATATGTCAATCATCATTGCATTTGCACATGTCCAATAGAATACTCTTTCATCGAGAAGCACAATTACATCCATTAAGAGATCGTTAGGATATCCACATATATGAATAACTAACGTAGAATCAATTCTAATTTTCCGAAAAACATGATCAACCATCATACCATATCCATAATTCAAATTACTTATAATGACTATTCATTCAAAAGAATTCCACTACATTTGTCTTCTAATTAATATTATTTCCACTTGCTAATTTAATACTTTATACTTCCATAAGAAAATAAAAAAATAACGGTCACTTCATATACTTTATTATCATCAAACTCTTTATTGTTGTCATCATCTGCTATCTCCTATACTGCATTCTCATTTTATATAAGGTTTACTCCTGAATTAGGTTTTGATTATACCTCTAGTATAGGTTTTGATTCATTTCTGAATCGGTTTCTAACTTTTCCCTCTCAATGTTTTGTCTTTCTAGAATCCACTTCTATACCATGCTTTATTTCACTTCAAATTATACTACCTCATATTTATACTAAGCACTAAGCTAAGATCCTCTCATAAATCCTATAAGTTTCGGATTCACCTTAATTTTCTATACATATTACCATATCTCTCTTGTTCCAAAACTCAAATTGATTTCTACTATTGTTCATGAGCCTTGTCATTTCATCACATCTCTCCGATTATAACATAATTTCATCAACAAACTTCTTAGGAATTTCATCCATAATATTAGCATATCCCACCGATCAGTTCTATTAAAACTCTTTACACCTTCACTCTATATTAACTCAAAGATTATTCTTCATTCAACCTAAATCACTTCAGTAACCCACTAGTTTTCACATATATATAGCATGTCCAAAATTGGTCATCCAAAACGCATCCAATCCCCTTTTATATTTTACTCACAAAGGTATATTACATTATAGCATATGTACATATCTAAAGAATATATGTCCATCAATGATCACTATTGTATCTATTAAAAGATCAATAGGATCTTAACTTATATGAATAATTATCATATGATCAATTCAAACTCCTAAAATATAACCAACTAGTACATTGTATTCATCATTCCAATTTCTACCACATTCATCTTCCCATTCATTGAGTATCATTGCCATATTCAGGACATTGTATTTCAATAGGAAAATCAGAAAGAGTAATCATCCTATACTCCTCAATACTATTATCTACCATCACCTCATATACTGTATTCTCATGCTGTATATAATCTTATCCTACTTCAACTGATCCAGGAAAATACGAAAGCCATTAAGTAAATCTTTGGGGTTAATCTTCTAAAGATATATGATATGCTAGTTGCAAACAAGTCATATTAGCAGACTGGGGTATCTCTCTTCTATCATTACTACACATATCTTACTAGCATCGCCTGAATTACAATCTTTCACTCTCAAACCATCCTTATTCAACAAATCATATCATATGATCCCTATTACGCCAAAACTCAGATTGGTCTCCTTTATTGTCCATAGATCTCATTACTCCTCATTAATTTCCATACAACTCTATTAACAAACTCTTCAATAATTCCGTCTATAATATTAACATATCCTAACTAACCAATTTCTCCATATGATCCCATCACTAAAGTTACATTCGATTAACGCCTATCTCACTTTAGCGTTATAATCACTACTTATCGTATAGTATGTAATACGATACATTGGTATCCCTTTATTTCTACCCACTCTCAATGTACTCCTAAAATGTCTAATTCTTTTAATTGTTTATTTCAAAGCGAGTTCAGTAAAACTACGCTCTGATACCAATTTAGAACTGTCACGCCCCGAAGCGGCAGAGTCGTAACAGCCCCACCGTGTAAACCATCCTAAGATAGAAGTTGGCCTTACAACCGCTAACTTAGACCTGATCTACATAAGGCGTCTACAACTAACCCGCTTTAAAGTAGACAGTTTGTAATTTAAATAAATCATTTACCTATAAAAGTGAGGAATTATATATATGTTATAATTCAGTTATTTCAGTTAAAGTTTACCATATTTCTCTATAGTATTTTTCTATATCATTACATCATTCGGAAATGAAAAATAATAAAAACTTAGACCTTAAAAATATGTGTTTATTCTTCAATATTTTTCCTCACTCCCCAGGACCCAGCAGTTGCTAGCTTCAGAGTAGTTGTTTGCCGCTTCTTAGCCAGCACCTGTACGACGTCTATAGGGATGTGAGCAACCACAGCTCAGTAAGTAGGGACGGAGGACTTAAAACTATACCAGAAACACAACAAGGTTTTCAATCACTTATTAGATGCAATGCATGTACAAGAAAATGCCATCGCACGACGTTGTCCGGCCCATCGTGAGATTAGAGAAATTGCGCCCGCTCTAATCCGGGTTGAGGAGTTGCCGTTAATGCAACAGCTCACGACCAAACCCAGGCTTGTGTAATGGAGACCTTGCTCCTCCCGCGACTACCTTCGAACCACTGTCTTCACCCTCACCGCGACCTCCTCTCCTGTCACTTAGTTCGACTGAGGATGAAGAAGGGACCATTTTGCAATCCTGCGCTATCACTTCCGAAGGGGTTATTATTTGGCCGGAGAGTCGTAAGTTCCCCTAACGGGTTTCTATGCATGTCCGATTATGATTACTGGTCGGATATTAGATTAAGTCCAGTTGAGGGTGATCAATCCTTTCATACAAATCATACAATATGTGCCAGAGCAACAAACAGAATCATAGCATCACCCATAATCAAACACATGCACACATTCAACTATCTAACAAGCATAACCAAGCATAATCTTAAGCCTCCAAAATACAGCATCGTATTAATCCCAACTTACCTCGACTCCTCGTTCACTCACTCGAGGTCCGATTTGCTTAGGCCATCGCCGATCATCCCTATTACACAAACGTGGTTTCAGCTTTTCATATAACTATTATAAGTTTGTTTTATCCTATAACGCTTATTGTTATGTGTTGTTTAGGGTTTAATAAACCCAATTATCTAAGTCTTAAGTCTTTGATAATTATTCTAGGTTTGGGTTTAGGTTCGAGTTCGGTTTTCGCATCGATTTCTAAATTAGGTTCTAGTTCGATTTCTAAGTAGTGTTTTATACTCTAACCTTAGAAATTCGTTTCAACCCATAATGTGAAATTAATCACATTATTTTTCGATCTCCTAAATACCATCATTACCCCTAGTCAGTATTTTATTTCACTCGGTACACTTATATCCTTATTAGTGTACCGAATTCACTCCTAATGTGAGAAATTTTTACATTTTTCATATAATTACATAAATTCAAATTTCCTATCAAATTTATTGTACATTTTTATTATTATCACAATATCAATTTTTATTATAATATTTCCAATAATTACCTATTATGTATTATTACCGTTTATGTATATATTACACTTCTAATATTTATAACACTCTAATTATCATATCTAAACATCAATTATCATTTAAAAATGTCTAAATTCATCCTAAATCAGATTTTACTCCTAATTACCCTAATTTACAAAATTAACTTAAAATGTATTATTTTTCCATATTACTTATTTACTACATAATTAACCTAATAATTACATCTAACACCCTAAATGCTACAAGTCTCATTCTCCATCAGATTTCAACATCCCTAAACATCTACTTATTCACTAAGTCAGTAATTAATAATTTAAATACTTAATTAACTCCAAATTACCCAATTTTCCATCATTTTAGGGCTAAAAATTAACTTAAAATTTTGAAAAATTAATTTTAAAAAAATGGCTTCATAACATTTTTCTATATCACATGAGAATCTTACAGAAAAAAATTGAGCTCCAAACTACACTCCTAAGGTCATTTATTTCTAAACCGAAATGTGCTCGGTTTTGTATGATTTCTTAAGGATCATATATTACGGGGTATGTTTTCATCAAACTAATATTTTTCCTACAAACTACATACGAAAATATCGCAGAATAACAGAATTCATAATTTTCTAATAATATTTACTATTTTTACAAAATTACACAAAATCGGGCTGAAAATCGGACTCACCGATCTGGGTGGCTCCAGCCACCATGTCCTTGTCGTCCGGCCTGGGCGCTGCCACCACCGTGTGGTGGTGATGGCCGTCCACTCCCTGCTCCTCGTCTGGTGTGGGTTCCCTTTGAAAGCCCTAATTGCACAGTTTTTCTAATTTTTTTTCTAAACAGAATTTTTCTCTCAATTTTTGTCTCTCCCTATTTTTTTTCTGATTTCTAACTGTCCAAATGAGTTCCTTAATTTTTCCTGCTATTTATAGGGCTTTAGGGGATTTATTGTGCATTAAATGGGACAAGACAATTGCCTTATCCCTTGATTTTTGGCTTTTCTATTGGCTTATTCTAATTGGCCGAATTTTTTCTTATTTTGCCCAGCTTCCACGACCCAATTCTGGATGATTCATGATTTTTCCTGATTTTTCTTGATTTTTCCTTAATTAATTATGAATTTTCTTTAAGCATTTAGTATTATTTTAGCACATTTCGTGTATTTTAAGTAATTACGCGTATTTATACTTACATGTAAATTCATATATAGTATAAATAAATATTATTAAATATTATTTAAGTCATTCTATTATTTTTAGTATACATATAATCTATCTCTAGTAATTTATTAGTTATTAGATTACACTTTTTGCCTTTTCAGTAATTAGTAATTATTATGCTTAAAATTTAAAAATTTTATAGTCTCTTATTTTATTACTTATTTTCTTAAATTCAAGTTTACGGGGTCATTTTTACTAATATTTCTCTCAATTGTTTATAATTTGGGTTTTAATCGGATTCTTTAACCGATTGTCCAAAACTTATGTTCTAAGTTTAATCCTACGGTCAAGTGGCTTAGCTTTGGGGCTTACATTAGTCAACCCTAAGGAATTCAAATTCAGACATATGGCACAAATAGTTAGGAATATTGTAGAAATAACTAACTACCAACTACAATTACTCTAGCCACATCCTCCGATATTAAGAAGTAGTCCTAAATTCAAACCTGGCATACATGTAAATTTTGGAGGGAATGGTTACCAAGCAAGAATGAATCCATGGCTATAAATAGAGCTCAAAAGACAATTGCAACTTCTTCTAGACACCTGATGCAACTTACTTATAGTTCTCTTTCACTTAACTCCTTAATCTAACTTAGGCATCGAATTAGCAATGTTGGAGTCGCCCTGGCGAGGTTACCTTGGCACTCCCATAACTTAACCTTCTTTTCCATTTTGCAGCGTATCTTTTGCTAAATGTCCTATCATTTCTCAAAACTAATTTCAAGCATCAACAAAACCTGTAAAAACTTAGAGTAGGAAACATTTCAAAGATAATTTAAAAAAAATTACAGTTAACTAAAGAAAAGTATTTACAACTTGTAGGTATTTATAAGATTACCTATGATACTAAAAGAGAAGAATTATTTTACAAAGGAAAATTTTATGGGTACTTGATATTTACAAATAACTATAATTTCTAATAAGAAATCTAAATATTAAGAAGAATGGGTAAGTGGGAACTAATGATAAGAGCAATAAGAAAAATCTAGCAAAAAGGAAAAGTTGGTAAGGGGATTTGTTCTAGAATGAAACCTTAAGAAGACAAATATTTTACAGTTGCAAGACTCTACATAAATAAACAATTTTTGAGATTTATGAACTTAAGAAAGGGAGGGGATATAGACGAATTGCTAAGAATTTACAAATCAAAGGTTGAAGGAAAAGGAAATATATATATATATACATATATAGCTTTTATTATCGTCTAAACACACAAAGTCAACCAGTCAAGTAGGTTAATAGGACACTATACAAAAAGTAGATATAATCTACTCCAAAACTTAAACATACTCTTACCAGGGCTACCTATAAAACTTTCTTTAAACACTTAAACGTTGCATGCAAATCCTTCTCCTATATCTTACCTAGTAATAAGTACATGATGCCCTAATTTATTACACATCGAATATAAACTAAAAGAAGAACTTAGTTAAGTGTAGAATTTAGGGTTTAATATCCTTCTTTAATACAAATCCTCTTATAGGGTAGTTTCTAACTAAGATTCTGATTAAGTTTTTGAATCACTTCGGCTATATAAGGTTTCTTCTAGTAGATTATTTAACCAGCATTCTAACTTACTTTCTATTTCACAATTTACCTCAAAGATACTAAAAGTCACTTCATATACATAATGCAATTTCTAACCTAACTTCTGACTAACTCTAGTTTACATACTTTATTACCACTAACCTTCCAACTTACTTTCTAACTATCTTAGCTCAACACATCTAACTTTCTAAATTACTTTTTAATTCCCTTATTTACTTTTGTAACTTACAAAATTACTGCAACACAACTTCAATCCACCACCCACTTATTTGAATAGAATAAAATATCATCCAAAATCATTTTAAAGACCTATGTATGTCATTTAAGTCACCAGAAAACTTGATTTGATTAACAGTATATATGGTTTAAGTTAAAAATATGTAGATTCAGTGTTAAAACTTCCATAACCAACCTAATAATCAATTTTTCTTCAAAATTTACGCTCAACCCATTCTAAATATCAGTAAAAAGTAACATCTTTGCAATTAACAACAAAAATTACACTAAGTTTGTGCAAGACCCTTTAAGAAAAGATGCTTCCAGCCATTATTTTAGAAAAAAAATCTAAATTTCTCGAAAAATCAACTTTAAGATCTTGAAATAAAAATTACATAGCATGAAAATATAACATTTAAGGAACTTACTCACAAAAGTTTAGGCCGAAACTACACCGTCAAGGTTTTTGAAAATGCAATGAAAAATCAATCGATGAGACTTTTTTTCTTAGGGAGCTTGTATTAGCACTCAAAATTTTGAAAATTAGATTTTAAATTTGATATCTACATGCAAAAATACTAAGGAAAACCAAGTTTTATAATTTTTCGACATCGACTGATATTTTTAATAATGTTTTGAAAAATAGGGTAGTTTTCGATACTTATCACTACATGAGCTTTAGCTACCATCAAGGGTAGAGGGTGTGTTAGCGCACTAGCCCTCTCCTCCTTTAGACTATGTTGGTGATTCACTCCTAAATCCTCCTTAACCAGGCATACTTGAATTTCCTAAGTTTTGCACTGTTTTATTCTTAATTTTTCCTTATGCTTTCTAATCAATTTCACTCCTTTTCACCATTTTTCTTAGAGTGTTTTTTCTCTCTAAAACTTGCAAAAATGATCCCATGCAACAAAATGGGGGTTTATATAGCTTTAGGAATTTTATAATGCATGTCTTTTCTTTAAGTTTGCATGTATAATTCTCATTTCTTTTTGCATTACACCTTGTAACTGTTGTTTCCATTACTCGCCATGCTAAAGAGTACCCTAATTTCATCCAACAACTATCCTTGTTAGTTTTCTAATTATTTTGTATAATTTATTTACAATTTGTAAGCTTACATGATTAAATATACATATATATATTATGTTAATATTAATTCAACCCATGCACCCCATATATGCTGATATGGATTCGTAGATGAATATATGAACCTAATATCATGGGTGACCATGAGGTGGGTTTGGACTGCAAGATGACCCGAAAAATAAATGAAAGTCGATGGTTTAGCAATCCAACACACTAATTTTACGGATATGACGTACCGTAGAACTACGTATGGACCTAAGCTAATATCCGATATGACACACAAACACTAGGCCTAGGGTTGCTCACCACAATCCTTGCTAAAATGATTGATAAAAACGGGTAGAAAGAAGCTTTTCAAGAGAAAAGACTCAAAGGTTTATCATTAATGTTCCAAATCTATCTAAAACCCTATATAAGCATTATATTTATATATAAGGGTGAACTTGTAAATAAAATGGACTAAAAGGATGCCCTAGTGACACTCTTGTAAATGCAAAATAAATATGAAGATAATTTAAGAATAATACAAGAAATAAGAAGTCTAAATAACAGGAACAAAAATAAGTAACCAAATGAGATATCTGGGGTGAAGAAGTGATGAGCCGAGCCGAGCCAAACAAACATGGTTGGGCCAAGCAAAGCAGGCCATTTGAGCCAAACATATCTATCTAAGAAGAGCTCATAAATAGGTCTTTTATACATAGAGCTTCCAAATAAGTCATTAGCACATAGGGAATACATGAGCAAGTCGCTAACATAGCTTGAAGTTAGAAATTGATTAACCCGATCTCTTGTATCATATCATATATCCTTACTAATCATAGATTTATTTCACCCTTATTTTCTTCAAATTATTATTTTTATAAGATAAATAATTTATCTTTAACATCTTGCTATGTTCTAAGGCACATATTTTAGGTTTATGACATAAATTTTCAATACTAGTAAAATTATACTTTTATTAAATTATTTTATATCGTTTATTTTGCTAAAGAAACTTTACTAAAGCTCTTCTTTTAAACTTTTATGATCTCATTTTAAGATTTTATTCAATTCTAAGAACTTTTCTTAGAAACTCTAAATCTACCGATTCCGAGCAACAACAATCATTTTATATGATAATACTTATGACTTGTGTTACCTGTGACCACCTTATTTTCTCACTTTCCAACTCATTTTCCTAAGTTCCATATTTATTACAAACATGCTATGATTCTATATCCTTGATAGTTAGTCAAAGACCAGAGTCTTACAGTCTAATAATTTGTGTATGCAAAAGGTGAGTTTTAAAAGATCTTTAAGCTTTGTGATTATTGATAGCAATTTTTAGTAAAATAGGTCGATGGCCTAAATCAATAATATTAAAATTTAAGCCCAACTCTTAGAGCTTAGTTTTGATATAAGTATCCACTAATAGTGAAGGATACCCTTGAGTAAAAGAACACTTCTCATTCTCATATTTACTTTTGATTTTCATACTTTTCATATTGTTTTACAATTTTATTCTCTCAATAAGGGAGCCGAAGCACCCTCCGGCATCCTATGGCTGTTTGATGTTTTGCAGGTATCCACGGATTCAGACAAAAATCTAATATCAACAATTAGTGCCGTTTTCCAAAAAAGCAATTTCCTATCACAATTTTTAATGATTTTGTGGAATTTTATAGTGAGAAGTTTCTTCCTTATTTGGTTTTTCCTGTATCAGGTTCACTGTAATTTCTTTCCTATATTGTTGTCTCCAGATCTAGGTAAATTTGTTTACAATCTACCTGTTTAATCGCCTTATGGGATTTCCCATTTTCCTCTCGCTTTAAATCTGCATAATAGTATCGTTGTTCTTCATATTTTGATGATTATTGATATATTGATTTGAATGTACGATGAGCTGAGCGGCTTCTTTTCTTTTAAAATTTGTTTATGCCGTAGAATTTGGGAAACCGCCAACTGTCATCATATCGCCATCGAAGAAACTAAGTTTTCTAACACATTATAAAAAAAAAGGGGATTTCTTTCACATTAAACCAACCAACAGTCGTTATTATTTCCGTGGCCAATCCTATCATATCCATGGTATAAACTCAAAAAGCAAGAGATTCCCTCTTTTCAACTTTTCAAAAATGCTCCAACAATGTGTCCTGTTGACGGTTTGCATTCAGTTGCCATCATGTTGCCATCAAAGAAACTAAGGTTTCTAACACATTATGCGAAATATATATATATATATATATATATATTTCTTTCACATACCAACCAACAGTCGTTATTATTTTCGTGGCCGATCCTATCATATCCCCAGTATAAACTCAAAAAGCAAGAGAGTCCCTCTTTTCAACTTTTCAAAAATGCTCCAACAATGTGTCCTGTTGGCAGTTTGCGTTCGGTTACCACCATTTTGCCATTGAAGAAACTAAGGTTTCTAATACATTATAAAAAAAAAAAAAAAATCTTTCACATACCAACCAACGGTCGTTATTATTTTTGTGGTCGATCCTATCATATCCCCAATATAAACTCAAAAAGCAAGAGATTCCCTCTTTTCAACTTTTCAAAACTGCTCCAACAATGTGTCCTGTTGACGGTTTGCATTCGGTTGCCATTAAAGAAACTTAGGTTTCTAACACATTATAAAAAAAAAAATGATTTCTTTCACATACTAACCAACAGTCATTATTATTTTCGAGGCTGATCCTATCATATCCCCAGTATAAACTCAGAAAGCAAGAGATTCCCTCTTTTCAACTTTTCAAAAATGCTCCAACAATGTATCCCGTTGATGGTTTGCGTTCGGTTACCATCATGTTGCCATAGAAGAAACTAAGGTTTCTAACACATTATAAAAAAAAAAAAAAATTTCTTTCACATTAAACCAACCAACAGTCATTATTATTTTCCTAGCCGATCCTATCATATCCCTAGTATAAACTCAAAAAGCAAGACATTCCCTAAGTTAGTACATCATTAGGGTATTTGTCAAAAAATAATATGAAAATAAGTCTTGAAGAAAAGTTAATGAGAAATCATAATAGTGAAGTCGCATGTAGAGCATGGGATTTTACTATTCGAATTTTTTTATATTGAAGTCGCATAAGGAGCATATAAATTCAATATAAAAAAATTTTTATACTAAATTCGTATACCTCTCATGCGACTTTAGTGTACATATAAGTCCCCTAAAATCAACACCCCCACCTTCTCATTTTTTCACTCACACAACCTGTCTCAAAAATTTTTCTAGGTAGAAGTTTCTCTATCTCACTAATGTATTGTTGTTTAGATATTGACGTATTTGTAAGAACTGGTTAGTTTCATTTAGCCCATCTTTTTAATTAATTATTTTTTTCTGTTATTGTGTAATTAGTTTTTGTTATGAAATTTTAGTATTTGTAGTGACTTATGTTTCAAAGAAAAATGTAGATTTGCTTTATATAAATTGCATTAATGTTGTTGTAGTAGCTTAGAAAGGTCGTATTTAGTTGTTAACGATAGTAGTAGAAATATTAGTTACTTAATGCGAGAAATATAGTTGGTTAAGGACCTTTTAAAGATGGAAGTTGTATAATGATGTTATGTTGGTCAGAAATATCAATTTTAGTGAGTGAAATATGATTATTGCATGGAGTTTTCACTAACTTAGTGGTCACTTGTATAATAATTAAGGGTAAAATGGTAGATTATGTGAAAATTATTTTTTACGTACATAGAAATATTATGAAGGGTAACTTGGGAGTGGAGTATAATAGGGAGCCATTGAAGAAGGTGAAAATGAACAAAGTCAAATTATGCCCATTTTTTTCATAGAATATGCAATAGCATTATGATTAACATTGCTGGGATAGAAATTGCTTATAGGCATCCAACATATTACGAAGGTGGTGTCCACTACGAGTTGATGCCCGTAAGGGATGACGATGATGTTGAAAACTTTATTGAGATGGCTCAATCATTGGGTAAACGAGGTATTCAGCACATTTATCTTTGGTTGGGCGAGTAGAGTAGTGTAGGCTTTAGAAATAACCCCACAAACATTGCATCACAGCAAGTACACTCATTTGGGACTTATTTTCCTGTAGCTAATGATAGTCAGTTTCATATTACAGCATAAGACGTGGTTTGGGATGATGCTATCAAAGTTAATGTGAATGAGGAAACATTTGATACAGATTATGGGGAAATTTGGCAAGAAGTTTTGAGTTACGATCCTTATATGGAAAGGATTGCTATGGGTCTTGATGGTAGTGATGATTAAGATGATAGTAAAGAGGACGGTGATGAGGGTAAAGAGGAAATCAAAGCTAACAATCATGAGGAAGATGATGAAGGTGGGGACAGAATGACTTTTGATGTCTAAGGAAGTGATGTCTCCATAGCCAATCCATTTGTACCTTTGTCAGCCTTTGTTCAAACTCCTATGACACAACACAACCGACTTGCTATAAGAGATCCAATCCCATTCTTGAATATGTGGTGACGGTAGATATGTTACATTTGAAGATTAATAGAGCATACAATGATGTTATAGACCTCTTAAAATGGGTCATTCCTAAGAAGTTCCTAAAGCCTAAGACTAAAGCCTCAGCCTAATAAAACCTTCTAAAAGATGAAAAGTTCTAGAAGGTTCCAAAGAAGTTTAGTTACTTATATAGTAGTAGGTGAGGTAGGTGAATGTAGTAATTGGGAATCAATTGTAACCATTACATTGAATTGATCTTAACCATTAATTTGTAAAGGCTTTTTGTATATATAAGGGTATTCCTCTCAGTTATAAGATATTAGTTATTTGAGTGAATACAACTTACATTCAAAGTTTCTCTCTCTAAACTTTGTAAGTGTGCTACAGGCTGACTTAACCTTTCCTTAGTGTGGTCAAGAATGCTAAGTGCTGCATAGGATAGAGTGAGGAATCTACCCATAACAAGTGGTATCAGAGTTGGGAAAGAGACTACTTATTGAGAAAATATCATCTGAAGGAGATAATAATACTTCAATGGTCGATGAGTTGGTTAACCATGATAATCGCCAAGTTATCAAGCAGAAGGCTAGGTCCCGAGAATTATTGAACTCCCTCCTTAATAGGATGGATAGGGTAGAGCTGAGCATTGTTGAGGCTAAAGAACAATTTAATGAGTCTCAAGGCAACCTTGAGGAAATAAAAGAAGAACTCCGAGGCGAATTGCAAGGAGCATTGAATCAGGCAACAAAGGAGCTTAGGCAGCGTGACAACATTATTGAAAAGAAGAGTGAAGCTCTCTAAGCTCGAGTCATGACTTTGGAAACTAAGGAAGAGACTTATAAAGTTAGGATTGATGGGGTGGTAGTAGCCATGCGCTAAGAGATTGAAGATCTCAAGAGTCAATTAACAGCTTGTCGAGTTGTTGCTGCAAATGGAGTGACCGTCTAAATAAGTCATAGGGTCGATGTTCCCAAACCAAAACATTTCAACAGAGCACGGTCTATTCGAGAAGTAGATAACTTCTTATGGGGAGCAGAACAATACTTCAGTACTGTATGAATCTTAGATGATGCTGGAAATGTACATACTACTATTACGTATTTGAAAGACTCCACTATGGTATGGTTGTGTAGGTAGGCAACTGATATCAACACATAGGATAACTTTGTACAAGAGCTGAAGAGTCAATTCTCCCCTTAAAATGCTGCTAAGGAAGCAAAGGTGAAATTACGTCACCTAACACAAAAGGATGACATAAAGCAATATGTGAAGGAATTCTCAAAATTGATGTCGAAGATCATAGACCTCAACCAAGAAGATGCTTTGGTAATGTTTGTGGATGGCTTAAAGCCTTAGGCCAAATTAGAACTAGAGCAAAAGGGAGTGGAAGACATCTCTAGGGCTATAGCAGTCGTTGAAGGCCTAGTGGAATTTCAGAAGATAGATCCTAAGACCCTAGGGAGAAGATGGAAAGGGGGAGCTAAGAGGGAGAAGAGTGGGAGTTCTTCTAAGGGGAAAGCTAAAGCACAAGAAAAGGATAACGATTGGAGTAAAACTTGTGAAGGGAGAGATGAGGAGCGATGGAAGCCCCATGAATTGAAATGTTAATTCTACAATGGTCACCATTATGCCAGGGAGTGTTTGAAAAAAGAGAGATTGGCGACGTTAATAACAGGCGAGAATTTGAATGAAGGGGATGAGGCCCAGTTAGGATCAATTCAACTACTTATTGGCATGAAGTCTCAAGTTAGCGAGAGAAGAAAAGGATTGATGTATATCGAATTATCTGTAGTAGGTAAGAAACTTAATACCCTTGTAGACATAAGAGCAACCCATCTTTTCATTTTTTATATAGCAGCAAAGAAGTTAAGGTTGAAAGTAGAGGAGACCAAAACATGACTCAAAACAGTTAACTTAGAAGAAGTTTCCACTATCAAAGTAGCTAGAGGGATAGAGCTCCATGTTAGGGGTTGGTAGGGAAAGGAGACCGTTGAAATAGTGCTAATGGATGATTTTGAGTTTGTGATTGGGATAGATTTTCTAGATCACATTGATGCACTTATCGTACCTCAAGCTAACTGCATTTGTGTACTTGATCATAACTCATAATGTGTAGTCCCAATCACAAGAAAGGTAGGCCAAGCTACCAAATTCCTATCGGCTATGGAATTGGGAAAGGGCCTTAAGAAAAATGAAGCCACTTACTTAGCAGCCTTAAAAGTGAAGGAAGAAACCATTGGTCAGGAAAGTATTTTACCTTAAGTAGGGGAGATATTGGAAGAATTTAGGGATATAATGCCGCTAATGTTGCCTAAGAAGTTACCACCAAGAAGAGAGGTGGACCATGTGATAGAATTGGAACATGGAGCTAAGTCACTCACTGTTGTCCTGTATAGGATGTCACCTTTATAATTAGAAGAGTTAAGGTGACAATTAAAGGAATTACTAAAAGAAGGTTTCATTATGCCTTCAAAGGCACCTTTTGAAGCTCCTATGCTTTTTCAGAAGAAATAAGATGGATCACTCCGAATGTGCATTGATTATCGAGCCCTAAACAAGATCACTATAAAGAATAAGTATCCCATTCTACTGGTATTGAACCTATTCGACAGGTTGGGGGAAGCCAGACACTTTTCCAAATTAGATCTATGGTCAGGATATCACTAAGTAAGGATTACAAAAGGAGACAAACCTAAGACCACTAATGTTACAAGGTATGGTGCTTTTGAATTCTTAGTAATGCCATTTGGCCTTACCAACACCTTAGCTACTTTTTGTATACTTATGAATCAAGTTTTAGCTCCCTTTCTTGATTGATTTGTAGTAATATATTTAGATGACATTATGATTTATAGTAAGACGATGGAGGAATACACAGAGCACTTTCGCTTGGTATTCTTAGCCTTAAGAAGGAATTATCTATATGTGAAATTAGAAAAATGTGCTTTTACGCAAGAAGAGGTGACATTCCTTAGTCATGTTTTGGGGTGAGGAAAGATTAGAATAGACAAAGGAAAGGTACGAGCCATTTGGGATTGGAAGGAGCCGATCAAGATACTAAGTTGAGATCCTTCCTTAGTTTAGTTAATTACTACAAAAGATTCATTAAGGGCTATTCAAGGATAGCAAGCCTACCGACAGACTTACTAAAAAAATAAATAAATAACCCTTGGGTTTGGAGTAAAAATGGACGATAGGCATTTGAGACAATGAAGATGGCCATTACAAAGGAGCCAGTCCTTCTCCTTCCTAAGTTTAGCAAACCCTTTGAGGTATATATAGATGCTAGTGATTTTTCTATTGGAGGTGTTTTAATGCAAGAAGGATATCCTATGGCATTTAAAAGCCGGAAGCTGAACGACACAGAGAAGCGATATCTAGTGCATGAAAAGGAGATAACAGTGATCGTGTACTGTCTTCGGGTATAAAGGCACTACTTGTTAAGGAATCAGTTTGTAGTCAAAACTGATAATATGGTCATTAGCTATTTTTAGACTCAGAAAAAGCTCTCTCCTAAGTAAGCTCAATGGTAGGTTTTCTTGGCAGAATTCAATTTTGACCTTAAGCATAAGTTAGGTAAGACCAATGTCGTAGCGGATGCTTTGAGCTGAAATGTTGAGTTGGCAACCATTAGTAAAGTTGAAAGCAACTTCGTTAATAGAATTTGGGAGGGGATAGAGAGTGATAAGCTAACTAAAGCTCTATTGATCCAATGTCAAGAAGGGAAAATAAGGAGATTTTGGCAAGAGAATGGATTAGTATACACAAAGGGACATCGGATGTATGTGCCCCATTCCTTGAACCTAAGAAGGGAGATACTTAGAGAGTGTTATGATTTGAAATGGGCAGGTCATCCAGGAATGGACCATACCCAAGCCTTAGTGGAGGAGAAGTATTTTTGGCCACATATAAGAAAAGATGTTAAGAGCTCTGTCTGGACTTATTGTGTGTACCAACAAGACAAAGTCAAACATAAGGTAACTCTAGGGTTACTAGAGCCTTTTCCCATTCCTAAACAACTATAGGAAAGTGTTTTCATAGACTTCATTGTAAGTTTGCCCCGATAAGAAGGGTATGGTACAATTATGATTGTGGTAGATAAGTTCTCAAAATACGTGACTTTTGTTCCAGTAACGAAGGAGTGCTTAGTAAATGAGGTTGCCCTATTGTTCCTAAGACATGTAGTAAAGTATTAGGGCTTGCCAAGAAACATTGTGAGTGATCGAGATGGACGATTCATAGGGAGATTTTAGACAGAATCATTCAAATTTCTAGGATTTGAGTTGAACTTTTCAACTAGTTTGTATTCCTAGACGGATGGCCAAACGGGGTAGGTGAATGCTCCAGTGGAATTATACTTAAGGCATTTTGTAGGATCTAACCAATGTGATTGGACCAAGTTGTTAGATGCAGCACAGTTCTCATTCAACCTATAGAAGAATGAGTCTACCGATCAAAATCCTTTCGAGATTGTCTTGGGAAGGCAATCCTTAACTCCTAATAGGGTAACAATAGGATGTACGGGGTCCATCCCTCCCACATACAAATTTGCAAAGGAATAGCAAGAAAATCATGACTTAGCTCAGATATACTTAAATCGAGCTATCAAGAGAATAAAGGAGATTGCAAACAAGAAGCGTAGGTCGATTAAATATCAAGCAAGTAACCAAGTGCTTGTTAAGTTACATTTGATATAACGTATAAGGGGTCAATTACATAAAAGTTTGATGAGGCGCTACGATGGCCTATTCCTAATTGTAAAACAAGTAGGGCAAGTGTCTTATAAATTAAAACTTCTATCTAGATTGAAGTTCCACTCGATTTTCCATGTAAGTATGCTAAAACCATTCCATAAGGATGAGGAGGACCCTCAATGAGAGTACAGGATTTATTTGATAAAGAAGTTAAAGAGATTATAACTGATAGATGTAAGACAACGTAGACAAACTCTTAGACATGAGTATATGGTTATGTAGAAGAGAAGACCAGAGAGTGAGGCTAGTTGAGAATCAGCCAAAATACTATGGCTATTCAAAAACAAGATTAAAAAATTCCATGATGAAGGAGCGACAAGGGCATTACTAAATTGAGTAGGGAGGAATATTATGAACCTCTTAAAATAGGCTACTCCCAAGAGGTTCGTAAAGCTCAAGACTAAAGTCCAAGCTTACTAGAAGCTTCTAGAAGACGAAAAGTTCTAAAAAGTTCCAACGAAGTCTAGAATCTTATATAGTAGTAGGTGGGATAGGTGAATGTGATAGTTGGGAATCAATTGTAATCGTTAGATCGAATTGATCTTAACCATTAATTTGTAAAGGCTTTCTGTATATATAAAGTGTTCCCCTCGATTGTAAGATATCAGTTATTTGAGTGAATACAACTTACATTTAGATTTTCTAATAGGATTCGAGGTACCAATCCCGCTAAATGCCAAAGCCGAACTCATCTACTTCTCACATAAATATCTCATCTGATCGCTTACGTTTATTTTTCTTAAATTACCTTTATATTTATTTTGTATTTAAAAGGATACTACTATAGTATCCTTAATCATTTTATTTATAAATTTGCCATTATGTATAAATAGAGCACATGTATAGGGTTTAAGTAGACTTAATATTTTAATGAAAAAACTTTGAGACTTTTCTCTTTGAAAACTCCTCTCTACTCGCTCTTATTAATCCCTTTAACAAGGATTGTGGTTAGCAACCTTATTACTCGGACCAATGTGTCACATTTGGCGAATTTTGGGTTGTGTTAGATTTTGTTGGTGCATCATATTCAGCTTGATAGCTCACGGACATACTAAATCCCTCATTTTATTTTCTTGTTTTTGTTTTTGTTCATTATGGTGTCTCTCCGTTTGTACGATCCTGAAGACGCATTAGTTTCGCTGGTATCAAAGCGCGATTCCAACAAAAGAGCGTGTCAAGTTTTGTGAAGTTTTTGTTTAAGTATTATTGATGGTTGTTGTGTTCCTCCTGTGGCTACCATAGTAAGTTTGTTAGATTTGTTGCTTAAGATTAGAGAAATCGTCTATCCATTGGTTTTATTGAGCTGCCAAGAATTTATTTATCAGAGAATTGCTGACTTGGGTTTATGCAATACATTGAGTCACTTTGTTGCCGGGTTATTTTACAATACCTCTCAGTGTAGGTTTACTGATCGTTTGATTTGGAGTCTCTTTACAAGGTTAACAAATTGATACTAATATATATATATATATATATATATATATATATATTATATATAAAGGGACTGAGAGGGAAAAGAAAATGGTGAACGCGAGTACTATGTTCTGGTGATTGAATAGCATCTTCGTGATTTTCACATGCTGTATCACGAGAGACACCAAAAAGGGAAACATTAAATCTGAGCCTTTTGTCTTCATTTTAGTAGCTGTGTGTGTGGAGAAATTGTACACAAATTGTTAAGGGATTCAAATTGGGTGCTCAAATTGAGAAGATGGTGTTCGATTTCCTTACAAAAGGTTTTCCAATTTCTGATTTGGGTACTTGAATCTAGTTGGAGTGTAGGCGGAGTTCTGGTAGGTTGATACAGATTATCGTATAGGCTACTGGTCATGTGCATGTTTGGGTTTTTGATGTATGTGAGATAGAAGAACACTCTGGTGTTCGTGCACTGCATCTAATGCTTATACTAGTAGGTGGATGACCTTGTGTTCATTAAGTTGTTTCGGAGGTATAATGTTTCAGGGACATTATCACGTGTGGGCATACGGGGTCCAAAGGCACCGTCGTGTGTATACTCTTATCGTAAGCGATAAACCATAGTAGATGTGCCAGTGGTGCTGTAGTGGCCGTGAGCTTGTAGTCAAGTTGTGTCTCCGGTGGCCGTAGTGGAGTGTTGGAGTCTTATGGTGGCTGCAAGTTGTTGCGCAAACTACTGTGATTGTGTCGATTGTTGAGTGCACCGGTGCTCGTTGTGTGTGTATTGCTATTCATCTTTGTGTTGTTATAGTTTGTGCTGTGCTCGTGCTGTGCTGCTGTGTTGAAGCGTTCGAGTCCAAGCTCTCTGTTGAAGTGCAGAGGTGAAGAAGAGTGTCGAGCTAATTGAAAATTGTTGATCCGTGCCGAGTTGTCAAGTGCCTCTGTGTTGTTGTGTCATTGAATTGAAGAAGATCGAACAGGTGCAATTCAAAGGCCGAGCTGAAGTGCTACGCGTTTGGTCAATTGTCGAACTATTGCCGAGCTGTTGGATTACGGCAGTGTTGGATTACTTGAAGATCGAACAGGTGCAATTGTTCTGTCTGAGCTGGCGCAATTTCGCTTAGTTGAACTTTCTTCAAGTTGCCGAGCCGATCCTAGACGTTCCGAGATGACTTCAAGTAAATTGCCGAACTAAGCCAACTTGAGGTGAACTAAGTGAGGCCGAGCTTATACATCCGAGCCGAAGTGTGCTCGAGCTCCGAGTTAGTTTAACTCCTTATTTGCCGAGCTGAATTGTAGCCATTGTTCGAGCTCTAAACTACAGCGATCCAAAGTGCCAAACTGAACTACTTAGTAGAAGTAATCGTGAAGAATAACCACGCTAAAGAACTAAAATGTCCTAACTGAAGTTGACATCCTAAGATTACAGTGCTTGTGTCCGAGCTGTCGCAACTTCTTGACCAACCAGAACTAACTTCAAAGTGCCGAGCTACTGCATGTCTACAGTAGTGTATGATGTGTGGATCTGAGCTGACGAGGTGCTCCAACCCGAGTTGATTCAAGTGTTGTTGAACTTGTGCCGAGCTGCTTAAAGTGCAGAATCGAACTGCATGTACAAAATCCGAGCTGATGAATTGTATTTGATTGTACTACGTTGAGAGATTGACGGATGCATACCAATCTAATTTCCGTCGAGGGAGACATCTGTCACTTCTGAGCTGAACTTGAAACCCCGATCTGCTACAATACGAAGTACAGAGCTCTGCGATGAAATCAACTGCCAAGCTCACAATATTGCTGAGCTGAATTTCGAGGTAGTGCTATCCACTTTTTCTTTGAGGTTGCCAAGTTCACTAAGTATATGCTGAGTAGTCCTATTTAGTGTCTGATCTGATAAAGTGCTCCGAACAGAATGCTCGTTTCCAACTTCTATCGATAGGAATACTTGTGCCTGAACTATGGCAAAGTATTCGTGATCCAAGTGTCGAGCTATCTGTTGAGCATTACCGTACTGTTGTGAATCCGATAAATATTGACTAAGTAATTGGGATTGCGGTAGTATTAAGCTGTACTTTCCCATTCCATTGTCGAGTTTTCGCACTGAGCTTGCGGAATCTGAGCTACTGTACTCCAAAAAATGCTTATCTAAACGAAGGTACAGCTGTAGTTTTGGATCTTATGTACTGTCCAAATAAAGGGACGACCGAGCTGCTGTAAAGAAATTACACACATGTAAAGAAGGGATCTTGTAGTTATGTATGTCTGAGTATAACTGTACCTTGTGTCCAAGTAGGTTGTGTGCATATTCAAAGTTTTAGATCAGCCAAGAAGCGTCCATATCCAAGCTGCTATATTGTACTAAGTGTTGTGCTGTCATGTTGGTATGAAGACTTATTAAGCTGATTATTGACCGCTGCTTGAATCTATGGTATCGACCTCTTCGGGAAACTACTAAGTCACTAAGTGCAATATATGAAACAAGTGTGTGTTGAGTGTAACAGTGTAGCTAAACTATTTGACACTTCTGTTTATGTTGTCCAATGTAAATTTAAACAGCAAATTCTTGAAGTGTTCAAGCCATATAGATTCATAAGCCATTACGTATGTGTTAGAATAGATCAGAAACATTGGTTCTTATCTAACTCATGATTTTATTTTAATATTATTGAATTGAAATCTATTCAGCATGAACTCTAGAGCTCTACATAAACATAGTGTACAAAGCTTAAGGATGACATATTCTTGCCAAGCCATAAATCCTACTTCCCCATACTTGCTGGAATAGTTGCAAGTTCTACTTATTGGGCTTAAAGAGATTAAGGATGACCTAAGACATCAAAACAACTCTCAACCAGAGAATATTGAAGAGAAGAAATTTGGGAGAAAAGAAGTAAGAGTTGAAGATGAGAAGGAGATTGATAAGGAAGGACAAAACAAGTTGCAACTTAATACCCATGTTCCTGACATGATTCCATTGCCATTAACACTTGGTGATATTGATGATCACGGGTACTATAATATTAGGCATCCATATGTCAGATTCTTTTACTATGATCCACTGATGGGGGTGTTTGAGAATGACATTCATTGTAATAGTATTGTGCTTGTGAGATGTTCTAAGCTATTTATTGGTGTTTTCCGAGTTCATGGTGGTTGATACTTCTATTTGGATTGTGTTGTTCTTATCCTTAGTTCCCTTACATTGGAAGAATTTGAAGTACATAGATGGAGGAGAGAAGAATGGAGTTGTAAGGAAGTGAATAAGATGACAATTGTTGATAATGAAGTTAGGGAGTCAACATTGGGAGAGGCTAAAGCTCAAAGAGTCCTTAAAGTGGAAGAGCAATTTGAAGTCTCACAAGCCTAAATTCCTTGAGCTCATGTTATGTTTGAGCTTGAAGTTATGCTATTCCCTTTGACTACTAGCTACTAGAATTACTTAAGGATAATTGATAGTGTACATGATGAGTGGAAGAAAGGGTATCTAATGAATAGTATGATTAATTGCACTCATGATGAGTGGAAAGAGTACTGAACTGTATTTACTTTGATCACTGAGTTGAGCTGTTATAGTTTGCTTTTATTTCACTCTTATAGATTTGTTTTTTATTCATGTGGAAGTTAAAGTAATCACTTGCTAAGTTTCGGGATAGAAACTTTTTCATGAGAGGGATGATGATAGGATTTGAGGTACCAATCCCACTAACTGTCGAAGCCGAACTCATCTACTTCTCACATGGATATCTCATTTGATTGCTTATGTTTATTTTTCCTAAATTACCCTTATGTTTATTTTGTATTTATAAGAAAACCACTAAGGCATCATTTTAGTTATTTTATTTACAAGTTTGCCATTGCATATAAATAAATCACATGTATAGAGTTTTAGCTATATTTGACATTTTAATGAAAAACCCTTGAGACTTTTCTCTTGGAAAACTCTTCTTTATCTACTCTTATCAATTCCTCTAGCAAGGATTATGGAGAGAAACCTTATCACTTGGATTGGTGCGTCACATTCGATGAGTCTTAAGACGTGTTGAATCTTGTTAGTATGTCATATCTAGCTCGATATCAATCCCTTTTAATGAAAACCCTTAAAACTTTTCTCTTGGAAAACTTCCCTTTGCCCGCTTTAATCAATCCCTTTAGTAAGAATTGTAGCGAATAACCCTATCACTTGGACCGATGCGTCACATCCAGCGAGTCTTAAGATGTGTTTGATCTTGTTGGTATGTCATGTCCAGCTCAATAGTTTACGGATTTGTTAAAACCCTTGTTTTATTTTCTTATTTTTGTTTATTGTAGTGCCTCTCTGTATGTACAACTCTGAAGATGCATCATTTTCTCTCTCTAAACTTTATGAGTGTGCTACAAGTTGACTCATCCTTTTCTTAGTGTGGTTAAGAAAGCTAAGTGTTGTACAGGATTAAGTGAGGAAATCCGCTCATAACACAATGTAGCAACACAACTGACAGCGATGAGTTAAGCGTTGGCATGAGATTTTGCACTAGGAAAGAGCTACAGGATACTATAAAGAATTAAAACATCAAGTGGCACTGTAACTTAAGAGTACATAAATCGAACCCAACGTTATGGCACATTCACTATATAGAAAAGGTAAATGGTTGCAAGTAAAGGCTAAAAGCATGTAAAAAGCAAGTGTATGACATGTTTGTGATAACGATTATCGAGAGACCGCACACATGTGTTAACCCAACAATAGGACAGGATCATCTAAGATAGATAGTAATTTAATGGCTAGACAATTCATAGGAAATGTTATCATGAACCCTAATGTTACTATTGCAAACTTGACTCAAAATATTTAGAATAAGTTTGGATGCATGGTGATGAGAAGGCAAGTGTTCGAGGGGAAGAGAAAAGAAATAAAGATGGTGTATGATAATTGGGAGAAATCGTACAATGATCTTTCAAAAATTCTAAACATTATTAAGATAACAAACTCGGGATCAGAGGTCAAGTGGTGGTGGAAAGGTACGGCGAAGCTAGGTGTATTGAAGATAAAGTAAGTGTTTTAGATGTTTGGACTTTGTGTGCATGTATTTAGATGTTATCGTCCGATCGTTTGCATTGATAGTACTTATTTATATGGCAAGTATAGCCACAAGTTGCTCGTTGCATGCACGATGGATGGAAATAACAGCATCATACCATTAGCTTTCGCATTCATTAACATAGAATCCAAGAAGACATGGTCTTAGTTCCTTCGACATTTGAAGAAGTATGTAGTTGATGGATAGGAAGAGATAATATGCTTGATTTTAGATAAGCATATCGGTATTAAGAAGACTTTTGACAATGTGAAATATGGTTGGTAACCACCATTTCCAGTATGGAAATACTGCATAAGACACATAGGTAGTAATTTCAACCGCAAATATAAAAACTAAGCATGTAAGAAATTGACAACCGTAGTAGGCATGTAAGTGCAGCAACGGAAATTTTCTGCTTTGATAGAAGAGATATTGATAGTGAATAAGAATGCTTTGTGTTGGTTTGTAAAACTTGACATCGATAAATGGGCATTATATGCAGATGGTAGTTATAGGTTCAGATACATAACGTCCAACATTGTTGAGAGCTATAATGCAATTCTTAAAAGTTCTCATGGCTTACCAGTTACAGCTTTAGTATGAAGGATATTCTATAACACCGACGCATTATGGGAGAAGAAGGATAAAGAAATTTCAGAGGGCATGTCAGGAGGTAGGGTGTACACTACATACGTACAATGGTTGATAGAGAAATGGTGTAGGTAGGCAAGTTCGCACAAAGTTACCAATTACAGTAGGCATAATGGACTGTTTAAGGTAAAAACTGATAGCCGATTAGAGCTAAATGGAGTGATAAAAGGTGGTGATAGAGTTCACATTATTGACATAGATAACCAATATTGCACGTGCCAAAAATGGCAAATATATATAATTCCTTGCTCCCATGCATTCGCAGCTGCAATAGAGCTAAAGACAAACGCCCTAAACCATATTGATCAATGGTACAAGTAGATAAACCAATTTGACGTATACTAAAGACATTTTTTCTCATTAGGTGACGAGATCAATTAGCCAGCAGTGAAATTTCCAAAGCTTAAGCTATGGTCTAAGCTAAAGAGAGATAAAGGAAAGCCTAGGACAAAACGTTACCACATAGAGATGGATATATGCGAATCCCCTAATAGGAATAGATGTAGTTACTATCGAAGGGAAGGACATAACAGGTGTAGATGTCCAGATCTAAATAAGGCTGGTAATTCGTATTACTATTTTTTGCATATGCATACACATAAATTTATTGTTAGTTTATAATATCTATCAATTTTATATTACTTGCATCGTTACTGATGAATGTTAAACACTATTCGGGACCATTCGACTCTTCGGTTTTGGATGAGTACTCATCCTACCGCTCTCAGGACGTGTGGGAGGGATAGGTATATTATTTAACAATTTCTTCCTTTTATCTAATATGTAGATTAGGTGCTAATATGTTAATATTTATGTTCATGTAACTTAATACAAGCACTAGGTGCATTCACAGTTAAATGGCGTGAGTTGGAAATGAAGAAGAGTGAGGAGCTCATACTGCTATATCCATGCATGGAGACATACTTAGTAGAGGTAGGATTCATAGTTATTAGCCTACTTTCATTTATCTAGATGGATTGGCACCTTATTAACACCCTTGTGGAGAAGTAGAGGCTAGACACACATATATTTCATATGGCGTACGGTGAGATGACTGTTACACTCCAAGTTATTGAGGTCCAACTAGGCTTTAGGGTTGATGGTGTTGTTGTCACTAACATCACCCAGAAGAATTGGCAAATGTGGTGAGAAACCTGTTAAGTAATGTTCCACCATCTGATGATGTGAAGAGTGGTTGCATATGATTGTTGTGGCTAACTAGCAGATTTAGAATTATATTAAGTAATATCGATGAGGATACAGTAAAGTGTCACACCCATGCATATATCCTTTAGCTGATAAGAAGATTATTATTCGCAGATAAATCTTTTAGCTACGTACATCTCATATACTTTCCCTTATTGCATGATTTTTGGATGGCGGGGATGTAGAATAGTCCAACATGAGCAGATTTGCGGAGAATAAGGCACTTCAAAGTGAAGCTGGGCTAAACTTGGTGTCGGACTGAGTTCATCCATGCAGCTGTTAAGTGATCCTAAGAGCCATCGAAGTATTAGGTTGTTGGGCCGAGCTAACTTAGTCAGTGAAGTACGAGCTGCTCTATTACAATACAACCGAGCTGCTAACAACGCATCGGTATTATGGAGCCGAGCTAAGTATGACAAGAGAACCAAGTCCTGAGATGCATGTAGCTGAGTCGAGTTGCGTTTTCCGATCTTCGAGCTCCATTTGAACCGAGCGAGCAATTGGTTGAGTTAAAATATGAGTAGCGGGCTTCATTAATTGCGGCAACTGTCTTCAGCCGAGCTGCAGCATATTACCACGGCAACTAATTGGTGTTCTGAGCCCTCTTCCTCTGAGCGTGCGGCAATGGACTTGAGCTAAACACTAGATCGAGTCTGAACTCCTTTTTGACCCAGCACTTTCGATCTCTGAGCAGAGGAAGTCCAAGCAATTTCCACTCCTGTTAGTTGAGACGAATAGCCAATGCGTCCAAGCTAAGGTCAGGTCGAAATTACCGCACCAAGCTGTACTTATTAATGCCGAGCAGCACAAACCAAAATTTCAGCTAGTTGTCTGCTGTGCGTGAATCCCAGCTCGCGTGTAACCGAGAAATCTGACCTGTACTTAATATTGCGGAGCTCCGATCTGCACTAAAAGTCCTACCTGCTATTCGTATTGCTAAGCTGCTGTATTTCCTTACTGAATGGAACCCCGAGCTTAGACACGGCCAAGATATCGGACAATTCGAGCTGACCTGAATTGTGCAAATGTTTTCCAGTTATCGAGTTAATTGACCGTAATTGTATCAAGCTTCAGCAAGATAATGAATTACATGGATGCACTTGCTATATCTGAGTCTGAAACAGAGCGTTACTTGAACACATGGATGCAAATGATGACTAGCTAGAACTTCAAGCTCAATTTTTGGATACGCAATCAATGGTTGTCCATTCAATGCGTTACTAGAACTGAACCCCATATGACAAATCCGAGCTTTCCTAATGGATGACCAGACGCAATATGGCCAATAAACTTCAAGATACTGAGCAGCCTTGTTTCGAGCAAGATCCTTGAAGAAAACAACAACACCACTAAGACTGAGCTGCTTTGAACACCAAGGCCAATCAGCAGCTCGCTTTAACTAAGAAAGCAGTACAATAGCTTCGAATAAACCCGATCAAAGCGCATAGCACACATATTGCCGCACTCGCCACATCACAGCTGTGTGAATACTGCTGTTTTCCTTTGTCAAGATCTCCACAAAATAGTACAACCTGAGCATGGAAATGTTTGGGGCATATATGAACTTTCCATCCGAGTCGTACAGAGTTGACCAAAGTGAACTACACCGGAGCTGTCGAACTCCGAACTCCACCCAAAAATTCCAACAGTAGCTCCACAGGAGCTGGGCTGCCCATTATGATATCGTCAAGCAACCCAATCTCCGAGCTCTACTGAACTGTTACAGTGAGCATCCGAACAACACTTAACAGTATTTTCTGAAGCAACTTCTTTCAAAGCCTCAGTATGACCATCAGCAGCTGAGAGAAAACTAGTGAGGGGGAAGAGAAGTTCCTTCTCTGGACGAGAATCAGAGGCCGATTCAAAATGTCGCCTCCTATGCTCCTGGACTGCCAGATTCATACATTTGCAATTGGTAGCCAAAGAGAACCTCCAACAGATTGAGTAATCCAATGCATGCTGTGCCTGGAAAGATCCGGGAGGTCCATCTAATACCGGTGGAATTACATATGGAGGCCAAAAAGCAAAAAGCAGGATACGGTGCAATTCTACAAGCTATAGCCTGATCACGTTTTTCTAGCATCTCAAAAATCAATTCTCGAAGTTGAGAGGCCATTGCGTCCCCTTTTACCCTTGTTACCTATGGGGGTAAATGCTAATAACTCAATAAATACTGTTGGTTCTGTAATGATTGATGCTAAGCCAAATTCCAGATTCACGAACACATGCAACTTCTTATTCAAATTCAGAGCTCAAAGAATGCAGAACATGATGCGTTCGTGAAACACTTCTATTTGGCTTATGTTATGCAGCACAGAGCTCGGTAATTTGGACCTCAACGAGGCTACTATCGTACTAAGGATTCTTGCACACAACAGCTGCTTGGAATGAAGCCCGGAGTGCAGAGATGGAGCTATTGGCTAATGCGCAACAGGAGGGGAATTACTCATTACACACTCACAAATTAGCTCCAAGATTCAACACTTACGAACAATATCAAAGCGAGATAATCCAAGCTATCCATCACAACAATGCCGAGCTATATTGCCGGATAGACCAAAATAGAAGTTTCCATCCATCATGCGGCACTGCTCAAGTCCGTACACCATGCTTTAAGAGGGTTAATGCCAAGCCTCTATCATGTTGCACTACTGCAAGTTCACAGCAGAGCTCAGTCCTTACTGTAGAAGTTAGACCCAAGGAGCTTCATGCACTAAGATTTTTGGGCCTTTGATGTTCCTCGTTTGGTCAGCATCCATACACACACGACGCTCGGATGAAGCACCAAGAACCAATCAAGTTCCAAGTTGAACTACGGTTGGAAGAAGTTGAGCTCGCAGTAGCTCGCATAGTAGCTAAAATTGCTCGTGAGCACAGCAATTCGCATGGCCAAACTCACAAGTGCATGCCATGCCGAGCTATGCTTAAATGGCAGCAAGAGATAGAGCTGTCAATTGATTACATCAGCACCTTACTTGGACTGAGCTCAGCAACAGCAACCATCAAGTTCCTAGCCATGCGCCTGACCGACTGAGCTCACCAGAACTTCTCTTGCAACCCAGCCAAGCAATAGCAAAGTAGACCCGAAATTTAGCTGTCAACATGTGAAGCAGTGACCCATGTGAAGAACAGCGGACATTTGGAGACCATGACTTTATTTAACCCATTTTAATCTTGCTGTGATCAACATAACTGCTACAATAACTTTCCAATAATAACAATTGAAATGAATCTCAAGCCCCACGAGGTAAAAAAGATGGAACAAAAGCCTACACGTGGAGAGACAAAAGAAGGCAGACTCCAAAGTAATCATTTCTCCATTTACTCCGTGCTCTGCATGATGGACCTCAATGGCAGAACATAAATATAAGCTTGATAAGAGTTCTACATGCATGAACCGAGTAGTTCCGATATGCTTGTATATATTCTTGAGGGAACCGATGTTAAGGGCCAATGTGGAGATCCTTACTCAAATGCATAAGTCTTATCTGGGATATGGAAACCAAATTCACGAATACTATCAATTGACAAAAGAAAAGGCGGGCGTGTCATCCTTTTACAATTTAAAGGAGGTAGCCACTTTAGTAGAGTGCCAATAGCTGACACAGATGTTACACATTCTCAATTGAACAACAGGAGCTTAATTACGCGTGCCAAACCTTGTTGATAAAAGATAAGTGAAACTGTATTTACACTATTTATAATTTACTCTATTATTTTTTAAGAACTACGCATTAAGGATATATATCTTATGCTATGCTTCATGTTAACCTATTGTTGATATTCACACTCCGACTCTTAATTTATGTTATATCTATCTATGTGCTACTCCATGATTTGGACTTTGATGAGTCTAATAATGAAAAGTATCGACCATTCGATACTTATAATGACTTATTCAGTCCTTTGTAGGCTTATCATTACCTCTTTCGAAGACAGTACTAGAATTTGGAGGCAAGTTAGGGCTAAAGAAATGCCCTATGTTTTAAGTCCACATAAGAATAATTTGCTAGCGAGCTGAGCTACTCCTCGTAGCTCTAAACCCTACATACTATGGGTGTCAAATAAGCTATAAAGCGCTAAATGCTTAAGTTCTATATTTGACGGATGACGGGAAAATGATAGACTTAGATCTCTTAATGCTAAGGATAGATGATGAGAGCTAAAATCCTTAAACTCTTTTAGGAGTAATAGGCATGCTAGCTATAAGTCCTCTTAAGGATGACAAGCTATTCATGAGTCCTTAAGTCCTTAGTTGTTAATGGGAATAATGCTATAAGTTCTAATAAAGGATGATAAGCTATTTGAAAGGCTCTAAATCATTAATTGATGATGAACCTAATGCTTTTAAGTCTAACAAATAGACAACGAGTTACTTGGAAACCCTATAATAGGTTCTAAGAGATCAACTAAGTAAGCATTAACTCTCATGTTGTTCACTTTGCTCGGTTTGCTCTACTCTACTCTACTCACTCTACTTTGTTCTACTGTACTTTGCTCTGTCGTGCTCTACTCTGCTCCACTCTGTCTCTACTTTGCTAGTTCTACTTGATTAGGTCTACTTAGCTAAGTCTGCTCACTTAGAATGACGGAACTTTAATAATACTCATTTATGTTTTATTTACTAAATTACTCTCATATTTTATTTTGTATTTATGAAATTGCCACTAAAATATTTTTTACTTTATTTTATTTATGGAATTGCCATTATGTATAATTAGTTCATGTTTGTGGGGTTTTAGAACACTTATAATTTTTCAATGAAAAACCCTTTGAATATTTTTTTATGAAAGCTTTCCTATCTTGATTTTATCAATTTCTTTAGTAAGAATTGCAGCGAGCTACCCTAATTTATACTTTATACATAATATCAAAGTAAATATTAGGTCATCTAGTATTTATTTGGTGCATCATATCCTCATAACTAGTTTACTAAATTCGCTAAGCCTTATTTTATTTTCTTTTCTTCGATATTTAGAAGGATACATTTGATTTTATATTATAAGATAAGACCTAGTAATAGCATAACTTTTAATTACATCATATAATTTTGGTATTAGGGCTTAAAGTTTTGGATAAGGTCAAGAGTTTCTCGAGTTTCGATTAGATATTGTTTTGAATGTGTAGAAAAGAGTTTCGATGATGGAAGTAGAGTTTACTTCCTGTTTGTAAGTTGTTTAAGGAGCTTACTGTCCAGAATAGTGAATTTGCTGGTAGTTTTTATTAGTATTTCTATGACTATGGAAAGTGGCTGTGCCAGCGACTGTGCGTTCAAGTTCAATTCGAATTTCGATGGTGGCTTGAACTTTCGAATATTATAAAAATAAAAGGAAAAAAAAGAAGAATCGATTGAAGGGTTTTGTGTTTGAAATCAAGTTTCAGTAGTGGTTTAAAGTTTCAGAAAGTAGATATATAACGACGACAGGGCAAATTAAATTAGGGCTTTTTTCCTTAAACCCATGGAAAATTGTAAGAACTGTAGGCCATGGTTGTTGAGGATACTGTAGTTGTTTGTGTAGTGTACTAGGTCACTGGAATTTGCACGTTGGTGTAGGCGCTATTAGTGTTTGGGTCCTGAGTTGTATGACATCGTAATCGTGAAGTATTGCATGGTATGCTCAAGTTGTGGAGTAAACACTTCGCTGCTCGATTTGGGTTGTACAAATTCGGTTCGTGACTGTCGCTAGTGTGTAAAATTGCAGCAAGTAGATGCATGTTTGGTGATTGGTGGCTGTGGGAGCCATTTGTGGAGCATGTGTGTGTTCGAGCGTGTAGTCACGTGCCGTGTGTGATTGGGAAAGTGCTGCAGTGGACTGTGTGCTTAAGAACCTAGCTGCAGAGTGCAGGTGGTGTGGACGATTGGACTTCTGGGATTGAGTGAGGATCGAGTTGCGGCAGTAGGCGGTTGTATGGTTGTGCACAGTGGTGAAGGTGAGTGCTGCAAATTGGTTGCCTTTGCATGCATAATGCAAGTACGTTACTGCGTTAAGTGAGTGTCTTCTGCTTCTGCTGTGACGAGGGCCGCGGGAGCGTTGTCGTGACCGTGAAATACAGCTGTGGTGTGTGCGTGCTGCAACTTTGTGCAGCTGGAAGGAATCCGAGCTGATTGTTGGCCGCATGAAGACTAATCCGCTACCATAACCTACCAAGCTGCCGTGGTGCCTGAAGCAGCTGTTACCAACTGAAAGTACCGAACTAAGCTGTGGCGCTGTGTCTGAGACACTTTCAATGGGAGTGCGGAACTGACCAGCAATCTACTGTCCGAACAGCTACCGTTCGAACGTGAAGTGCTGCTGTTGTTATTTGAATTGTCGAGTACTGTGAGTGTTGAGTTGCTATAAAGAGCTATTTGTCTAATTACCGTCGAGAGCTACTGTGTGTCAGTGCCGAGCTGCTGCAATCCTAAGTGCCGAGCCATTGTGTCGTGTAAGTTGGTATGTGTGTCGAACTGGAGAGGAGTTGCCAAGCTGTTGCGATTGGGCCTTTGTAGTACGTTTCAAGCTGAGTTTGAGGATCCGAACTGTCGAGCTTATGTGATGGTGAAATCCACCGAGCTGCTGTTATCTTAATCGATTGCCGAACTGTTTTAAACGTGCCTATCCGAGCTGCTCTGAACACCAAGCTTGCCGAACTGCTGTGACCAAGTGTTTGCTGCGGTGAATTGCAGTAGTGATCCGAGCTCCAAACTACTTCAATTCGAACTGTCATTGGCGTGCTACTGAGTGTGTGCTAAGCAGATGATTTTTATTGCCAAGCTTCTTTGTGGAACTTTGTCCGAGCTGTATCCGATCATATCGAGATAATCGATCGGTAAACTAAATGTACGAGAGAAAGTTGTATTCGAACTTCTGTAACCAAGGAATCACCGAGCTGTCCCTTCTTTATATTTGCTGAGCTCATGTGCCGAGCAGCTGCGATTGCGCCAATCCAAGCTTGCTGTTATGTGTGCCGAGCTTGAGCGTGGAGCTATACTCTGAGATTGTATCGAGTGTGGAGATCAAGTGGGGGCTATGCTGAGCTGATTATTAAGTCAACTTTCGAGCTACTGCAATTCGAATTGCCGAGCTGTTTGTAAACTGCGTATGTTGAGCTACACTAGTGAATTTTAGTCGGTTGTGAGTTGGTGCCGCGGTGTTTGAGTCTGCCTCCGAGCTGTTGACTACCGTATTCCATACTGCTTTGCTGATTTGCTGTTGTGTACTTACATCCGAACTATTTTACTTCAAGTTACGAAATTATTCCTACTACCAAGCTGAGTTAAGTGCAATCTGAGCTGTTGTATCTAGTCATTCCGTGCCCTAACTCACTCCATCCAAGCTGCTGTTAACGCACGTATGGGTTGCAAGAGCAAAGTGCGTGTCTGACCAGTATCAGCGTGTGCATGTATGGAGGAGAGTTGGGTGCTGGTGCTTTGTGCAGCTCAAACTCCGAACCAGGGCTGCTGCGTATGCGTTACCGTGCAAACTGTGCTGTGTGTGTTAATGCCTGCGTGAAGTGTGTAAGTAGTATCCCACGGAGTGAGTTGTAACTTTGGTTGGCATTGCAAATTAAATTGGTGGAATAAATAGTGTGTGTGGTGGTGTTTGTTATTTTTTTGGAGCTGTTGGTTAGTGCTCAAATTTTATAATATGGCAACAAGGAAATTTTACTTTGATGGAAAACTTTAACAACATATTATATTAATTTGGATTAGTACTTATCATGTGAACTTTGTCTATGAAGCTGTGGTCAAGGGATTAAGCTATACAACTATTGATCACTCAAGTCCATACGAGTTTTCCTATAATGGAGAGGTGATTCAAGTTACCAAGGTAGCCAAAATAGCCTTCTCTTTTGATAAATTCTAAGATGAGGTTTTATGCGACATAGTTAATATTGATGATTACTATATGTTTTTGGAAGTTTATGGAAGTCAAGTTGTGTTATGCGCAATCACCTATCAAGGTATGCTCATTCCTTCTATGATAAGAGGTGGGTTGTGATGCCTTGTAATCTCTAAGCAAAAATTGAAGAAGATTTAAAAGCTGTCAAGATTTTCATACAGAGGTGGAGAGCCAAAATACTAGCTTATAAAGAGTACGATAACGAAGTAGAGACGATCGTCTTACTTTCCAAGACATCCTAGGAAGATTGGGTTGAATTAGAATCTGCTGCCTATATTCTTAATGTGATTCCTTTATCAACCATACAAGCTACTGAAGACGACCCTAGGTACTACTACATTTGTCTCCCACATATTGGACTTTTTTGTCATGATCCATTGATGGGATTGTATAGAATTGGTAAGAGTCGTAGTAATCTTATGCCTATAAGATATTATAGATTACTTATTGGTATTTATTATGGTCATGGTAATGGATATTTGTATTGGGATTATGTTGTACTCCTACCCAAAAATCTAACGTTGGAAGTATTGGAACTCTATCAGTAGAGAGAGGAAGAATTGAGCTGTGGAAGAATTAAAGAGGTGGAAGTAGATGAGGTAGATGAATGGTTGAGGCCTTATATGTTCATATACCTCGAGCTCATAGCATTATACTTAAGCCATAAATTTTGTTGTTCCCTACGGTTGATGGTTGCTGAAGTTACTTGAACATAATTGATCGAATATATGATGAGTAAAAAAAAGGGACTTCAATAAAGAGTTTGATTGACCGTACCCATGTTGAGTGGAAGGAGCTTAAGATGATGCCAACACATATCATAGACCCAAGCTATCTCTATATCACTTTATTTAGTTTTTGCAGTTTGGTGTTTGACCCAAGTGGATTTTGGTGTAAGTGGATGCCAAGTTTCGAGTCAAAACTTTTTCAAGAGAGAAGTGATGATGGGTTCTAGGAGATCGACCAAGTACACATGAACTCTTATGTTGTTTACTCTATTAGGTTTGCTTTGCTTTGCTCACTTTGCTCTGCTACTCTACTCTACTTTGCCCTGTTCTACTCTGTTCTGTCTTTGCTTTGCCAGTTCAACTCAGTTAAGTTTTCTCGGCTAAGTCTACTTAGCTAAGAAGACAGAACTTCAAGAATACTTACTTATATTTTATTTACTAGATTACCCTTATATTTTATTTTGTATTTATGGAATTGCCATTAGAGCATCCTTTTTTATTTTATTCCCAAAATTGCCATTATATATAAATAGTTCATGTTTGTAGGGTTTTAGACCACTTATGACTTTTCAATGAAAAACACTTTAAGTATTTCTCTATGAAAGCTCTTCAATCATGCTCTTATCAATCCTTTTAGTAAAGATTGTGGTGAATTATCGCAATTTATACTTTGTGTGTAATATTAAAGTAGAGATTAGGTCATATAGTGTTTATTTAGTGCATCATATCCTCATAGGTAAGTCATGAATTTGTTAAACCCTATTTCATCTTCTTTTCTTTGACATTTCAAAGAACCCATTTGATTTTCTGTAGCAAGACTTAGTAATAACTTAGCTCCTAAGCACATTACCTTAAGCCATTAATTGGTGACGAGAAGAATAATCTAAGTCCTATAATAAATATAGACTATAAGCCATTTAGAAGCCCTAAGCCATTAAATGTTGATGGGCAAAATACTATAATCTAATACCTTATGTAGATGATGAGTAAATAAGCCCAATGTCTTATACCATTAAAGGAATCGGGGTTAGTTGGCCTTTTTAGGCCTTCAACTGTTCAGGCCCTCACCTTTTTAAGCATACTGACATTTTGAAGTGCTTTGACCTCTCGACCTCCACCTTTTCAAGTCTTTGTAGTATCCTGGTCTTTTTAGAACCTTGATCACGAGCTTTTTCAAAGCTCTTACAAAACCGACCTCTTTAGATACTCTCTTTGCAGAACTTATCGTTAAAGATAGGGGGAAGGGGGTAATAGTGTTCTCTAGTAAATCAGGCTGAAGGTCTAAATCAGTAATATTGAGACTTAAGATTAGCTCTTAGGGCCTAGCCTAGTTTAGGTATAAGTATCCACTCGCCCAATATAAATAGGAGGGAAGACCTTAGGTAAGAGGACACTTCTCATTCTCATACATTTTATATTACTTTACAATTTTATTATCTCAATGAAGAAGTTGACTTAATCATCGAAATGGCTACACCAAAGTACCCTTTAACACCCTCTATGGTTGTTTAATGTTTTGTAGATACTCATGAATCGAAATGAAAATATGATATCAATAGTGGCCTCACACATTTTTGGAAAATAGTTTTTTGGTCACATTAAAGCTTAGTAGGGTAATCTAATTAGTCCCAAGTAGTAGTGATCCCACAGTACCCAAAACTTATACAATATTTCCCCTATCTTAGGGTCATAGGATGACTTGGGTTTGATTGTATCTACCCTTCATCCATGATGTAATAAACAACCCCCTTAAAATCTCATGGGTTTGTTACATGTTAAAGTTAATATATCAATTGAAAAAGAATATTTACCAAAAAAAAAAAAGAGAGAATTATAAATTAATATGAGTACTTAGAAATATAAATTTAATTTTGAAAGGTTTTAAGTAGCTAGCCTTCTTGATATCTCTTAGTATTATACTATAACCCATTTAATATTAATCCTTGATTAAGAAATAAGAAATCCTAGTTTTCTTTTCAATTCTAAAAATTAGAAGAAAAAAAAATTGGAATCGCTACCCGATCGGGGTTAGGAAAAAAAGAGTTAATTGATTTTAATTTAGCTATTGTTATGTGATAAAATCACTTTTGAAAATGATTTTCTAAAAGCAGATATTTCAGATTTAGTGGTTATTTTATTAAGCCCTAAACAGTACTACTTTTAACCTTCTAATTTTAAACTTATTCCTCAAAATATCCATTTTAATATTAAAGATGAATTCTAATTTACATGTAAACAAAATTATTTTTTTTTCCAAAAAACAAAGAAGTTAAGAAAATAAAATTATTTACAAAAGGGAAAATAAAAAAAAATTCCTATTTTAAGTTGTTTGATAGGTGCCTATGTATCATTTATTAAGGATCAAACTTTACACAATTTAATTAACTTTAAGTGTATTGGTTTATTTTAATTTTGGAAAAATAGCCGAATTTACATTTTTATCAATTTAATTTTACTTAAGAAAAATTCTAAACAAATCATAATATTAGAATGTTTATTTGAAAATTCCTAGAATAAGTTCTAATTTGAATAATGTTTATTTATTTATTTTATTTTAATAAAATGATCCTTTTCTAAGCTTCAAAATGCTTTCATTTACTATTAAAATAAATTAAAATTTAGTGAAAATGAAAATGGATATGATAACAATTTAACTAAAGAGGAAAAAAATCACTCTCTCTTCTTCTTCTTTTTAAAACTTTTTCTTTCATTTTTGTTTTAAAATAAAAAAAGAAAAAGAAAAACAAAGCATATAAGTAAAACAAAAAGGGACTAAACTTGGATTAAAGAGTGGATGTAGGTCAGTTAATAGATTTAGGTTGGTATTTATGTCGGACTTAGGTTTTCTGACCTGGTTTATGTGCGCTAATAATGGAGGTAGTTTTAAGCAACAAATAGGCATTTCTAGGTGGATTTTCTACTAAGAAATATCATTTTCATATGTTTTGAATTAGGAAATGGAGGTTTGGGACAAGTGCCACCAATTTTGGTAATCGTCTGGATAGTCTTGAATGGTACTAAGTTGGGGGTAGAGAGTAAACTCAATGGTACATGGTTAAGGTGTGGTTGTTAATGAAAAAAGAAGCGTTGGTAGGGTTTTTCGATGGGTGATGAAGTTAGTGTTGGTAGTCTTTTTGTACCAAACAACAGTGGAGCTGGTGTTTTATATAGCCATAGTGGTAGCACTTAGGGTTTAGCTATTAGCGAAGCTCCGGTTATGATAGTGCTTCAAAACATTATCCAACAAAAGCCTAGAGTGTGGGAAGCTCAACTGTAGTGGTGATTTTGTTTGAAAACTACCACAATCGAGTTATGAATTAGAAAGAGAGAGGAGACTCATAGCTTAAAACTTAAAGAGAGAGAGCTTCAAATTTTGTAAGTGTGTTTGTATACAGGCTTCCTCAAATGCTTGTTTAAGCTCTTATTTATATAGTTAGATCGTAAGCTAAGCATGGAAAGTGGTTAAACATCGTGATTCTAAGGTTGAAAGCATACTAATTTGACCACCTTCATGTATGAAAAAATGTGTGATTCTTTGGTCAAATCTATGTTACTATAGTGTAATTTTTCCTAAATAAGCCAACGCAAGCTTTAGAAATTAATGAAAGGGTCAAATTATGCTAAAATTATTATGAAGCTAGAATCATGGAGTTAATTTTCTAACCTAAATTTTATCTTCTAGAAAATTGTATCCAAATGTGAAATTGATATGAATCCATAGCACTCCAAGTGGTCTTTGTGATTTCACCAAATTAGTGGTAAAATCACAAAGAAAATCAAGCTAAAAATGATCTCCAAGTGAGGTCCTCTAGTTGAGTTCATAAATCGACACATATCGCATGTCAAGTTGTGGCACATAGCCCAATAGACTTATGACACGTGGCCAATAGAGGCACAAAAACAAAAAGGTATGTAGTACTTGCCTTTGGATTGAACTAAAGACATTTCTCTTTACTTAATGCTAAGAACAAGTGGTTAACCAACGGTTTAGTGCCCCAAGCCTTATTAACTAATGTAAATAATTTGCAAATAACGCTTAAAAAATAGCTTGGGCTAAATTTAAATGACTTGTTCCAAGCTTAACTCGACCAAAAGTATCTAACCCTTATTTTTATTTCTAGTATCTTAAGAGTTTTATTTTTTTTCCATTTTAATTATTTTCCCTAATTTTTGTATTTTCCAATTTGTACTTTTTTGTGATTTTTCTAATTTTTATATATTTTTGCAAATTTTATTTATTTTTTGTATTTTTCTTGTTTTCCTATTTTTTTAAATTTTCTTATTTTTTTGTATTTTTTTCTAAATTTTCTAATCTTTCTTTTTTTCTTAGTTTTTTTGTATTTTTTTTTTCAATTAAGATCTTTTTCTTTATTCTAAAAATTCAAAAAACTATAAGAGATAAAAATGGGGTATCTATAGTAAGTATCTTTATGCTTCAATTATATATATACATATAAACATGTATATGTATCAATTAGTCTTATTTATTAAAGTTTTCTTATTGGTTTTGTTTATTTTATTATTAACCACATTTTCCATTATGTTTAATTATTTTCTTATTGTATGTAAATATTGATTAGTGAAATTATTTGGACTTATTACTTTCTTAATCCCTAAGCCTTCTTCTTCTATAGCATTTTTAAAATGCATAAGTGTTATTTTAGTGTTTTTATGTATAAATTTTATATTACTAAGTAGTGGATGATTTGATTCTATTATTTGTTCATCACTTAACCTCCATTTAAAACATTCATTTATTACATTGATTTCTTTAGGTTTAAAATAATATTCTTCGAACCATTCAAAGAAAAATATTTGGAAACCTTTTTCACTTATGAAATTATAATATTCATCTTTTATTTATCACTTAACATTATTAAAAGTATTAAAATATCATTTTCTATTTTTTTCTCATTTTTTTTTGTGAATTAAACTCTTTGTTTAGAAGAATCTTATTTGGTTCAAAGGATTTCTCTAAAACATTAAGTTTAGGGTCACCTATGTTTGATGGTATAGGTTCTCCATGTTCTAATTCATTAGTTGGTTGGTATGCTAGTCTAGTTATACTTGAATTATTATTGATTATTCCAAAAATAGAAGGATTATCTTAGACATTAAGTTAAACATTGGACTGGGCATTAAATGGTGATTGAGTAATGAGTAATGGGTAGAGGTGGAGGTAAATCTATAGATCTCTAAGAAGAAGATCACATTGACCTTATTTCTAAGGGTCTTTTAGATTGATCAAAAGATCTCCTAGCAAATTGAATGGTAACTTTCCATCTGCATGTTGAACTACATTTAACGGTTTGATATCGTAAATTAGTTGTTTTGGAAGTAGATTCTCTACTTCCCAATGTTCAAGTAAGTTGACTTGAGACCATTGAATCATTCTGGGTATAGAAACATTGGCTTTGGTTAAGTTTGTTTGAATTAAAAGGGTTTGACCTCTTTTATCAATCTTTTATGCTTTAGACCCAAAAGCAGTTTTCATTAATTTAAAATATATTCTATAAATTACAATTATTGGTATAACTCCTTCTAACATTCTATAATTATGAGTTTTGATTTAAAGTATTAAAGAACTTATTATGGTTTTATCTCTAAGACCTAAGGTAATATTTGGATGGCATTCAAATTAGATTGGTTTGCTACTAAGGCTGGTTTAATAGTAGCATGGATTAACTTTTCATAAACTAATTTCCTAGCATCTTTAAAGACCATGAAAATCGAAGTATCTAATCTTAATTTGGTAAGAGGTTTAGCTCCTACTTACACTAGACTTATATGTATATAATTCCATTATTTTGCATTTATTTTAATTGAGTCAGCTTTTAATAATTCTATTGTGGTTAAGCCATGAAAGATTAGGATATCTTTTTCTTTAGTGGCTATGACATAATCATTTTTTCCAAAAATTTTCCATTTAGCCCTTAGATAAATTTGATCATAAGATATTTTAGGTATCTTCCAATCATCTATTGTCTTATCAAAATCTTTCTTATGTATTCTATCCTTATTATTTAGCATAGATTCTTCTGATTGCTCATTAGATGCAAAGTTAAAAGAGAACATAATTCTTCTAAGTAAATTCATATTTTCAAAAGAGACTAATTTATCTAGTCTTATAGATCTATTTCATAGGACTATCTTTAATCTTATGCTATGATTTCCAATTTACGACCCCTTGCTACCCTAAACTAAAACAAGATTTATGTTAAGCCTTAATAGGATTATCATAACACAAGGATATTCTACAAAAGAATTGTCCCAAGTGAATACTAAATATAAGATATAGATTTCACATAGAAAATCATCTCAAAAGAAAATAAAAACTAACTTACCAGACTATATACTCTCCCCCTAGCTCCAATACTAACTAGCACCTAGGAGAAGCTACTCTAAATAAGAGCTTAAATACCTCTTTCATACTTATATAAATATATAAATAGGTATGTAAGCTCTCATTTAGAGTAGCTTCTCCTAGGTGCTTGTTATACATATACATGTTTATATATGGGAGTCTTTTGGTAACTTATGTATTTCCTTCTATGCTTGTAGGTACGAGGTCGTAGCTTTCATCATGCTCTAGCTATGATGATAGTATGCTAGTAAATCATATCCTTTAAGCTTTAAGGATGTTGATCATGCGAGCTCGTGCGACTTTGAGACAAGTTTCCTTTTATGGTACATTCTAGCGACCTCCTTGTTCAATACAGTTGAAGTTAATGGTGATGATCTAGACTTGGTAAACTATGAGGAACCTCCAGTCTATATAGAAGATAACGATGGTGATGATGATGATGACATTAAAGAAATGAATGATCCTTATGAAGTAGTTAGCATTGCTCTTGTCATTGATATATTAGCCAAGGAGAGAGGTGTAAGAATAACACTTATGTTGTTATGTTACTTTGCTTGGGTACATATGAAGGTAAGTAGTGTGTTATACTTATTAATGTCCCTCCTCTCATAGTTGTTAGCATGTTTCATTGAGACAAGGTAGTAACATGCATAATCAAAGCTGCATGAGAGGAAACTTGATATGTACTAGTGATAGGTTGTACCACAAACACATAGCAGTTCACCAAACACTAAATGGTTTTTAGTTTTTAGGTTTTAATGGTGGAAACAAGTGAAAAGGAAGATATACACGAAAATTTAATAGGATATTACACACCGACTATAAACATAAGTTAGGTTTTAGATTGAAATGGAGGCTGATATCACTTACAAGCTTCAAATCAATGCAATGGTTCAAATGGGGGTAAGATGTGACTCACCAATCTACAATTGAGGAAGCTTTCCACATTCTAATGATTCAAATGATAAGAGTAAGGGATTAAAGAGGATAAAACACTCAATAATCTATAGAAAACACTAAGTTTTCACCAAGCAAGCTTAATAGCTTTTATACGGGAAATATTCCAGTATATTCAAGCTAAAAGGGTGGATTCTAATTGCACAATGATACTATTTATAGTAAAGCTAAATACTAGAGGCAAAACTGTAAATAATTATAAGGCCCTTAAACCCTAAAGTAGGCTTACAATGCTAAAACAAAAATAAAATAATAAACTATACAAAATTGCATTCTAAGATGAAGGCCTAAACATAGGCTCATTTGAGTTAGATAGGAGCAAGTCAAATTAAACACAAAATAGGTTGATGACTAGTTAAATTATTTGGACAAAGGCCATGAGGTTTTTGGATGCTTAGCCAAGCTTCCTAATAGGATGACCCATAGCTGTCTAGCTCAAGAACAAGTCAGCATATGTGTTCAAGTTGTAGAGTAGAGGGTACGGAAGGAGTTTGATCTGGTTAGAGGTTGTTTAAGTTGTTCACTCCTAGTTAATGCTAAGGCTTAAGTCTGGGACATAGGGATCCAAGCAAGTCTCTTGGCCTTAAACCTTAACTGGTCTAAGCTTAGGTCTTCTGAAGGTTGGCAAGACTTAGGCTTTCTTCAATCTTACCTACTTGTTTACCTCCTAATCTTTGGCCTTCTTGTACCAAGTTGGGCATAAGGGAAACAATTCAGCTTGGATCTAGGGAAGGTCGATTACCTGGTAGAAGAGGTTAGGTTCTAACTCTTGTCAAAACTTCATTCTTTGATGAATTTGTTATGCCATCTCATTTTTAATGCCACTTGAGGGATTCTTGCTAGCAAAAGTTATTTAAGCATGTGCAAGCTACCATGCGCTTAAGAGGTGATGTGATGTGTCTCCAAGGTAGAATACATAGAGAGGCACCACAACGAAGCAAAACAAATAAATGGGAAAAAGGTTAACAAAGTTTAGGCAACTACTAAATAGATATGACTCACCACTCGATTCTATTTAGCCTACAATCCACCAGATATGACATATCGATTCAAATTGAAGGGTCACTTGCCATTACTCCTTACTAAAGTGAATAGATAAGAGTTAAATAACGGGAACATTAAGGTTGCTCAAATGAGTAATTTTTGTATTGAAAAGGATATGATTCTGCATATAAGGAAAGTAGGGGTTTATATACTTGCCCACTAAAGTTATTTTACATGTATTTTACAATCACGTTACATGAATCATATTAAAAAGGGGTAAAAAGGAGAAAGAATATTCATTATGGAAGAGAAATAATCATTTTAGAATGTCGTATCAGAAGACATGTATCACTTGATGGCTAGACATTAAGAGTATGATACAACATAGACAAAAATAGGAAGTACTAGTAATCAGGGGCCGACTTGATTTGGATTAGGTCGGGAGCTAATCAATTTGGTTAGGAAGTTAGTTGAATTGGAGTTAGGCACTAGTGGTCAGTTGGAGAGGTCAGCTCGGCCAGCCTTTCTTGGGTTACCTTCTAAATCGGGACTTCGTAGTTGGGCAGGAGCATGTTGGGCATACATGAGGATCCGAGAGACAGGTTGGTAGGAGGTTGGATCTAAAAAGGAGTCCCCATCTCAGCTATGGATTAGAGCTAATATTTTCTATACAAGCCCTTGAAATCCTCTTGCTTAACTTCTTGTGATCGGTCCAAGGGGTTGATTCTTATCATCTGCCTAGGGGTCGAAAAGATTCGTCCTCAAGTCTGAAGCGGTTTCGACTCAATCTTTTAGGGCACTCATAGGGTCTTCTTCAGTTAGTTGGTGAGGAATTAGATCGAACACATTGAAGGTAGAGAAGACACCATAGTCATTAAGCAACTTGATTTGGTAGGCGTTGCGGTTGATCTTCTTCAAGACCTTGAATGGACCATCAGCTCAGGGAGATAGTCGTTCTGTCTCAAGTAAAGGAATTGTTCTCGGTTGAGATATATCCATACTAGGTCTCTTGGTTAGAAAGAAATAGTTTAGTGGCCTTCATTACTAATCTCTTGTTGTCTCTAATTAAACTTAGCAATCTTTAGGTTCAGTCCACTCCAAATTGACTCTCTTCAACAGCTGCTAGGGTACCAATCATATCTAGGGGAATAGTAGGGTTAAGGCCATAGACGACCTTAAATGGGGTCTTCGTAGTAATGTTATAGATAGTTTGATTGTATACGAACTCTACAACTAGTAGGTACTGATCCCAACCCCTAAAGTTCTTTCTCACAATAGCTTTGAGTAGATTGCCTAGTATCTTGTTTACTACTTCAATCCAGCCATTAGTTTGAAGGTGGCTACTGGAGCTAAATACGAGTTTAGTTTTAAGTCTTCTCCAAAGGGTCTTTCAAAAATAGCTCTAGAATTTTGTATCCCGATTTGAGACTATACTTTTCAATACATCGTATAGTCAGACAATCTCCCGCAAAAACAGTTCAGCAATATATAGAGCATCGTTAGTTCGATGGCATGGAATGAAGCGTACCATCTTATTGAAATGGTCCATTACAACAAAAATAGAATCTTTCCCTTTGGATGTCCGGGACAACCCTAGGACAAAGTCCATACTGAGGTCAGCCCAAGGTAAGGTTGGCATCGGTAGAGGCCTGTACTCTCCATGAGGTTCTCTTTTCCCCTTAGCATGCTTACACATTTCACAACTACCAACTACCTTATGAACATCCTTGGCTAAACCTAGCTAATAGAAGTTCTTTTTTAATAGATTGGTTGTCTTGACCTCTCCAAAGTAACCTAATAATCCTCTACTATAGGCTTCGCTGATCAATAGCTCATGTGTAGAGTAGTTTGGAATACATAGCTTACGATCCTTGAACAGATAGTCATCCTTAAGATAATATCTTCTAACAACTACCCCTTCTTGACACTGTTCAACAATGGAACTAAAGTGAGGGTCGACAGCATACTACTTTATGATGAGTAAGAATCCTAATAATTTTGTCTACAAAGTAGTCAATAAAGTTTACCATCATAACAAAGCATCGGGGACCACATTTGCACTCCCCTGCTTGTGCTGAATGATGTACGTGAACCCTTGCATGAATTCCAACCACTTGGCCTATCTCTTGGGGAGTTTGTTTTAACTCCCAAGATGCTTCAATGATTCGTAGTCAGTGTAAATAACAAACTTTCATACCAGCAGGTACTGTTGCCAAACAATGGGGGCTCAGAAAAGGGAGTATAACTCCTTCTCGTATACGGAATAGTTTAAGGTAAGGCTACTAAGTTTCTCATTATGGAAGGCAATGGGTTGTCACTTCTACATTAGGACAATGCTAATTCCCACTCTTGATGCATCGCATTCCAATTCAAAGGGCTTGTTAAAATTTGGTAGTGAAGGGATAGGTACCAAGGTAAGCTTCTCCTTGATCTCCTTGAAGCTTCGCTCAGCTCAGTCGTTTACTTAAACCCTTCATTTTTCTTTGTCATCTCGGTCAATGGGGCAGCTATGATGTTAAAGTCCTTAATAAATCGCCTATAAAGAGAAACTAGGCTATAGAAACTTTAGACTTTAGTGAAATTCTTCGGCATCGACTATTCTAGAACAACTCGGATCTTTTCTTCATCTGCTCAGATTCTTTCCCCTAACACTACAAACCTTAAGAAAACTACCTCATTCTGGTAGAATGTATACTTCTTCACATTCCTAAACAATTTCTCAGCTGGTAGAATGCTAAATACTTGGCAAAGATATTGAATATGGTTATTCAGGTTGGCACTATATACTAGTATGTCATCAAAGTACACAACCTCACATCTTCCAAGAAGAGGGCACAATACATGGTTCATTAACCTCGTAAATGTACTCGGTGCATTAGTAAGTTTGAATGGCATAACTAACCTTTTGTAGAGTTTGTACCCAGTCTTAAAGGTAGTTTTCTATTCATCACCCGGCCTCATGTGAATTTGGTGGTAACTACTTTACATATCAACATTTGAAAATATCTTTGCACCATGAAGCTCATTCAACATGTCATTGAGCTTAGGTATCTAGTATCTATACTTAACAGTAATTCGATTGATCACTCGGCTGTCGATGCACATGCCCCATGAACCATCCTTCTTCAGAAAGAGTAGAGTTGGTACAACATAAGGGATCATACTCTCCTTCACATATCATCACTCAATGAGTTTGTCTACCTATTTTTTCAACTCAGCAGCCTGCTCAAGGTTCATCCTATATGTAAGTTGGTTAGGTAGAGCAATGTCCAACTGCAAAACAATACAGTGCTCTATGCTTAAGACTGGTAGTAGTCCTCTAGGTAGTTTTTTCGGAAATAGGTTAGAAAACTCATTCAGTAAACCTTAGATTTCTCCTGGAACATTCTATAACTTTCTTATCTTCATCAATCTCCTAACTAATAGGAACATTGGTTCATCAGCTTTCTCAGCAGATCAAAGCTCTCTATGGCTCATCACTAAGGCTTTTTTCTTATTAGCCCAAGTGAGTTAATTATGGGTCTCATTTACTTGGGATAGAATTAAGGGTTGCAATACTATCCTCCTTCCATCCTTAACAAAGGCATAGTTGTTCTTATACCCATCGTGCATAACACATTGGTCGAACAACCAAGTTTATTTAAACAGCAAATGTGAAGCTCCCATAGGGATGATATTGCACACTACTTCATCCATGTATACATTTCTGACACTGAACGACATGGTCATTTGTTTAGTCACGTGCAAAACACTCTTATCATGAAGCCAATGCAGCTTATAAGGTTGAGGATTGATAAGAATCAACCCCTTGGGCTAATCGTAAGAAGCTGAGTTAGAGGACTTTAAAGGCTCGTACGAAAAATACTAGCTCTAAGCCATAGCCAAGATGGAGACTCCTATCCTGATCCAACCTCTTGTTGACCTGTCTCTTAGATCCTCACATGTGTCTAACATGCTCCTACTTAACAGTAAAGTCTTAATCCAGAAGACAGTCTCGAACTAGCCAAGCAGAGCTATCGATCTAACCTATTAGCATTTTAATTTGAGACAACTAACCTTTTTTGCCAAGCTGATTGACTCCCAATCTAACTTAGATCAGGTTAGCCCTTGACTCTAAGCACTTCCTGCTTTTGCCTATGTATCATGCTCCTAACATATAACCATCAAGTGATATGTATCTTTTGACACAGCGTTCTAAAATAATTCTTTCTTTTCCGTATTGGATATTCTTTATCCTTGTTTACCCCTTTTTAGTATGATTAATGAACATAATTGTAAAGTACCCTTTTGTCTTTTCATATGAGTAAAATAACTCTAATGGGAAAGTATATAAATCCCCACTTCCTTGTACATAAACAATCATCTAACTTTCAATATAGAATTATTATCTTTAAGTAACCTTAACATTTTCATTATTGTTCAACTCTTACCTATGCCCTTTAGCAAGGAGTAGTGGCGAGTGACCCTTCAGTTCGGACCGGGTATTACATTCGGTAGATTGTAGATCGAGTTGAATCGAGTGGTATGTCATATCCATTCGGTAGTTGCTCGGACTTTGCTAGCTTTTTCTTTGTTCTTTTCAGTTTGCCTTGTTGTGGTACTTTCTCTGTATGTACGACCCTTGAGATGCATTAGGGATGCCTTAAGGTTAGCAGACCTAACCTCTACATAAATGATTGCACAATTACATTAGTGCAACTTTCTTCATAGTATGATTGTGCATAATTGGCCTTTGACGATATACTTGATATGGAACAAATTCTCTCTCTATTACTTATCAGGGTTCGACATGGAACTCGGGACTCTTCTCAATACTAGGGTCATTGCTTCTCTTTGGTCGACATAGACCCAGGCTCTTCTTCCTCCTCGGATTTTGACTTTCGAACATCCTTCTCTTCCTCAAGCTCACTCTTGTTGGTGCTATCTACTACATCTCCTTGGAGCACCATAATACGTCAATTTGGACACTTAGTAGCTATGTGTCTGAAGTCTAAGCATTTGAAGCATTTCACCATGCTAGATTTACATCAGAAAGTCTATCCTTTCTTATACATTCTCAAGGGTGGCCTAACCTCGGCTCGGCTCGGCTGTCTTACTCGACCATGCTAACTTGCTTGACTATCATCATGTCGATCATTCTTTTCCTTAACTCGATAGGGTCTCTTAGGCTTGGCTTAAGCAGGTTGACGTGGTACCAGGTCTCGGGAGAATGTTGGCCCAAGTCGGCTCAAAATATTTCTCTTCTACTTTTCGACCCTCTATACTATCTTGATGGCCACTTTGAAATTATAAAACCTTTGTACTTCCACGATATTGCGAATCTTATATTTAAGTCCAAAAATGAACCTTGACACTGTATGGGCCTCTAGCTCTTCCATGTCAGCTCGAATCATTAGCATTTGAAACTCTCATATGTAGTCATCAACAGATCGACTTCTTAGACGAAGCTCTTACAACTTTGTAAATGTATCTTATAGGTAAGTCTCGAGCACAAATCTATCTCTTAACAACCTTCTCATCTCATCCCAAGTCTTAATACCTCGTCTTCCATCTCTTGTCTTGTTTACATTCAGATTCTTCCACCACATAAATGGCATACCTAGTAAACTTCAATATAATAAGTTGGATCTTGATCGCATCCTTATATCCATAACATTTAAATACTTTCTCAACCTTCTCTTCCGACTCTAAGTATTATTCATCTACATCTCTACTTCTACCAAAGGGTAGGATTTCCACCTTGACCTTGTCTAGCCCTTGAGGGACTCGGTGTCCTCGTTCCTATGCTCGGTAATAATCAACTTCTTCTTCACTAAATCCTTTAACATCTAGCTCCTCATCATCCTCTATATTCTCTTATAACTCTAGTCTTCGTCTAATAGCTCCTCTATCTCGAGGAGGTCAAACTGGGCGGTTAGTTTGATTGACTTTACCATAGTGTCTCTTAGGGGCACCTTCTTGTGGGTTTTGCGGTTACATACCTTGGGATTATTGTCTATTAACTTGCATGGCGATGACTAGACTCTTAACAAGGCTAATAAGTCTGTTAAGTTTATCATCAACCAACGTTGGGGTATTACTCCCATTATGACCATGACTAATGACCAGGTTGAGCACCACTGCCCTGGTCACCAATAACTTCTTAAACACTTGAATCTGACATAACATAATACCTCTTTGAATAAATTAACAACTACTAACAACTTTAGTCCCCCAAAGTTACTCAAATAGAATAGAGAGAAACTTGTTATGTTATCACAATGGAAAACAGAGTAAAATAGAGTATCAATGAAATCATACTTATAAACACTCAAGTACACTACAGTAGCTACGGAAGGAACACAACAACCACTAACAGTAAAACGAACCAAAACTTCACTGCAACTTTACACACTCTCTCACAGAACTGTACTTTGATACCAACTAAAAAATGCGTCTTCAGAGTGGAACATATAGAGAGGTACCACAATGAAGCAAAACAAACAAATAGGAAAAAGGTTAGCAAATTCTCGATAGCTATCTAATGGATATGACTCACCACTTGATCCTACTTAGCCTATAATCCACCAGATATGACACACCGATTCAAATTGAAGGGTCACTTGCCACTACTCCTTACTAAAGGGAATAGATAAAAGTTGAATAATGAAAACACTAAGGTTGCTCAAATGAGTAATTTCTATATTGAAAAGGATATGATTCTATGTACAAGGAAAGTGGGGGTATATATACTTATCCACTAAGGTTATTTTACATGAATGAAAAGACAAAAAGGTATTTTACAATCACATTACATGAATCATACTAAAAAGTGGTAAAAAGGAAAAAGAACGTTCAAAACGGAAGATAAAGAATCATTTTGAAACGTTATGTTAGAAGACATGCGTTGCTTGATGGCTGGATGTCAGGATTGTGATACAACATAGGCAGAAATAGGAAGTGATGGTAGTTAGGGGTTGACTTAATCTAGATCAGGTAAGGAGCCAATCAGTCTAGTTAGGAAGTCAATTAAATCGGAGTCAAGTGCTAGTGGTCGGTTGGAGAGGTCAGCTTGACTAGCCTTCCTTGGGTTACTTTTTGGATCAGAACTTCACAACTGGGGAGGAGTATGTTGGAGACACATGAGGGCCTGAGAGACAGGTCAGTCGGAGATTGGATTGGAAAATGAGTCCCCATCTCGGCTATGGCTTAGAGCTAGTATTTTTCGTGTGAGCCTTTGAAGTCCTCTAGCTTGGCTTCTTGTTATCGGTCTCGAAGGTTGATTCCTATCATAATGTTTTTTATTTAGCAACAATGATGCAAAGATAATATAATTGGTGTTAACATCACCTTCCATAAGTCATTAAGCTATAGCATATAAGGTTACTTAGGCTCTTGTAATCTAAGGAGCTACTTGGACCATTGTCATGAATATTAGGCCACTTAAACTCTTATGGTTTGTTATCTCATGTATCAAAGCTCTTACTTGTAAAGGGAATGTTTAAGCAATCTAAGGAAGTATTTGATTGTGTTAATGCAACGATGGTGGCATTCATTGCTTGGAATTAATAGTTCCCTTTCATTAGTCGATGGGATAATTCCCACAACTTGATTATTGAAGATTGATTACACAAGGACTTTAGATTAGAGACATTCTATTATAGGAGTTTTTTACTACACTTAAGTAGACTATTTTGTCTTACTTAGCTACAATGACTTGTAGTATGCCTAGGAGGCAATTCTCTTACCAATCTACACTTTACAGGCCTAACTTTTCACCACGCACTTAAAAGTCAATGCTCTTACTAGTCAACAATGCCACTTGGCTAAGTGTTGCTTAAGTGGAGAAGTCACTTTATAATGAACTTTAGGAGAATAAGTAGGCTTTACTCATAATTGAAAGAATCTTGCACATTTAAAGTTGTGGTGATGTGAGTTACCTATTAGGGATAGTCTAGGCTTGGAGCATAATAAATATGTGCTAAGGGAGTAATTTGGCTTAAAACTTAAGAGCTATGTTGTCATGATATTGCTTGGGCCTAAGGCATAGAAGTTGAGATGTTAGGACATTACTCAAGCTTAAGGCATGGGGGTTAAGATGCTAAGGCATTGCCTGGGCTTCAAGCATGGAAGTGAATGGACTGAAACATTACTTAGGCTTAAGGTATGGATGTTGATATGCAAAGGCAATGACTAGGCTTGAGGCATGGATTCTGAGATGTTAAGGTACTACTTGGGCTTGAGGCATGGAAGTTGAGATGCTAGAATGTTGCTTGGATTTGAGGAGTAAAAGCTAAGATGCTAGGGTATTACTTGGGTTGAAGGCATAGAGGCTAAGAAGGAATTTCCTAGGCTTAAGGAATGTTATGTGCTAGGCAAGCTTCCTAGTCTTAAAGTCTTTGGGTATCGGTTTGAAAGAAAATATGCTAAAGATATGAGAACTTCTAATACTACATTTAATGAATAACTTAGCTTGTTCTTATCTTAAGTATAGGTCCAAAATCTTCCCTTATAATGAAGGAGGTTCTTGGAGTAGAAATCACAAGTTCGACTAATGAGATGGAAGTAGAGTTTACTCAATTTCCTAAGGCGTATCTTCAATATTGAGAAGATTGCTAGATTGAGTAGAAGAAGGATGATGCCTTACTGTAGAACAATGGTAAGGCTTGGTGAAGCTACATCTTATTACATTGCAGGACTAGATAGTTAACCCCAACATGAACCAATAATATAATGAAGAATGGATTCACTACCCTCATTGTCTTATGCGTAGTTTATATCATCTATGCGACTTCAAGATGACCATCCTAAGTTGAAACATCTTAGTTAGTGTTCTTTAGGGGGTGGGGTAGGTTGTTAGGGGGTTAGATCTACCAGGCATAGTACAAATGGGGGATTACTCACTTCCTCCCTAAAGCATTCCTTTCTTATTAGTAAGAAGGTTGATTAATTGAATTGAAAGGGTAACACCTTGCTATGCGTTAATAGTAAGGCTTAACAATGCCATATCTTGTTGTGCTTTAGCAATGGTAACCAACTTCATGATTTAAGAAAACATAGCTCGGAACTAATTCATGACCTTAGTGGTCTCCCATGTAGTCTCCATTTTTTGTACAACTTCAAGAGGACCTTAGGTGCTAAATTGTCCTGGATAGTGTCCCTTGATGATGTAAGAAGGTCTTGCTCGGCAAGTTTAATATTAGCATCTTATTTTTGAAAGGAACTATTAGATGGGTTTGTCACTCTCTTCTTTATGAGGTATCATTACTCTACCATCACTTTACTCTATCTCTAATAAAGTTTCCAAAATGTGGATGTAGGATTCCAATTAGAGTGATTACATGTATGTTACTTGAGTTACATACTACACATGGTTTTAGAGAAGTGATATGAGAATGACACTTAATAGGATGACTAAGAGAGAATGAGGCAACGAAAAGGAATAAACAATCTCAAAGTCTCAAATGCATCAGTAATAGGTAAGGGAGTATTTAGAAATCTTAAGCATAGACCTTATAAAGTTCTCATGGTGGAATGCTATTTTTATAGTCTCTTCGAAAATTGTAAACAAGGAAAGACTAAGCATGTATAAGTTATTGGGTATGATGATATCCGTCGGATCATCTTGAAAATTAATGAATAGGATAAAACTTGCTTAATTCATAGTTGTCATAAATGAGCTTGTTGATAAGTTTAAGGTTTGTAGCCTTTCTTATGAATGCATGAGTTTACAAAAAAAAAGTTGGAAGTGGATGGATTGGTCCAGAGATTACTACTCTAAACCTAGTAAGCTTAATTTCTCTTACTCATCTCAATATGGAGTGGACTCATTAGATCCCTCCATTTAGTTTGAAGAGTCAAGCTCAAATGAATAATGTCTTTAGTTCAATTTATTAATTTAATAATTTGCAAATGGTGCAATACATATTTTCTGACTTTAGAAAAAAAAATTATATAATTACAAATTATATAAAAAATTTACTAAAATTTTGTTAATATATTGCATCTTGAAGATGTGACATTACTATTTATATTAATGTTACATTTTAAAGATTATTAATGTTATATTTTTAAGATGTGACAACTTATAGTATACAAATATTAATATCGCATTTTTAAGTTTCGATATAGATATTATTAGGGGTGGGCAAAAAAACCGACTAAACTAAACAAATCGATAAACCAAACCAGACCAAACTGAAAATATGGTTTTTCTTATAATTTAATTTAAAAAATTCTTAATCTAAATCAAATCGAAAATTTATGGTTGGTTTATAAGAATAAATCGAACCAAACTGTTTAAAAAAAAATTAACATAGCAATATTTTATTTCAAGTAAAGAGTGTCTTTTGTAATAATATAGCATATAAAAGAGTTTTTCATTTACATTTATTGAAATATATATATTAAACTTTTAATTACCATAATATATAAATTATATATGTAGCTTGACTCAAAATTTATACTATATGTTATTTTTATAAATGAAATTATTCATTAGCAAGCATTTAAAAAGTTTTAGTCATGGAAATATTAATTTTATTAATTTCTATTATGATAATGTTTATTATTTTTAATTAACATACATGAGATTATATGTTTTGTATATATACTTTTCTAAATTAAAATATATGTTTCAATTTGTAAATCAAACCAAATCAAATTAAATTTTTATGGTTTGGAAAAATTCTCAATCCGAATTGTATGGTTTAGTTTAAAACTATAAAAAACCAAACTGCATTTTTATAATTTGGTTTGGAGGGAAAACTGAACTAAACTGATCCGTACCTACTTCTAAATATTATATGAGTATCGTATTTTAAAAATGTAATATAATAATAGTATTTTGGTTATATTTTTTTATTTAATATTTATTTATATAATATTTATTAATTTTAGTACTAAATACATAAATTTCTGAATTTTCAGCTATCTATAATATCTATTTAAGGTATGCCCTTCGTCAACTTTTAACATATCATTGATTGTTGAATAAGAAAATAGCCCTCCATGGGACATACCCCTAGAATATATATAACAAGTACGACGTCGAAGTCAAAGGCAGTATTATGAAGAAAGAACTCTAGATAACGATGACAGGGACAAAAATGAATTAGTTGATAGTACATCAAGGTTGGATGGACTTTCCAAGATATTAACGCCGGACCATCGACACTTACAGCTCAACTAAGCGGGAGAAAAAAGAGCTTTTTAAAATAAGGCATGGTTAGATGGGTTTGATAAAGCAGAATTATAGATGTATGAATGATTACAAAAAATTAGTAAACGAAATCTGGCAGGAAAATCATTGCTCGCGTGCTGTCGCATCGACCGATTTCCTGTCGATGATTGCATTATATTTGCCAAGAAGGTGAAAGGGATTTCAATTACCTATGCATACGAGTGAATTAATCTATCCGCAAGCCAGGATGTTTAGACGAGTATTGGAGTTCTAGCTTAAACTCTTCAAATAGTTAAATAAATGGAATGTGAACCCAACAATTTAAACTTAGATTGAATTTTAATTAAGCAGGAGTTTTAAAATTTTCAGTTAAGGTAATTAAAATATTACATCATATGACCCAATTCATTTATTACTTTAAAATTACCAAAAAGATTACTCTTTTTATTATATTCGTGGTAATTGAAAATATATTAAAAGTTCGTTTTACTATTTTATTACTTTCAAAATTACGTAACTAACATAAAAACCGTTGATAAAACACCAAAATCATTATTAATAATGGTAAAGAACGGGATAGTGTTTTTAAGATATTTGCTTGTTTTGATTTTTGAGATAAAATTTCTACAAAATAACATTGTTCGTAGGAATTTGTCTCTCGTCCAAATGATAAAATGAATAGGATATTTATAAAGAACGGTATGTGAATTCAATCTTTTGAATTATAACGTTGATCAATGCTTGAAATTAAAACCTTTCACATGTGGGTATTAAGTAGGCTTCTTTTATGGATTGAGGTCTAAATAAAGAGTTTTATCTCTTATTAGTGTGAATCAAGTTAAGAAAGATTAGATCGAACGGATCAATTCAATGAACTTTACTTCAAATCCGACATACCAAATCTTCTTTAAACATCTCGAGTTCTTATAAGCTTAACTTTCCGGACTTTATTACTTTGGCCTAAAATGTCAAGTCTATGTCGTTGTTGGACTTAAAGCTAAGCCCATAAATTAGATTTAGCTCTTTATACTCTTGTTATTATATACATGATAATTGAAAATATATTAAAAGTTCGTTTTACCTTTTTATGACTTTCGAAATTATGTAACTAACATAAAAATTGTCGATAAAATGCAAAAACCATAGTTAATAATGGTGATTTTAAGGTTGGAAACAATTTTGAGTTTATGTGCATATTTTAAAAACGTTATGAAACATAAACATGTGATGAATATATAAAATCCATTTGCATTTAATGAATTTAAGGGATGCACATATAGTATATCCAATATATATTGTGTCTTTCATATAAAAATTATTAGAACTTCAAAAATTTTAAAAATTAACATTTCTCCAACTTTGAAGTCGCATAACTGGTTCTATGCCTTGGACATTTATATATTCATTTAAAGGATAAGGATGCACGCATGCTAATTTCAAACGATGATCTCCATTTGGAACGACTAGCCTCCGGGAAAAGAAAAAGTCTTCATCCGGTGCATATGTAGGTGTAGAATTTTCTTCGGCACCAAGCCCGTACGACTTTCGTCTATTATGGTCCAAGAAATCGGCAAAATAGAGTTTGGAGCCGTACGGTACGGACACGCTTGTCTGGTTTTATACCTGTGGCTACTTCCGTTGCAACTCTAGAAGCAACCTTCACTGGATAAGCGAATTTTCTTTTTCCTTTTTTTCGCCGAAATAAAGTGATAATCGGCATCTAATTTTTGGGTAGTTGTTATTAAAATAAATAAATAAAGGAAATTTGACCTTTTTTATATAGGTAAGAATTCAATTCGAGAAACTTAACTTTAATAATAACTTAGGTTTAATTTTTAATTGATTGCCATTGAGTTAAATTTAAATAAATATTAAATCAGACTCAAATGATTCGTAACTATTTTAATATAAATAATGCAAAAAATTATAATTGATTATGATTAAAGTGCCTTTATTGAGTTGGAAAAGATGGCACTTTTATCAAGTATTGAGCTAAATTCATGCTAGGCATAGGATTTCTGCCAAAGTGCGAAGGTCCGTATCGAAATCATACATACAAAATCCCGAACTATAATATTAATTAGTGTAATTGCCAATATTGGTATTTCTGTCGATATCTCCCAATGACGAAGCAACTATTGCTTCGCTTTTGATTCCTATGAGTTTCCTCCGGAAATCCCAAAGTCGTGCCATCGAATGTCCAGGATTTCCTGGAAACTACTCATCTGGCTAAAAGTCAAGAACCCATTGAATAGTTTGTACACAAAACTTAATATTCTAACCGGGCTTTCGTACACAAATGGGACCGACCAATCAATTTCTATGGGGAACCTTGCTCTAGTATCATTTATCATTATCTCAACAACAATTGAAAAAATCAGTAGATGCCACGTGTGCACTATATTCCCTTTAAATTCATCATAGTTTAATGTCGAATTAAATAGTCGACAGAGTCTAACTCTTAAATCTGACCGTTATTTAACTCGACCCCTCGACCTGGACTTGATCAAACTCACTCATCGCAACTGACAAATCTTTTTTAAGGGAAAATTATATCAAGCGTTCTAAATACTCTCGTTAATAGGTTTGACACAAAAAAAAAAAAAAGAAAAGATAAGAAATTATGCATTTTGCTATACAATTAATTTTGAAAAATATGATATTTTTTACTTTAAACTCTGGAAAAAAAAAAAAAAAAACTCTTAAAAAGCGTTCCAAAATCATCTGCCTAAATTAACCCTTAATAAATGCCGTAGGGCCCCATAGACCATTTCAATTCCAGCCCTCCTCCTTCGTCCCAATCTTCCGCCCACAGCTGACTCTTATCAGCTATTCACTATATATTCTGATGATTTCCTTCTCAGTTTGTTTATATATTATCATTCGTAACAGGTAAACACCTCCCTGCCCCAAAACATACCATAAAAGCCACTACTAGGACTCCTCACAAAGGAATCCAAATTTCTTGCATTACATCTATACATCCTTGTAGTGAGGGGAAAAAAAAAAAAAAGAGAAAAAAAAAGGGATTAGGTTATGAGGGAGGAGATTTTCAATGTTAGGTACTAGATGAATAGTGTTCTGAAACCTAGACACAATCACCATTAACGTAATAAGCAGAGGATGTCAAATATTCCCACTTCTTTATCTGAGGTCTGTCTCACTCTCTTCCGTTTAGCCATGTCCATCGCTGATCCTTGGCCATTTTCTGAAATCAACAACCTTAGCTAGTTTTATCCTAGACTAGGTTTCTCTGTTTCTTCCATATTTGTGTGCAGTGTTTTCAGTCCATATGCAAACCATGAGGAAAATAAGAGGGTTCAGGCTCAAAAGGCACGTAGCTCGAGTCTCCAAGTGGTTTTTCCACCGAACCAAATCCAAGACCACATCGAACCATTACCATCATCTAAGACAACCCTATTCAGACCCATCAACCTCATCCACTTTCATGCCTTTCAAGCCAATCTTAAACCTCATAACCTGGGGACGACGTTGTAGCTTGACATGCCACGAGAACATCACTAGGCCCTTTGGGTCGGGTTATTACGTACCCATCGACCACCAGGAACCCGAGAAGGCCGGACATACGGCAGTACCAAAAGGTTATTTAGCTGTTTACGTAGGGCAAAAGGAAGGAGGAGGTGATTTTCAGAGGGTTTTAGTGCCTGTTCTGTATTTTAATCACCCTTTGTTTAGTGAGTTGTTGAGAGAAGCTGAGGAGCAGTATGGGTTTAGCCACCAAGGAGGGATCACTATTCCTTGTGGGGTTTCGGAGTTTCAGAAGGTGCAGAGCCGTATTGCCGCCGCCGGGTACGGCAGCCGGAGGTTCAAGTGGAAGAGGTGGCACTAACTGAGAAAAGATCGATGACATGGAAAAGAAAAGGAGAGCAGATGCTTCAACGATCCTCGCGCATACAAGGCCGATTGATTAAAATCCGTGCTATAATAATTGAGATACCACCGACCCTAAAACCTTATTATCATATATTATTAATTAGATTGTAATGATGATGATGAAAAAGAAAGAAAACGCAGTAACAGTAGCAGTGGTAATAAATGTAATTATTGTGCTATAATTTTTTTCGAGTTAAATGCGGGGAACCGGTTGACCATGATTATAGGAATGGTGCTGTGCGGTTGCAACAGGTGTCCCCTTCTTCTTCGGTTTCCTATTCCATTTCTTTCTTTTATTAAATTTTTACTTCTTATAACTAAAAGCTACATTTCATTGATTAGTAATCTAAATATATAATTTAAGATAAGAATAAAATGACAGTAATGATATAAACAATGATCTATCTAATTAAGGATAAGGGTAAATCAAGAGAACTAAAAATATAATTAACAAATAAATATTAATTTTATTAGCCAGATTAATCAAGTAGCTTATGGTATATAGAAATTAGTATAAGAAATCAGAAATTGTAAAAAAGACTAGTTACTTTGAGGTAAATAATAAAAGTTGACTTTAAGGTATCTAATAAGGATAGAAATAGCAAGAAGTCCAAAAAAGAAAAAAAAATTCTTAAACATAAAAATAGAATAGTAAATAGTAAATTAGTAATAAAATGAGGTAAGTAATAGGTAAAGGTAAAATATATGATGATGATCCATGATCCTTGCATGTCAAATATTATTGTGATATTTCATAATCAAAAAGTATGGAATATACTTTGAAAAAGTAATAAATTATTAAAATACTAAAATATGGTAAAATACTAATCAATCAAACCACTTCTATAAGTGGAAAAAAGTGACAACATGCCTTAAAAACTATCTATCTAACTCTAGAAAAAGAAAGAAACATATTTGAAAATTTTGGATTTAATCGGAAAAATAAAATAACTACCAATAACTTCTCCAATAATTCACCAAATATCATAAAATTATCCTAAAATCATGATAAATCAACCCAACACATTTCATCATGTCAGTATCATGTGTTAAAAATTTCATGATTTTTGGACCAATGGAAATTAAGAAAAAAATTAAACAAGAAAAAGGAACCCATAATATAAATAGTGTCCTAACCTTTTACCTCTTCACATTTAGTTGTTGGCCTTAAAAATTATAAGGCGGTAATAGTCTCTCATTTTGAGCACCTTTAAAGTAGGTCGACAACTTGTGGTAAGTGGTGGTTGAAGGTTGTCGTTTTGTCGGTCTGTATGCTTTTTTATTCGAAAATTGTAAAAGCTTGAAATCTTGCTCTTTTGAGAAGATTATTTAATTACAAGTCCTTAGTTCTCATGTATATCTATAGTAATTTTTCTAGAATTAATTTTACATGTTTAATATTGTTATTTTTTTGAAATTTCTACTCATGTTGTTGAAAAAATATGCGTTTTAAAGAAAAATCGTAAAACCCTATCTATTGACTTTATATAATGTTCAAACTTTTTTTCATAGTTTATTTTATCTAATATGATTTTTAAATACTATGGTTACCAAATATGAAGTGTTACCTAATTTTCTTGCTTTTATGGCCATAATTTCCACTTAAGTATTGAATTTAATGTAAATATTATGGGGGAAAAGGAAACGAAATGCAATAAATAAATAAATAAAATTACATAAATTTAGCTCTTAGGAAAATATTTCTAGATTTACCGTAGTTAAAATGGCCTCCTTAATAAGCGATTTCATTTCATCTATCCTTCTTTTTTAAATTTAGTTGAGTTTATATACGATTTTAGTTGAAAATATAATCACTTTAAATTTAGTCGAGCCCATATATGATTTTAGTTGAAAATATAATCAATACATGATGTTCTATAGATAGTTATTTTTTTAATCAATCAATCAATCAAATTCTATCCGGTTATTTATTTGTGAGATGTTTAGTTTTGTCCTCTTTTTATACTATATAGATACGTGTTTTGAATCGATATCGAAACATGTTAATAACTTAAAATTATGAAGATATGAAACTGTTGTAGGAAATGTAATTATACTAACAAAATAGATAAGTAGTGTTTTGAAAATAAAGAAAGTAAATCGAAAGTAAATCGAAAGTAAAATATCTAAATCTAATGATGTCGACGCCGTCGTCGAGCTAATAGACAAACATTCTGAGGTTCTATGTTGTCTTAGGGCTCAATCATCTATGATGCATCCAACTAGGTGATTTATCCACCATTCTAACTATAAGCACCCAAAAACAATGTATATATGGGGACCGGAGAAGGGTATATTTGCATGACTCTCTCGCCTGTGTCGTATTAAGGATCTTTAACTGGCCTTCTCAATGGTGTAAGGATAGTATGGACTTGACTAGTGGAGGTCTTTCCCATGATAGGGGTATGGTACATAGGGTCCCAAGAGCTCTCCTTAACGAATGGCTTACAGTACTTAAATCCTAATAGTCTAGGAGATGTTAGCGGTGAGAAGTGTAGGGGAGAAGCATTATCATGAATCACATGCTAGGTTGTTTATGTCATCGGATTCTAACTCGATGACAACTATGTCACCGATGGCCCCTTTCTCTCTATGGCTCGTCTGATGGAGAGTCATCTTCATCGACATTAGGACCAAGTGTAGTTGGCTAACCTAGGTTTATCTCAATAATCCTCTAGAAGAGGTCATTAACTCAATGTTGCTTAAATATTATGTCATCGTTTGACATGTGTAGCATTCTATGAATGAAGTTTTCCTATATTTCGAATGTAAAAGTTTGAGTTGCATATAAATAGAAAAAAAAAGTGTAATTGAAAAAACAATTATATGTAACATATACATCCAGGAAGCCCTTAATAGGCCGATATATTTGTTAGTAACTTGCTGGTACCAAAGGACGTAGTCAGAATGTACACTAGGCAATGGTCAAACCTAAATAATCCAGTTTCAGTGATCCTCCCAATTCGTTATCTAATCTACATGCTATATAGATTATTTTTATTTTCATAATGAAGTCATGGTGGTTCATAACATGATACAGGCCCCACAACTGTTTGTAAATGTTATTTATTTTTGAACCACATGCTTACCTTTAATTCATTGTTGAAGCTCCATTCACCACTACTTATATTATCCTTAAATGCCACCAATCCATCCTTTACACTTGCCGTATAGAAAGGTATGGGTTTCGACATCCTAATTGTGCTTATACATGTCGCTAACCTATGTCTTGAATTTTTTCATCCCTATGATCCTTGCACTTCTTCTACTTCATGCAACAAACATTCACTTAAGCCAACATCAACATTCCAATTTGTATCATTAGAATCTTCATCAATGTTGGTGCAAGCTAATCCATTATCTACATCAGTATCTCTATTAGATTTGTTGGTGATCAGTATATTAGGTTCGCTAGACATGCAACTACTACTCGATACTTGACTCGGTGGGACCACTCAAGATTCAAACACCTTGGTTTCAACTTGTAGTTCAACATCATTGCTGTATCATCTGACATCATACTCGGCTACATGAGGGGTTATCATTGATGGGTTTACTTTATGAATTTCAATATATATGTCTCTAGAACCGCTGACTTCTCCATATCCTATTGAGGAAATCATTAGTTGTTGAACATCATAATCATCACCGATGGGGATAAGACAGGACATGTCCCTGGTTTCTCCTACAAGGGGGCATCTGTGAATTAACTTGATCCGATGTTTCATCATGTCAACCTGAAGCTGATTACATATCTATCTAACTACTTGGTCATATGTGGCCCCAAATGGAACTCAAACTATTGTTCTCGATCACCTATTATACTATACCCCATCCTCTCCTTCCATAATATTTCTACTAATATAACAATCCAACCTCATATTATCCATTATACACTTGTTTGCCACATTAACTGTATAAACTTTAGCATGCCCATGTAAAAATACTACCTTATATTAGTAGACACACCTTATTTGAGTTTATGAATACATCACCTAATTTGATTTCACTATCATAATCTCTTAACGGTACTAGAATTAGTAGTTACTCCAATTGAAAGAAATAAAGAAGTTACACCATCTTGCAAGCCAATTTATTATCTACACCCCTCAACAATAATTATTTGCATACGTATTACCTAATACACATGTGTACATACAATACATTACTTACATACATGTATATATAAACTGCACTAAATAACGAACACAATATTCTAGGAAAAAAATTATGAAAACATTAACATCATACGAAAATAAAAATGGCATGAATATATACTTAATTAACAAACAAAAATTTATACAAAAAAAATAGCTTAGCTTATAAGCAACGGAGAATAAGAAACTATTTAATTCAACTATATATCATAAAATAGATGAATGTAATCACTTACCTAAAATTTACTAGTAGATAACAATGTACCATCATGCATCAAGTGATAACACTATTTCTTTGAAAAACATGTACTTAAAATGGATCAAAATGAGTAAAAATGATACTTTTTTCTATATTGATGTTTAGATAGAGAAAGTAATGATATCGCATCAATTATCTCCCCATTTCCAAAAAACTTCCCACAATAAAGACCTACATCATGAATTGATTTGTCAAAAAAGAGACTTAGATGGCGAATTTGGTAAAGAGACTTTATAGATAGCTTAAGAGAGAGAGAGTTGGGAAGATAATGGATTGCAAGTAGAAAGGGGGAGGAGAGGGATGAGGAAGAATAAAGCCCTATAGAAATCGCCTCTTCAAGAAAAGATTTCAACTGCAGTATATTTAGGAATATCTTCTTAGATACTATATTTTTGTAATTTTTTTTTTTGCATTTCTTTTCCTTTTCCCAATATTATATAATACTAAAATTTAGAGTAATAGCTATTATTAAATTCCTTTCATTTTAAGCATTCTTATAATGTTGCTTTATCATTTATATAAGTCTTAGCCTAATTACCTTATATCTTAGGTTTTTCTTATGTAAACTATATTAAACTACATCCAAAGCTTAATATATATCCACATTTAAGTTCCTTTTGAAGAGTTTATTACTTTTCTTAAATTCCTACCTTTAAATAGATATAACTGGTTGTCTTATTGTCAGAACCCTAAAGGGGGCCCAGTAGAATTACCTAAAATTTCCATAATATGTATGTAATCATGATATGAAAACCGCCTTTCAAGTTAGAGATTGCTAGACTCTAAATAATAAATCACTAAGATTATTGATTTTCAAGTGATTAATTTATTGTAACATAACATAACGTATAAATATAAATAACTATAGATATCCAATATCCCATAGTTTCTCAGAACCGCAGAGAATCATTATCCCCTATCAAATAATAAGACATGATATACTAACATTTAAAAAAAATACATATAAGAAAAATTATATTATAGTAAGTTTTAAAAGATAAACATTTTCTATAAAGGATGTCTATATATCATCTAAAAAGTACTCAGCTACTTCTAATACTAGTATACATATCTTTATCTTGCACTCAATACTCGAGACATATCTCAATCCCATCGTAAGTAAACTTATAAAAGAAACTAAGGGGGAATGAGTATAAAATAGCTCAGTGAGTTCGTCTTTCACTACTACCTTTCAAGTAAGTTATCATACATTATTATCATACATGTAAACAAGCTATCTACATACATAATGAATGTAGGCGTGATGAATGTAAGCAACAAATCTATAGGAGTCCGGAACTATGGAAGGTGTAGAATTACATTGTTTACACTTTGATTATCTCCTGTACTTACCCGCACAAGGCACCTCAGCTTACCCGCATGAGGCTACCTAGGGGTACCTCCCCTTTAGGCAAAACTTGACTATTACCTTAGTTGAGAAAAGAGTTTCAATCCAAATAGGGGGATTTCGAACTAGGATTATCTACCCTCCAAGGCTCCTTGGGCATAAACATATGAGTCCTCTCACAACCAAAATTATTCAAGGCCTTACAGGCACAATAAAGCAAGTCCTCTCGTTATCAAGTAGAGAACCCATGCTAGCTTTGCCTTAACGTTAAAATATTGTTTATGGCTCCATGAACCCTTATAGAAATCATGTAAAAATACGTTTAAGAGTAGAAAAGCTATTTCCAAAAACATTTTTCCCAAGATTTTTGCAAAGCTAGTACCTCCATTCATATTTTTATCGAGTCATATACATGCGACGGGTATAATTAGTTATTTTAGTCTGATACTCATATTTATCAATTTAAAAAGGTGATCACACAAATGACAGTAAACAAGCAAAGTAGTCATTCAAACATATAAGTAACAACAAGTAGCAAAACCTCATACAAGTAACATGCATAAACAATTAGCAAGTTATTAGAACTCCCTCATCTGGATTATTGCTTATTCTCCAAGCCTTTTGGGTTTCCAAGACTCGATATCAAACGCCTAAATCAAAATAGTAAAACTTATAAGTGTTCTGAAAAGTCAGACTCCTTAGTCAACTAAAAGTCTATTGTAGTTTATCTAGTTTCCCCTAGTATAACCCAAGTATAATGTGTATAGGGTTTATCATATTCAATGGGGTTAATAGTAACTATTTTCTTATATTTATAAGTTATGAGACTTCTTTTATGTATTTTGTAACTTTTTCATTTTAATTCCTATATTTGCGAACTTATAGTCGTTTTTCATCGTTTTTAGACGCACATTCACATAATGATGTCCCTTTTAGATGTTAAGACCTGTGTTTTACGATATGGGCTAAACTTATTAAAATTTTAACTCATTGAAGCTTAATTATTCTTATTACTTATATTTATATCCTAATATCTCCTGTTTTAGGACATAATTATTTAATTAGCTATTAGATCCTTACACTTAGGGAATTTTACATTGGTGCTACTAATTCACATACTTGATTAAGTTTAATTCAATCTAGAAAGTGTATTAGGGTTTAAAGGATCTTCAACTCCTAAGTACATATATACATATATAGGTTATATTCTTATGTAATCTCATACTTGATGTTATCATGGCTTATGCAATCATTTGATGTATATATATCCTTATGTACTCATACATATAGATATGTTATATACCTACCTACACTTACTAATATGTATACTTATGTACTTATACATATACTAATACATATACCCATATACACATACAATGACATACATATTTTCGTATGCCTTATCTACTCCTTTAAGAAAGTTTCTCAAATTTCACCTTTTGTATTTTAAGGGTATATTTATCATGGTATATATATGTATAGTTAGTAGATGTCTTAATTTAGGTTATGTATATAATGAATACTCATGTACATAGGTATTTATACATGTATATCTCTAGCATACCCTTATGTACACATACATCTTCTTCCATTGCCTAAAGATTTCTACACTTCCACATATAAAGATTGAAACTTTAGGCCTAAAGCAACATATATATATACAACACATAACCACTTAACTTATCTTACTCTTCTTCTAACTAGTAAAGAGGATGAAGCAAGACATAGTATCATAAGTACATACCTTAATTTTGCTCTTAAAAATGGATGAAAAGTTGAAAAGGAAAGAAGAGTGAAAGGGGAAGGGAAGATACGGTTGGAAAGGGGAAGAAAAAAGGGGCTTTGCTTCGTTTTAGTTTGTGTTTGAAAAAGTGAAAAAAAGTGGGGTCTAGAAGAAGGAAGAAGTGGACGGCACAAAAAGAAAAAAGAAGGGAAAAACCAAAAGAAAAGAAATTATGAGAAGGAAGATATTTTCTTAAAATGGAAGGGACATTTGTGTTGACTTTGGTCAACATATGTTGACTTGGTCAACTTCCCATACATAATGTAATAATTAAAGAAAATTAGGAGAAAAATTAAGGAAATGAGGAGTTTAATGAATTGATTAGGAAAAATAGATGATGGAATCTTGTTTTAGGTATTTATATCCTATATACATTATTTGGTAAGGTACTTAGGGTTTTAGGATAAATTATAGTGAATTAGTGCTTTTATATCCTTAAAGTTATAGTTTTAGGGTTTTTATTACTTTATGACACAATCTCTAATGGTTTTATACATTTAGGGTTTAATATATTCATACGAGATTAAGTCTTCGATTGTTATCTTAGGGTTTTGATAAGGTTCGAGGTTAACTTTGCCAGTTACATATACTTGAGGTTTTAGGGTTTTCATATGTGATTATAGGTTCAATTGATGATTTAAGGTTTTTCATATTCACTTTAGGTTTTGGATTAAGATTTTAATCAGTTTTAAATCTCACTGGCTCTATTGATTTCAGCAAATCGTCTACAATTTGGACGTTTGTTTCTATACTTAGAAAGCTAAATTCACAGGGTTTACATTATCTTACTTTCTTGAAAAAATAATAAACTAAACTACATATAGGGGTTAAATAAAAAGTTACCATCTAGCAACAATTATAATAAAACGCAACTATAAAGCTTATCCCCATTTTATATCAAACTTTACATCATACCTTAAAATATTGACTAACTAAAAGCTTATTTTTAAGATTCTCTACACAAATTCTAGGAATTTTAAGCACATACAGTCTAAGTAAGTGGCTTGCTTTACAGTAGTCTTAATTGTGTTATTAAAGGATTGTAAGCCGTTATACTGTTTATACTTATAATTAGATGCTTATGCACTTGCAAAGTATGTGGATGGCATGTTTATGGTAGTTGAGCTTACTAGCTTGATGTGAATTGCCTATGTTATTTAATGCAATGTTGTAGAGTGATTATATTGCTTGACCGCCCACTAAATTTGATTGAATTCACATTTGGCCTTAATAATCACTATATGTATACTACTTTATTATTACATAATTCCTTGCAAAACCACCCATAAGGTAAGGAAATTTAGTGGTTTCCATCTTTTTAGCCTTGTAGAACTAAGTGAGAAGAAAGGAAGCTGTCATTAGGGTTGAGAAGTTATCATCAATAATCTAGAATGTGTATAGAGGGGACAAAAGGAGATGTCTATTGCATAACCTTAGATTGGTGGAAGTTGGTCCTATAAGCAATTAGCTACAGTGTGAAACTCCTTGAAACCTATATTTGAATGGGGTTAATTTCTCTAGTCTCTTGCGATGTGTTGGTAAAAAATGTGCAAATGATACTATGACTGTTGCATTGCACTCAAAAAGGACTTGATGGGTCTTGCTTTCTTGCATATGTTGTTTATCCCATACTACTTATTAAGTTGTTGTTTTGCTCATTCCTTTATAAATTTTATAGAATATGACCAAAACTAATCACTTAAATGGTTACTTAATTAGTATAGGTACACGAAGACTCAAGGCCAAGGAAATTAAATATGAGTGAGAAAATTTGTATATAGAAGTTAGCAATTGTAACTAGGGTTAGCAATTCATGTCAACACATCATGTCTCATGTCCGTATCTAAATAGATTCATGTATTGAACTTTAACCTATAATATGACATGTTTATTAATCTTGTAAGAAAATCTAAATCTATCACTTAACACCTTTAATAAATGTGTGCAATATCTACATTGGACCCATTTGTAGATTTAAAAGTTTTGACTAAATCCATAAACTATTTATAAATAGATAGGGAAAAGTGTGATCATAAGATTAATGTTCATAAGTAAAAATGATAGTGTTAACACTTAAACATAAAATGACAATCTAATAAAAGTTTGATAAAATATAATAAATTTAATTATTAGCTGGCTCTATAGCATCATAATATTTAGTTGAATCATCACATAATATGATGCTATTATGGGTAATATCCAAATAAATATGAGTTCTTTAAGAGAGATAATCAAATAATTTGTACATAAAAACATGTATCAATAAAAAACAAATGATCTTTAAATGCTAATTTTGAAGCTATCATATATATTGCTATTTTTAAGATATCATGTATCATTCTTGTAACTAAAGGATATCGGTATTGATTATTAAAAAAAAAAAATACCCTTAACACATCTAATTTAACTTTGATATGGCTTTCTTCATGCAATAGCTCTAAATCAAATTTATTTGTACTCTTTTAATGTTTGCATGCTTTTAAAGGATCAAGATTCCCAAATAAAAATAAAAATGATAACTTTCATATCAGATAAAATAAAGTTAAATCCAATATACATATTAAAATATTAGCTAGTTTTAATATTAAACGAGTTTATAGGTCAAATTTGCAACCTATTTACTTACTTACTAAATAAATGGTTCATAAATAGGCTCTTGGGTTAAACTAAACCTAGACACAAATTTTATTGTGTTTAAACAAGGCTAACCATTGTGTTTTGTGTTGATTTATTTGTGCACAAACCCATTTATAATTGTATTACATTATGTCGAAGTTCATTAGTTGTGTCCTAAATTGCCAACCCTAGTTGTAACAACTGTAATAGAATTAATATATATACATACATATATATATATATATATATATAAGGAAAACAAAAAGAAAGAAGGCACATCAATCTTCTTTAGAAAAGAATTTTGTAAGTAGTTGGTGGCTCACTTAAGGAAGCATTTTATCCCTTTCACCTTGTAAGAAAAATCAACATGTTAGTCATAAACTTGAAACCTTAATTTGAAAGATAAACAAAGAAAGAAAAGAGAGTGAGAGAGATCATACCATAATAGTAACAAGAGTAGTTAGTAAGCTTAGGTTTTGACATAAGTCTAACATAGTCTAAGCTACATGACCCATTTTCTTACTTACTAAAAATTATGGTCCACTACTTAGTTCAAATATTTGACCAAATGACTTGCTAATTTGTTTACTTCAAAACTAAGTGTATTTATCTTCTTGTTAGTGATGTTATAATATGTAATAGCATATAAAGATCTTCATGGTAGCTAAGATTGTTATAACTGCATCTCACATCGTGACTAAGTTGAAGAAAACTTGTTTTGTTTGATATTCAAATCTTAGACTATGGTATAACATAATATTTTAGCATTTATCTATGTTAAGTTAATGAAAGTTTGTTAATAAAAATGGTACGATGTATGATAGATTTGTTAGACTATAATTATTTTGATATAGTAAGATTTTGTTTGAATAGTTAGTAACTAATGCTATATATATTCTTATATATAATTAATTTAAGATAGTCATTTGATTATTAAGGTGTAATGAGTAATGTTAATATAATTGACTTAGGTCACCAAACTATATTAATATGCATAAATACGTTATTATTTCTTAAATTTCACCTCATTTGAGTCAATCTAAGTCAAACGACGAACTACATGGGGCTTAATTGGTTAACCCTTACCTCGTTCACTAGTTTTTCTTAAATTAATTCAGTTAAACTAGTTACAACAACAACAATAATGATAACAATAATACTTAACCATGATTAATTGATTATACATTAATAAACTAAGTAGGCGTAAGATAACTCATAACTAGTTAGGTCTATTTTCCTCCTAAAGGCCTATAACTTAAATGAACCTTAAATCACTCGAATCTAAAGAATTAGCCTATTGATTACCTTTTTCTTTTTTTGCCAAAGGATAAAAAATATATTAGAAAAAGATTAGTAATCCTTATGAATATTAGGATGCCTCATACAAAAGTGCTTAGACAGTAAAATAGCTAAAGGAGTTGGTGGATGATATGAGGCAAGCGCACCTATCAGTTTTAATATAGTGGATGTGAGTCTGAGTCGATCCCTCAGAGATTTTGAGTACTAATATTAACTTTAGCTTTATTATCTAACCGAAAAATTGTGGAAGTTTGAATTAATTAAAAATACTGAAATTAACAACTAAACTACTTATGAGACTTAATTACGCAAATTAGAAAGCAATAAATTACGAACGACTTCAAGTATGCAATAATGTATTTAGGAATTATTTCCCCTAATGTTTAACATGTAACCTTTTTTAAATATATCCAATTCAATTTCTATTATTCTTGACCAGAGGGATTCACAATTAAAGCTAATATTTTTCTCAAGCATATTAACCCTAATCCTAAATTATTTACTGGAATCTCTTCACTTAATAATATAATTTAAAATTGCATTAGCGTGTAATGAATTCCCATGCAAACAATCAACTTTCCGGAAGAAACATGTATCTTATCTCTAAGTATACATGTAATTCTCTTCAATTATGCCTAGATCTAATTACACATGCAATTTCTCAATCAACATGCATAATATCATATATTGACACTCTAGAATTATCAATCCATAATTAACGACATAATTGAATCAAGAAAAGGTAGAAACTTTATTGAAATTATAATTCAATCCAAAGGTTACATGAAACCCTAGGTTTCATAATCCTAAATACTCTAATTCTAAGCTATCATAACGAATCTAAAAACGAGTTTCATCAAAAATGTAAAATAAAGCATAAAAACCCCTCTTGATTTGATGAACAATCTCTCTAATCTTGAAATCGATGTCGTTCTTGCTTCTTGATTAATGTTCTTCTCCAATCTCCTCTCGTCTCTTGTGTCTCTTGTTTCTGTAATGTCTCTTCTTTTTCTTTTGAAACCTTAATATATCTTTTTATAGTGTATCAAAAAGATTTTGTTTTCGTCACCCAACATGGCCTGAGACACGACCGTGTCCCCAGGTCGTGTAACTTTCTGCACTTAGGCAAATTTTCTACACAACTTAAAAAATTCATAACTTCTTCGTTTGAACTCGGAATTGAGTGAAACTTGATTCTTTTTCTTCGTTTTCGAGCCTAAAACGCGTTTAAACCCTGAAATCAACATTTTACTCAATTAAGTATCAATTTATTTAAAGAAAACAAAAAATGTGAGGAAAATACTATAAAATCATCCTATGAAATATGTTTAAAATTAGAGTTATCAGTAGATTTAAAAACAAATAACCAATCAGCATCTCCAATTTACCATGGGATGTAATCTAATTAGTACAACTATTAGTAGGTCTATGAATCAAAGAAAAAAGGAACAACTTCAAAGGATGAATATAAGAACAAAAAACTTGTAATAAAAGGAGATAGAAATTGGAAATAAGAGTTACCCTTTAGCACTCTAAAGACATTCTTAGAATCTAATTCTATAATAACTTTCTTTCAAACCCTACAATATGCAAGTGGTATTCCTTCTACAACTATTGAAGCTTCATTTTCTTCCATAGAATTTGTTGAAGAAGATAAATTTAAACCAACCAAAAATTACCATAACTATTTCTAGCTATAATCCTAATTCTAGCCTTTCGATTTTGCTTTTAACTAAGCGACATTTGTATTGATCTTGACAATACAAACCTCAAGGACATCCTAAGTGTCCCTATTCCTTTTGTTATTCATGATAAGTTGATTTATATTAGCTATGAATGCTACATTTTCAAATTCACCAACTTGTACGTAGACTTTACATATTGTAGTGTGTGAATCCAAGACCATGTGGTTAAATACTGCTTCAAATTTGGTTTTCCATAATAGTTGTTTCATTTTGGGTATCTAACTAATGAACCAAATACACTTCTAAGCACATGAATCAATAGATGAAGAAGATGTACTCAAACTTGGTACATGTTGTGTCTTTGCTATCATTCTTCCATAAGCACTTCTAATTGAGTAATTTCCATCTCTTTCCCTAGGCCATACAATTCTATCCTCACAATCAACCCTTGACAAAGGAATTTTGCAGATATCGGCTGTTGTATCACTATCATTATTCACTTATTAAGTCTTTATTCCACTACTTGGTTTCTTGGTTAATCAAAGTTTCCACCTTACAAAAACTTGTCAACAACTACTTTAAAGTTTAGCATTCGGACTTTTAATCTAGAACATTGTATCTAAGGATCAAGAAAGCATCTAATTTTCTTCCATTATTTACTTACCATAATAACTCATCCTTGATAGCTTCCCTTCCAATTAAGACACTTTGCTAAACCTAAGACATATTATGGACCCTTTGTGCATCAAGAAACTCATAATTAGGGAAATAAAAACTCTTTAAAATATATACCTACAATTGGTTAAGATTCTTAATTATCCTCTATGCTACCTTTCCTAAGGGAGCATCATTGAATCTCTCTAAGTCTTTAGATCCCACACCTCTTTGGCATTTTGGTTTTCACAAAAATAACCATTGCTTCCAATGAATTTTTCTTTCTTCACAATCACCACTCCACCAGAAACAGTTGATCATTGATGAGATTAAGTTGCACCATGCTCTTGGAAATTTGAAAATTGACATCAAATAGGTTGGAATGGAAAATGCTATTGCCTTTATCATTGTCTCTCTACCTCTAAATGATAGTAAGGCTCCCTTCCAACCCTTTAACTTTTGTGCAACCTTATCCTTTACATTAGTAACAGTTGAGGATCTAGATCTTCCCTAAATAGTAGGTAATGCTAGATAGTTTCTAGTGTTGTTTATTGATTTAATCTCCATCAATCTGCATAAATTTGACTTTAGTACATTGTTAGTATTTTTACTAAAGCAAATATTAGATTTATGAAGATTAATTGGTTGCCTAGAAGCTTTATAGAAAGCTGATAGTAAATCCTTTAAGTAAGTTAAATTTGATAGATGCATCCATGAAGAATAATGACTTGTTCACAAAAAATAAATGTGATAATTCAGGGCTCCTTCTCCTCAAAATTCCTTCAATATTCCCATTGTCAACTGATCTCATAATCACCCTAAATAGCATACTTAGGACCAAAAGGAAAAGATAAGGAGGGATTGGGTCTCCCTGTATAATCCCTTTTGAAGGATAGATCTTATTAGTCCTTTTGCTATTGATTACTAAGTTATAATGCACCAAGGTTACACATTTCATAATTTAGTGAATCTATTTACTATCGAAACCCATGTTCACCATAGTTTTTTTCAATGAAACACCAATTAGCCTTATTATAGGCTTTTGAAATGTCAATTTTAATAGCACATGGTTTTTCTTTATTTACCGCTTTTGCTTTAGGAAGTGGAAGACCTTGTGGGTTATCACCACATTATCCTAGACTAATCTACCTAAGATGAATGCACTCTAAAAGGACTAATAATGTCATTTAGGATAGTTTAACCGATTAACCAAGACCTTTCATAGGATCTTATATAAGAAATTGCACAAACTAATTAGTCGAAACTCTCTTAAATTTTGAGAATTCCTAGTTTTAGGGAGAAGAATAAGTTTAGTTTCATTTAAGAAGGAAGGAGATTACTTAACTCTAAGAAATCAATTATGGGCTTACATACTAATGAACTAACCATACTCCAATAGGTTGAAAGAAAGCTTCTATGAAACCATCTAGACCCATTTGTTGACCTCCATTTGAAAAACTGCTTGCTTAATTTGCTCTTTCGTGACTTTCTTCTCAAAGTAGTGTTAAATTCAGGGGTTATCAAACTTAGAATCATAATCAACACCTCTTCTACATTACTTATAGCCTCTTCTTTAAATAAATTCTGAAAACAATCGGTAAAAGTTGATTCCAAGTCTTCTTTCCTTTCCATCCAGATGCGTTGCTCATTTTTATCCGATTCACTTGGTTTCTGGCCCTCCTTCTTAAGGTCGTTTGGTAAAAAAATTTGGTGTTTCTATCACCAAAATTTAACCAATTGACTATGGCTTGTTGTTTCCAAAATAACTCTTCATTTGTCATTGCTGTTTTAAGATCCTTAAGGATATTTTCCTCTTCCTTTTCACATTATTCTTCACTCTTTTTATTTTGGATCTTTGAAAGAGACTTTAACAACTAATCTACCTCTTTGCCAAAATTATGAATATTACCTTTATTCCACCAAATTAATACCCTCCAAATTCTATGTAGTAAGGCAGAAAGTTGTCAAAAATCCATCTCATTCCTTTTTGTTTCTCCAATTCTCTTCAATATATGTTTACAAGCATTAACCCTAATCTAAGTTTGACTAAATCAGAATAGTTTAGGACCCTTGCAAACTAAGTGATCACAATCAATAACCAAAGGTGAATGATCAAATAGAACTAACATTTTCAACATCAACCCCATCCAACAATTGTTTATAAAGGCCTTATCCAACTTGTCTTTGTCTCTTCTAGAACCCCTTCTTTTATTACTCTAAGCGTACTTCTAGCCTTTTGACCTACATTCCCTACGTTTAGTTTCAAAGAGCATCCATTGGAAAGCTTCTATATTGCTCTTAGACTTAGGATTACCTCCATTCTTTCCATCTTGGCTTGGAATGTCATTTCAGTCACCCCACACACAACCATGGCTCTTTAATTCTTCTCAACCTTTCTATTAGAACCTCCCAAAGTTACTCCTTCTTCATATATTAGCAGTGCATAAACTCAAGTTATTCTCACTGGATCATTGTTATCATTCAAACTTATCAATGTATCAATAGCGTTTGATTTAGGGTTAATAAGTTGAACATCTATGTCATGATGCCACCAAATTATAAGCCCACTTCATAATCCCTTTAGCTCTACATAATTAGCTTTATTGAAACTTAGTCTCCTACACAACACATCAACATAATGGCTCTTGTTCTTAGTTCCCATAGACGAAAACTAACTTGGGTTCATAAATTCTCACCACTCTTTGCAGCGCTTTCATTGTCAAGGAACATCTTAGTCCTTGATAGTTTCAACTTAAGAATCTTATCGTGCCTCGGCGGCTAATTTTGGTCAGCTACCACAACCATCCTTATCTTGAGAAAAGTCATTAATAGCTAAATCAAAAATAGAGACATCTATGACCTCCTTAAAAGAGATCTTATGTTTCGAAGTGTGTTTAGGGATAATGTGAACCCCCTGACATCAATAACGATTTACTAAGAAATTTAAACAAATACATAACAATATTGTGAAAGAACATAATAGAGAAGCCTCCTTGTAATTATGTACCCTATAGACTCTTGCACTCAAAGGGCTCTTTCTGTAATCTTAGGCTTAGACGTCTATTTATAAAGGTTGGACTTAGATTTATAAAGAAAACCTAACAAAAATAAAAAGATTCTAAAATTATTGCAAGTCTATGGGCTAGGTAAATGGCCGTGATGGTTAAGCATGTACTTTCACTTTGTTCAAAACCTTCAAAATTCAATGGAATTGTTTAATGAAGGGAATATGGGCATGGACTACATCCATGTTCTTTTCTAGAATTTGTTTCTTGCTTGAAATTCTTCTACTTTAATCCTTAATCAACGCTTTTGTCCGAAAAGATCCAAAACTTAATAAAAACTCTTAAAAATTTATCAAATCCCTCTTGAAGTACCTAAAAGTGAAAATTAAATTAATAACACTCAAAATATTATAGAGTTAATTAGATTAATAAGTAAAATAGCACAAAAAATAACTATAGAATATGTATGCTAATTCCATGTTATTAAATACCCCTACACTTATGGGATATTCACTTGGCTGAATGGAATTGATAGGGAATAGAATTAGGATTAATTGGGAATAGAATGAAGGGGGAATGTCCATTTCATTATCTAATTGGCTAAAAATACAAGTAAGGAATAAAGTTGTAATAAAAGATAAATGATTGAAATGTCCTTATCCTTTTCTTCTTCCAAACTAATATCTTCATCTACTATACACTACCAACTAAAAAAAAAAAAAAAATTTCAATAGCAATAAACCCAAAAGATTGGAGGAGTTAGAAAAAGGAAGATGAAAATGTGATAAAACCCAAAAGATTAGAGAAGATAAAAAAAGGAAGATTGACATGTGATTGTGAGTCACGAAGACGAATATCTAAACATGTGAAGATCGGAGATAATGTCGTACAATAACTAGATCTTAAACATCTGATTGTGATACAACCACACTCATTGGAGTCGGACAAGAAGATCAATACTAGAGCTTCATACAAAGATGGTGATTTAAAAAGAAGAGTAATATCTAATTTCATGATGTGATAGATCTGCTTCTACTAATGCTTTTCAAAGAAACCAAAACCTTGTTGAGAAACTTCATCTTCTCTAGTAGTACTATAATGATGATGGTGGGCGAGTAGGTGACGGTAATGGATGGGTAGGTAGATTTGTGGTGACGATGGTAGGTAAGTGGGTGATGGGAGTAGGTGGGTAGGTGACAGTGTTGATGACAGTGGTGAGTTATTGACCCAGTTCGACAAGTGATGTTGGTGAAGAAGAGAATAGGGGTAGTAAGAGTCTTTTTCTTTAGGAATCCCGATTTTTGATTTCTCCTAAGGAATCCCTATTGTTAGTTTTTAAGAATTGCAATTCTTAAGGAATTGCAATTTGGCGAAGTGAACATAGTAATATAGATTCAATAATGAATAAGGGAGGAATGCAATTACCATTCCCCCCAAGTGAACAACTCATTAAGCTTTTGCTTATCATCAAGCAAAATAGTGAAAAGAAAACAAAAATATCTTTAAGGACAAGGTAGTGAAAATTTATCCTTTAGAAAAGTATACTCAAGTCCAAATAACTTACCAAAAATTCTCTTGTAATCACCATTTTGCCTTAACTTAATAGTGTCTTTAGAACACTTAAATAATTGCTCTTAAGAATTACTTAATTTCAATAATTAATCTAGATAATTTAGAGTTAGTCTTATCACTTAAACAAAAACTAAACTAGAGATAAAAATAAACATCAACCAACTACAAAAAACTTATAGAAATTTCCTCACTCTAACTCAGGAGGAAGGAAATCTTCCCTTACTATTTTATTATGAAAACTAGACTGGATGCATGTTACATCTATTTATCCTTTAACTGTCTCTCTACTTCTTTTAATTTTCATTATGAGGCTATTTAAGTTTAATCTAATTCCTTTATTGAAGCTGATTAGTAATGGGAAAGAACCTTGCTTTATTAATAGACCAAGGTTGATCCTTTCTAATTTAGTCATTTTTAATTATTTGGTAATTGTCAATGGGAAAGCAGCTTACTCTTTTGAGGGAGTAAGGACACTCCTTAACAACTTTAATTAAATTCCTTTTTTTGCAAATTGGCAATAGGAAATAGTCTTTTTTGTTTAAGGCACCAAGATCGATCCTCATAAATTCTTAGCAATTCTTTTCATTTAATTAATTCAATTATACTTCAAATTACTTGATTTTTCAAAAGGCTTTTAAGGGATAAATCTTCTTTATTCATCTAATATAAAATTTTTTGAAAAAGAGTGACATATAACTATTATGTAGAATTAAACTTAGAAATTAAAATAACTAATCCTTAACCTATGTATATCTATCTAGATCTTGAGTCAAAGTCTAACTTAAGTAATAGTAAACTCTGAATCATAAGGATTTAACCACTCAAATTCAGCAAAGTGTTATAAATTTATAAAGGATATAGAAAACTTGAAAAAATTTCTCTTCATAAATATAAGGAGTTTAAATTTTTAATATTTCTAATTTGAGAAAAATACAAAAACTTAAGTGTATATCCGGATTATTAAAAAACATAACCTATCTTTCTCCCAACACTTAAGTTGTACATTGTCCTCAATATACATAGTAACAATGCAATTCAAAATAAAAGTAGGAAAAAAATAATAATAAAAAGGAAAAAAAATTAGGACTTCCTTGGTTTTTGCATTGATACTTGAAAAATTTTGAAGTCTAAGATCTAAATTCAATCCATTTGATTAAGGTCATGGTTTTCTTTAGATCTAACAAAATGAACTAACTGGAAAAAAATTAAAAGAAGAAGTTTACAAAATAAACTAAATCAAATGACGACTAATTTAAGTACCAAATGTTAATATCTTGTAGAGCTTACAAAACATCAAAAGATTAAATAGTTTAAGAAAAAGAGCAATAGTAAATAGGTTAGTAAGAACAATCATCCAAAAATAAAAATCAAACTAAGTCTTTAAGAAAAGAAAAGAAAATCAAAAGTGTAAAGGACAATTCACTCATTGTCATCCTCCTCTTCCTCTTCCTTTTAATCCATGCTCTCCTCTTTGATCTCCTCTCCATCTAGCTCTTCATCTAGGTTTAGGGCTAGCATGGGTATGATGGTAGTGGCTAAATCCCTAAGTGGGCAAAAAGTATTTCCATCCTAACCTCAACGTGATTGATATTGTGCATCAGAATCCTCTACTTCTTTAGTGTCTTTCTCATAATCCTCTTAACTATGCTAAATATTGAAGAAGAAGGACCATGTTGTAGTTGAGATGATCAGCATGTAGCCTCGCCAGAAGGCATAGGAAGTAGGCCCTTGAGTACTGGAAGAAGTTTCATGGCCTTGATAGACTCATAACTTAAAGGGGTAGGAGGATCCAATTCTTGCATGAGTGGGATGCCATGAAAACAAAGGGTATTTTTGCTAATCGAGTGACAAAGGCACCTACAAAAATAAAACCCAAACGACCCTTAGTAGCCTAGTTCTTAAGGATATAGGCCATCTTAACTTCCAAATTTATGGGTTATCAGTTAATAATACTATATAGATATAAAATATCCCTCTCATTTACTATCCCCTGGCCATGACTACTCTTCCTTCCAGTATAACTCCTGACTAGAATATAATGAACTAATGTAAGAGCTGGATCTCTTAGCTTAGAAGCCTTAGACCTCCTCGGATCATTGACTCCTCCTTCATGATTAGTTAGATCAGCTACCACAAGAGATTAATAAACACCTTAACACAATTTATATGGCAACTCTATAGACTCTCTAGTCATAACATAATTTATAGAGTATATACCTATTCTAACAAACAACTCATCTAATGGCGTGGTCACCTCTTGACCATTGCACCTAAAGTATAGAGTATTTTTCCTACCATTTTCAATATTATGAAAAGTTAACCTTAGGGTACTTAACACTTCTAATGTTAGTTCCTTATATACCAATTCATCGATCATCAGTAGTTGGCCCCACCCTCCAAATTTGATTAATTTCCTCACTTTGGCATCATAACCAGCTTGAACAAGTGAGTCCTAGCTCGAATATGTGGTTTGGAAAAATTCCTTGTTCAACAACTGGAGATATCTCTTTTGTTACTAAGATTCGTGAAATTTCAAAGGCAGATGTGTTGAAAAGGTACCTAAATTTTTATGGGTGCTTGTTTCACCGTTGGCATGATTATGAATAAAAGAGAAAAGGATTTAACTTTGATAAAAAGAAACAAATTCATGTTGCATAAATAATGGCTAAATTAAGAATCTAACAAGACTAAAAAATCCTTGCTAATTTATTCAATTAGGCAGCATAGAAATCTTGAATTAGCAAGAGATTGTATAATGAAATTCCAATTTTTCTAAAACTATGGATTAATGAAATTATAAGATTAATTCAAGATTAAATCCAATTAGTGAAATGTGTTGTAGCTGCTTGTATTGAAATCAGAGTTTTCGACATTAATTTGTAGTGTTTGGTGGTTGTTAGTTATGGAAGCCTTGTTGCTACACTTTGGAGAAGCTATTGGAGTTGTTGTGTTGATTGAGACTGTCGAATTAAAGGAGTGCTAACATGTCCTTCTAGTGAAGTGTTGCTCAAATTGAGATAAAAAAAGTGTGCACATCTGAGTTGTTATTTCCTATTAACTTACTAAATCAAACTGTTATACTCCTAAGGTTATCGAGCTAAGTTGTTTGGCTATTCAACTTGTCAAGCTGCTTTGTAGTGTCTAAGCTTAAGTGATGAACTGCTACATCCTAAAAGCTAAGTTGATTTTAGTATCTAAGCTGAGTTAAAGTACCAAAGTGAAGTGGAAGATCTGAGCTGTGTAAACATTCGAGCTACGGTATCCTTGATCACCAAGTGTTGCATAGTTGTAGTCATTGCCGATGAGACTGCTTGTGAGTCAAGCTAGTCAGCTAAAGTGAAACCTTCATTTAGTATGGCTTATTACAATTGAGGGAGGTATGGTTATGACTATGATTATGAAGATATAAGGTCGAGAATACCCATGTTTAATGATTATGGACCCCTAAATGAATACTTGGATTGGGAATTCTGAGTCAATAAAGTCTTTGAAAAGTATCGATACCTTGAACGTAAGAAGAAATATATCATAGAGGGTCAACTTCAAGGCTTTGCTAGGGCTTGGTGGAAGAATGTATTAGGGCAAAGGATTCTAAGAGGCGTAAGTACTACATGGAGCTCAATGAGAGAAAAATTTGTAGCCTCATCATATCAAGATGAGTTGTACGAAGAGCTATCTACCTTAAGGCAAGGACAAATGAGTATCTAATAATTTGCCCAAGAGTATAAGGCACTCCTATAGCGATGTAAATTGTATAAATCTCTTTCATGTACTATATTACGCTTCATGAGAGGGTTAAGGTTAGAGATTGCTCGACGTATTAACCCCTTAGGAGTAAGAAGCTTAAACGATGCTATACAACTAGCTGTAAGAGAAGAATCCGCCATTGGTATCGACCATTATGATGTGTAGGAATAGTTAGAGCTTATACTTGATTAGCTTGAGAAGCTTAAAGAGTAAACAAGACAGCAAAGGGATATTCATACAGAGACAGCCGATGAGAAAGAAGATAGAGGAAAGGAAGTAGGAGAAAGATAGGTGAAGATTGTTGGAGAGACAAGAAGTAGAGGTGAGAAAGACCAAGCTGAATTGTGGTTGAGCCCCCATGTTCTTGAAATGGTCCCATTACCTACTATAAATGCTATAGATGGTAGCTTTAGGAATTACTATGTTTGCCTTTCTCATATTGAAATCTTAGATCCTAGTCATTTGATAAGTTTATGTAGAACCGATATGAGCAGTTATAATATTGTGCCTGTAAGCTATTATCAACTATCTATTGGAGTTTATTAAGGCCGACGTGATGGATATATGTATTGGGGATATATCATGATGACTCTCGGTACTCTTGAGTTGGAAAGATTTGAGGTATACAGATGGAAGGAGGAACAGGAATTGATTTGCAAGGAAACAGAGGGAATATTGATTATAACTAATGAGGAGATCATGATGTTCGAGCTAGCTGAGCTTGAAGAAGTGGATGTACTTCCAATTGATAAGCCATCGTACGTCTACCAACACAAGATCTACGAGCCCATAATCTTTCGTATGACCCTGAGATCGTGTTGCTTCTCATAATTGATGGTTACTGGGACTATGAAGGTGTAATTGATTGGATCCATGATGAGTGGAAGGAAAGATCTAAGATAAAAGATTTGATTGATAGAGCCCATGATGAATGAAGGGAGCATCGGCTGGTAATGCCCATGTTGCAAGAACTAAAGTGTATTCTTATGTTTAAACTTCAATTTTGTCAATTGGTGTTTGACCTTAGAGGGATCCGTAGCCACCAACTGCTAAGTTTCGGGTTAAAACTCTTCTAAGATAATGGAGATTATAGGATTCCGGTTACTAACCTGATGACATGCCAAGCTTTAGATTACATAGGAGGCTTGCTCATGAGCTCTATGTGAATGGATGACCTGTTTATGTGCTCTATCAGTGCTGAATAGCCTGCCCTACTCTATTGGATCTACCTTATTATGTTGAGTACACCTAGCTTTACCTTAACTAAGCCCTCTTACAAACCTATCCATGAACTATGGCAATATTGGAAGACCTGACGTACTCTGTAAGTTCTGTCTTGGGCTACTATTTATGCCTTGCTTTGCCAGGTCTTCCTTACTATACTTGGTTTACTTTGCCTTACTGTGGTCGGCTCTATTCTATTTTGCCAGGTTTACTTTAATTAGCTAGACTAGACTATCCTGTTTTACCCGTTTGCTTTACTTCATCGAGATTTACTTACTCGACTGAATCTGTTCGACTAAGATCTACTCAGCTACCTTAGGACATAATAAACAGGTCGACTATGTCTATGCCAGATCGACCCGACCATATGAGGTCGACCACTGTCATATCAAGTCGGTCTAGCCATGCAAGGTCGGTCCTACCATGTGAGGTCGGCCTTAGTCTTGTCAGGTTAGCCATGGACATATTAGATCGGCCTAGACAAGATAAGTCATCCAGAATCAAATTTGCCCATATCATAACTCTAAGTCTTTAATAGCTCCTTAGAATCAAATGTTAACCCCTTACTCGAAAATCTTGTGTAGTTACCCATTTTACTTATGTTATATGGATTGCCCTTTTTTTTTTTTGTATTTTTCTTTAGTTGTTGTTCATGTTTCATTTGTAATTACTAAAATGCCACTAAGGCATCATTTTATTTATTTATTTACAACTTTACCCTTTTGTATAAATAGAAAACTTGTATAGGGTTTTAAAGAGATTTTACAACATTAATGAAAAACCCTTAAGTCATTTCTCTTAAAAAGTTCTTCTCTACCTACCCTTATCAATTCCTTTAGCAAAGATTGTGGTAAGTAACCCTATCACTTGGATTGATTTATTACATCCGGTGAGTTTTAGATCCATGTGTGGTTCTACGATATATCATATCCTTATAGTTAGTACGTAGGATTTGCTACACTATCGACTTTCATTTACTTTTTTGAGCTTTCTGCAAGTTAAGACCTACCTCTTGGTTTTCGTGTGATACTGGCTTTGTGTGTTCACTCGCCAAATCTGTATCAATGGTTGACAAGGGGAACATAGGCATGGACCACAATCGTGGTCTTCAATCATGTTTTTTTTTTTTTTTTTTTGAGATTTTGTTTCTTGAAATTCTTTCACTTTAATCCTTGATCAATACTTTTGATAAAAATGCTCCAAAACTTGATAAAAACCTTTGAAAGTTTATCAAATGCCTCTTGAAGTATGTAAAAATGAAAACTAAATGAATTAAGCTCAAAATACTATAGAATTAGCTAGATTAATAACCAAAATAACATAAAATAACTATAAAATATGTGTATTAATTTCATGTTATCACTACGCTGGACTAGCCTTGGCATCCTTAATGCCTAACTCTTGCTCTTTTACAGATCACAAATAACAATCTAGATTTTGGAAACAATACAACGTGATAGTAGTTAATGGTCTCATCTAAAGTGCAAAGTTGGACTATTCCCGAGCCTCTCACGACGGTCTTGATTGATCCGGGTCATTCCCCGCATTGAGCGTAACTATTTATAAATGCTGCCGCATGTCCTAAACTTTATACAAAATCCGAGCTCCTTGACTCTATCCGTATTCCATTCGTAGCGGTCGAAGCTCCCAATTGTCGAGCAATGAGCAACTGTCGTAACAATTTGCCAAGCTCAAGTACTGTGATCTTGTGTCTGAGCTACTAAACTAAAGTTGATGAAAAGCCTCTGTTACAATTAACAGCAGCATACGAGTAACCCCCGACAGGCAAAAGTAGAGTTTCATAAAATTTTTTCGCCTAGTCGAGCATGGAGCAATAACTCCTAAATTGCAACTTGCTGAGCAAGCGTGTTAATGCCGAAGCTTCTTCTACCAATAGATAGTGAGGGTGCGGCAGATAAGGTGTCGAACTATCTTGAATAAATACTAGTACCAATGTGCTGTCTGAGTTGAATTTACAAGTTACTGCATTGTCCTTATTAAAGAAAAAACAAAAGAGAAAACAAAAGGGAGAAAAGTACCAAGCAGCTCCAAACAACATCCAAGCTTCACTAAAGTACTACGAGTTCAGAATATTACTCTAGGAGTGAAAAGTGGTTCGGTATGATGCCCAACTTGCAACTTGGCGCTATTTGGTTTCCTTTTGACCGAGTAATGCAGGCCTGAACTATTTCTTCAACAAAGCCAAACTCCTATTTATGCTGAACTCCAACATACATCGAGCTCCTCTTAATGGAGCTCCGGGTGAGCTAATGCAGCATCCATATTCGAGCTCTGATCAACTTTTCTTTCATGCTGAGCAGCCATCCACAAGCAAGAGCAACTTAAAATTGGTTAGGACGTGTGAAGAGTCAAGCAATAGAGGGCGACCAATCTGCAGCGATAGAAACAACCGAGCTCAGTCCTCATTTGAGGGCGCTCTCCGACCTGATTTATCTGACGGAGCTTGACAAGAGCTAAGACAAGCTTATTTCTCCGAGCCCGGTCCGGAGATCCGTGTACCGAGTTTTGCCTTTCCGAGCTGATACACTAGTCGCCTGCACGAGCTTCTTTGCATATATTCCAATGTAAAGAAATACCTTGTCTGTTAAGAGGCCAGATGAAGACAGCTGTTCAAGTCCATGTAAAGCATATGCGCATAAAAAGTGCGTCATATGAAATAATGCTCGTTGTTATTCCTTCTGTGAGCATGGCAATGAAGAAAGGCCTACAGTTTTCTTCGTGCAGAGCTTCACTTAACAATGCTTAACCACCGAGCTAGTTAACTGAATCTTGTCGACCCAAGTTGAAAGTTACAGGCAATGGGGAGCATCTCGTTTACTGTCAAGTCCAAGCTCAGCAAAGGGACAATACAATCTGCAAATGGCTGGACAATAGAATCTCCAAATCGCCGAGCAATATAACAACATCAAAAGACAAACTATTGACCCGAGTTTGAGTTCACACTCGACTTCTCTGGGCTGCACATTTGAACACGGATCCCAGCTTCCTGAGATGACAACAAAATCCGAGCTAGTATGTGTATGCTACTGAGTATGTCGTGCTCCCTCTAAAGTAGCCGAGTTAGCTGTCGAATGTAGTGCATGTCCGAGCTGAAGTGCAGTGCTTTTTCTAATTACCAAGCTGTAACGTGTTGGAGTATATCGAGCTGACTAAAGGCATTAGTTGGGTATGTTTTGATGAGAAAAGAACGGTTGGGTCGAACAATTACTAGTTTGAATGCTGAGCCATGAAGTGCGTTGTCGAGCTGCTATCAAGCGTGGCCGAGCATTGGTGTTAACTCCGAACTTTATTTTTCCGAAGTTAGAAGATATTATGTTGGACCAAGTGTAGTTTGTACATGAGCCAACGTATCCTGTGCTACTTGAAGTGCCAGGTGCTGTATCGATTATTTGCTGTAATGATTAAGTGAACAAATTTAGATATCCTCAATCTCGTCGGTTTTAATTCGGATGTCAACACTTGAAAATTCAACGAAGCCCCACATCTTTCTTAGATTGAAAATTCAAGGAGCCTGCAAAGGATATGCATCTAGGGGATTGTCACCTTATAAAAGTTAAGGGTACCAAGTTTCGGACATTTAATCCTGCATCGACTTGCGTTGGAAAAAAGATGAGGCTATTTATGATTTGATATGTTATTTATTCTTCAAAATATGCATTTTATATTGCGCCTTGCGCTAATTTATTGTTAATATTCACACTTAATTCATAAACTATGTATCAAGTCATATTTGTATATTTGTTGCTTCATGATTTGAGCTTCACTAAGCCTAACAATGAAAAAGTGTCGACTATTTGGCACTTACAACGATTTATTCAACTCTTAGCAAGCTTAGTTCTACCTCTTTTCAAGATGAATACGAGGACTTAAAGACAAACCAGGGCTAAAGGAGCACCCTCCACTTTAAGCTCAAGCAAACATAATTTACTAATGGTCTACTTCTCAATAGTTGTAAACCCTACTAAAGGGCGACAAGTAATTCATAAAGCTCTAATCCCTAAGTCCTATATTTGATGGATGATGGGAAAAGGATATGATGCGAATCGCAGCTAAGAACAGATAAGGTCGGTCATAGGGATGGGTCTAAGTTTGCCAAAAGCTTAAAAAGGGTAGTGGGGAATGGTACAAAAGGATAAATGATGAATGAAAAGTAAGTAAAAATCTATGAACAGCCCCAATGGATATGACATATTAATAAAACTTTCGATAACTTACAGCACAATTCGATATGATACATAAATCGGTTCGGTGAGGATACTTGTCACCTATTCTTGCTCATGGTTTAGGATAAGAGTAATGTCGAGAGTAAACAATCAATGTTTACTTAGGGATAGAAAAACACTCAAAGTGTGTTAATGGTAATAAATCTCTGATTCTTTACACCTACTAGTACAAGTAGTATTTATACTTGAAAATTTATGATAACATACTTAAAAGGAAAAAGACAAAAAAGGGTATTACCCTAAAGAAGTAATGTATAAGAATACATAAGATTAAAAATAAATACTCTAGAAGAGCAATGATTAGTGTAACGGATTCTACACATGATCACGTATACGTGGTGATGCTGTATTAGTGAGGCTATTGGAAGATGTGGACAAAAAGTATGGTTAGCTAGCTTGTTTGAGTAGGGGTAGCTTAGTCAGTTTGGAGTATCTCTCTTGGCATATCGGTAAGAGTGATGCTGAGTAAGTAATTAGTCAAGCATGAGTGAGAGTGAGGATTGACTATTGTCTCGACTTTCTACTTCTCAACATACTATCTGCGAAAAATTGGGAGTCATTTGGCTCTGCACGTAGAATGAGTCGACAAGGAGATACTCGGCTTTAGAAAGAGTCAACTGGAGTAAGATAATCCGATGTACCAACCCTTTTAGTCCTCGGGCTCAATTGCGGGTTAATGGTCTAGTAGCTTAATTTCCATGAGGATATCTTTGAATCTCTAAGTCTTAAGAAAGGATGATGATATGTAATGCCTTAAGCTCTTTTAAGGGTGATAGGCATAAAAGCCATAAGTCTTATGAAAGGATGACAAAACTATTTGAGGAAGCTTTAAGTCATTGATTGATGATGAGCCTAATGCTCTAAGTCTAACAAATAGACGAGGAGCTACTTTGAAACCTTAAGTAATCAATTAGTGATGGGTATAATGCTATAAGTCTAACTAATAGTCAACAAGCTACCTAGAAACCCTAAGCCATTAACTGGCAATGAGTAAAACACTTTAAGTCCTTTAATAAATATGGACTACGAGCTATTAAAAAACCTTAAGCTATTAAATGGAAATGGGTGAAATACTCTAATTCGATACCTTATTTAGAAGATGAATAAATAAGCCCAATGTCCTATACCATTAAAGGATTGGGGGCTAACTAGCTTCTTTATGTACTCTAACCTCTTTAACCCTCACTTTTTCAAGCATACCAACACATAGACTTGTATAAGAGCTAATTCCGAATCGTGAACCGACCTTGCTTGAGGGGGTACAAGTCAAAACCTCTACTTGAATTGACGGGTTATGTAAGCTTAGGTGGTTCGAGTGGGAGGAACTACTCGAATTGGGGGGCCATGAGTCGCTTGGTTGAACCAGTGGTTTATGGCCCATTCCTTTGTTATAAAAAAAGAAAAAAAAGAAAACTACACAAGGCACATTTTGCAAAGGCTCTTTCCTCTCAAATCCTCTAACCCACTTTTTTCTTCCACCTATTCTTCACTTTTTCTTTCACCCAACCAACCTTACTTTTTCTACCCTCAATTATTAACACTCATACCCCCTTAATTATTCCTACCCCTTCATTCACATGTCCCTTTTTAGCCATCACAATTCTCTTTCACTTTCATAGCTTTTCAAAAGCTTTGTCTCCATCGCATATTACATTCACATGCATCCTTTTGTCTGTTGTAATTATGAAAATGTTAGATGGCAAATTGAAATTTAAATAGCATGTGAATGCATTAGACATTTTAAATGATTAAGCTCATTTTACATTGAGAAAAATATTTAAATGTTAGTGTAGGTGGAGTATTTGAAAATTTGGAGAATTCTAACATTATGGCTATAGAATGGTTAAACGAGATGTGTAAACCAATTGAGTTGCATATAAATTAGAGAGTAGAGGAGTGAATGCTCCTTAATAAAAACATTCAATCGCTCTAATTATTATGCCTTCGCATTTCACAATTCTAAAACTCTCGTAAGTAAATATTTCTTTCAATAACTATAAGGCTCCAAGTATAATTCTTTATTTAGCTTCACCAAACCATTTCATTAACCAAAATATTTGCATATACTTAGTAAATAATTTTTGTTTTGCATCGTCTTACAATTTCTTTGCATCCCTTAATTGTAAATCTTTCTTGTAGTAAACAAAAAAAAGTTATCTTTATGGAACGGTTCTTTTGTCATACTTTCTCCAAAAAGAAGCATAGTTCCTCCTTAGGTGGGAAAGGTAAGGGTAAGGGTGCTAGAAATAGTACATTGTTTGAGTCACAATGGTTTGATGATGTTTAAGCATACCTAAATTATGAATATGACCTTAATGAGTAGAGAGCACACGAGGTAGAGGAAAATGTCGAACATCAACGTATACTGCCTTCTAGCTTTGAACTTGAGCCTCAATGCATAAGTTATCGAGGTATACCACCTCTTGTGTTTGAATCTCCACACATGAGTGTCCTTAAACGTCTTCCTAGGTTCGAACCTCCCTTGATATGGTCTAACATGGATGAAGACATGATGTGCAGTATTGTATAAACCAAAAGGGTAGGTTTTGACCTCGAGATAGTCTTAAGGGTAAATGAAAGTCGAAGGTTGAGCAGTAGTTCTCATGCACTGTATATGATGCATCAAAGCCTCATACAAGCTTGGGTCGTCCTTGATATGACTTACAAGTGTAGGCAAAGGTTACTTACTACTAGTACATGCCCAATAGGCTAAATAAGAATAGTTAAGAGTAAGCAAGGAAAATACTTAGCTTACAAAAATGTGTTTGAAAAGTCAAGGTTGTATTCACTGTTGTGTCTATTACAATTTACAAGTATTTATATGACCTAATTAGGATAAATCTTAGGTTAGAGTAAATTATAAAAATGGATTCCTACTAGTAAGGGAAAAGGGAATAATTTACAAGATTAATGTTGTAATCAGGCAAAAAGAATAGTTAGTGGTAGAAATGACAGTACAGATGTCAAAAAAAGGTAATGCACGCATTGTTTGCTCATTCTATGGTCCCAATGATACTAATGGGTGAGCAAGTAGGTTTTGAATAGGCTAAGTCAGCATTAGCAATTTGGTAGCTCGGTAACTTAGATATTTAGGACTAGGAAAGGGTTGGTTAAGGTGGTGGCTCATTAGGTCAGCTTCAGGAGGTTGGCTCTAGAAAGTTGTCAACTCGACCTCGACATAGATTAGGTCGGAAATATTTTGGTTTGGGACTTGGGCAGGTATGTTGTAGAGAGATTGGCTCGATACGTTAGCTGGTCACTTCGATAGCTTCCTAAATGATGTAGGGAGCAAAGTAACCTGGCAAGTTAGATTGGGGAATACATTGCTCTTTGGCATTTAACTCACTTCGAACAGCTTAGTGAACCAATTGAGCAAGTCCTCGAGCTTTGGAGTGCATGATTGGACTATGATCCCTATAATCCCCTTTGGGATATTTGAGGTTTGTGATCAAATCTGACTTAGCCCCATGTTGCTTATCTTTGGGAATATATGAGTGGAGATCAGCAATGTTGAAGGAGTTCGAGACTCTATACTCTTTAGATAGTTCAATCTTGAAGGCATTCAGATTAATCTTTTCAAGCACTTTGAAGTGTCCATTGGCCTTAGGAGATTACTTCCTCTTGCTCAAGTTAGGGAATCATTCCTTGCTAAGGTAGATCCAAACTAGATCACTTGGTTGAAATTCTCTTTTCTTTCGTCCTTGGCTTTATCTCTCAAGCTTGGTAGTAACTTTGCTTAATTGCTTTGTAGCCTTTTGGTGCATGGCTCTGATGGCCTTGACTCTTTTTGTAGCTGGCTAGTCATCATTTAGGCTTGGAAGGGATGTTTGGTTCATTAGGAGCTCAGGGTTGAACTTAGAGGTGACCTTAAATGGAGACATGTTTGTTACACTGTAGGTAGTCCTATTGTAGGTAAACTCTATGATTGTTAGGCATAGATCCCAATCAGCCATGTTCCAACCAATAACCACTTGTATTAAAGTTCCCATTGTTCTATTGACAACCTCAGTCTGTCCATTCATTTGTAGATGAGAGGACATACTATACAATAGCTTAGTTCCCATTCGTCTCCAAAATGTTCTCTAGAAGTAGCTCATGAACGTTAGGTCCTAATTAGAAACAATGGTTTTGGGCACTCCATGAAGCTTGACTACTTCTTGTAAGAAAAGAAAAAAAAATAGTCAAAGCGTCATTAGTTTTTGTATAGGGCACAAAGTGTGCCATCTTGCTGAATTGATCCATGACTACCATTATGGAGTCCTTCCCTTAGGATGTCCTTAACAATCTCAACATAAAGTCCATACTCAGCTCGAATTAAGGTTTGGTTAGGATAGGTAAAGGTAAATAATGCCCTTACTTAACTCAACTCTTTGCTTTTCTATAGGTAGCATACCTTTCCAACATAGACGAACGTCTCTCATCATTCTTAGCTAAAAGAATCTTGAGGATAGTACCCTATTAGTATGATGTTGGCTAAAGTGCCTTAACAATCCTCCTTTATGCACTTCTTGCACTAACGATTCTCTCATGGAATAGGTTAAGATATATAATCTCCTTTTCCTAAATAAGTATCCACCCTCTCAGTGATAGTCATCAAATGTCTGTCTTTCCTCACACATAGCATAAATGGGATCAAAATGTGGATCCTCTACATATAAATCTTCTATCATTGAAAACCCTAGTAGCCTGGTCACCTCAGTTAGGCGAGAATGTTATCTCGATAGGGCATCGACCACTACATTGTTCTCCTAATTCTTGTCATTGGGCCTTGGTGTAGGGTGTTTATACTTAACAATAATACAGTTGATAGCACGACCATCAATACACATGCACCATGATCTATCTTTCTTCAGTATGAACAAGGTTATAATATAGGGACTCATGCTCTTCCTTACATATCCTTATTCTATCAGCTCATCCACTTGCTTTTTTAGCTTGGTAGCTTATTCAAGATTCATTTTGTAAGTAGGTTGGTTTGGTAAGGCTACACCTGGCTATAGATTAATACAATGTTCTATGCTGCGGATTAGAGGTAATCTCTTAGGCTACTCTTTAAGGAACAAGTAGAAAATTCATCAATTAATCTTTGTATCTCATGAGGAACATCTTCTAGATTTCTCATCTCCAACAGTCTTCTAATCAATAGAAACATAGGCTCATTGGCCTTCTCAACAACTTCGAGCTCTTTTTAGCTCATCACCAAAGCATTCTTCTTACTAACTTAGGTGAGTTGGTTATGGGTCTCATTCATCAAGTTGGTTTCATGGGTGACAGCATAATCTTCTTTTCATCCTTGACAAAGGCATAGGTGTTTTTATATCTATCGTAAGTAACACATCGGTTAAACAACCAAGGTCATCCGAATAATAGATGTGAAGCTCTTATGGGGATAACATCACATACAACTCCATCCTTATATACATTCCTAACACTAAAAGGCATAGCTACTTGTTCAGTAATGTGTAAAGCACCCTTATCATAAAGCCAGTGTAGCTTGTAAGGTCAAAGGTGCTTAGAGGTTGGTAAGACAAACCTTTGCAAAAAGGACCATGCAATGATATTAGTACAACTCCTTCAATCCACAATGATGGTGTACTACTGTTCCTTGTTAGTATACTTTGTATAGAATAAATTCTCCCCTTGGTCTTCTTCTGAGCTCAACACAGAGTTTAGCACTCATCTCAATACTAAGGTCATCCCTTCTCCCTAGTCGACATAAACACAAGTCTTCTCTTCCTCCTTAGCTTTAACTATTCCAGCATTCTTCTCTTCCTCTAGCTTACTCTCATTGGTTTCGACACTCAACAGCAATGAGTCTAAAACCCAAGCATTTGAAAGACTTTAATTTGCTCATTTTCCATCTATCCTTTCTCATACGTCCTTAGGGGTTGGCTTATCCTCAGCTCGGCTCTGTTGGCTTGCTACGCTTAATTAGCTTACTTGGTTTTCATCAAATTAGTCATATTTTTCCTCAATTCAAAAGGGTATCCTTAGCTCGGCATAGGCAAGTCGATGTGAAATAAGAACGCAGAAAAATGTTGACCTAGGTCAGGTCAAAGCATTTCTTCTCTACTTTTCAACCCACCATGCTACTTTAATAGCCTCTTCCAATGTATATAATCTCTATACTTCTATAATATTACGAATCTCATATTTGAGTCCATAGATGAAATGAGACATAGTACAGGCTTTGGGCTCTTCCACGTCTACTCAAATTATTAGCATCTTAAATTCTTTCACATAGTCATTGATAGATTAACTTCCTTAGCAAAGTTTCTACAACTTTACAAACGTGTCCTTTAGCTAAGTCTTGGTTACAAATCTTCATCTCAACAATCTCTTCATCTCTTCCCATGTTCTTACACCTTGTTGTCCATCTCTTGCTTTCACCGCATTCAGATTGTTCCACTACATGGTAGCATATCTAGTGAACTTTAGTGCAGCAAGTTGGGATTTGGACCTTGACATTATCAAGCCCTTAAGGAGCTTAGCGTCCTCGCTCTTGTGCTTCGTAATATTTAATCTCTTCTTCCTTAATTTCCTCTAACTCTAACTTTCGTCTAGCACCTCAATTCACTACTCCTCCAACTTGATGGGGTCAAACTAGGCGATAAACTCATCCACCTTACCCATAACATCTCTTGGGAATATTTTCAAGTAGGTTACGACGTGGTACTGCTTGTGGTGGCTATTTATTAGCTTGTATCTCATTAACCAGACTCTCGATAAAATTAGTGAGTTTGTCAAGTTTATCATCGATTGACTCAAGGGTATTACGTCCATTTTGACCTCAACCAGCATGAGCACCACTAATTAGGTCACCCATAACACCTTAAACACTTGAATCCAACATAGTGTAATACTTCTCCAATAGATTGATAATACAATACACAATAAACACTTCTACTCACTACCTAAAACCTTACTAATACACTCTAACAACTCCAACATCCAATACATACAAATACCACAGAAATGAACTTGCTATGCTTTCATAGTAAAAAACAAAGTAAAACACAGTAACACAGGAACTATACTTTCCAATCTATGAACCTCATTACATAGCTCAAAAATTTATAACTTACTTCACTTGAACACACTATAGTAGCTACAAAAGGAATACAGTAGCCACTAACAGTAAACATAAACAAAAACTTTCTTGCAACTTTACATACTCCCTCTTGCAACTGTGTTCTCATACCAACAAAGCTGATATGTCTTCAGAGTCATATACATAGAGAAGCACCACAACAAAAGGAACCAAAAGAAAATAAAAGAGGATTCGCAAATCTTAGCAACTACCAATCAGATATAATACATCAATTAATCCTGCTTAACCTATAATTTGAGGGATATGACTTACTGATTTGAACTATAGGGCCACTCACAACTATTCTTTGCTAAAGGGAATAGATAAGAGTTAAGAGAAAGTGAGAACACTAGGTTGCTTAAGAAGGAAACTAGTAATATTTAATGCAATCGATGTTCAAATTTACAGATTCAGACGAATACAAATAGAAACGACTTATATAACGATAGAAATTGTTCCATATAAACCAAAATAAAATTACTATTAATATAAGTAAGATAAGAATGGAATATAGCATATCAAAACTATAGACCATTGAGATTTCTTACCCTTCCTATTGAACTAAGTTTCTTAAGCAAGCCCCCAAGAGGGTTTAGTTAATCCATGATTTATGTTTCAATACAAGTAAATGGAGTTTATATACTAGGGCCATTAGGGTTACAAGGCATGCATGGAAAAGAAAAAAAGGGTAATTTACAAATAGAATCTATAAAATTTACTAGAAAGGTTAAAAAATAAAATGAATATTCTGTACAGAAATAGTAAGGAATCCTTTTGAAATGTTGTGCCAAAAGATACGTGTCATCAGGTGATTAGTACCATGTTTAAGCTATTCTTGTTGATGTGGAGTCTAGGACAACCTTTCTTCAAGTTGGATGTTTTGGTAGCTTAGCTCAATTAGATGTCTATGGTTGGTCTGCTTAGATATTGTCTAGATTATGGTAAGAGCTTGGCGATGGAAATACCTGGTAGGCAAGTCAACATTTGTGCTTGGTAGGTTGGTAAGACTGTTTAATAGGTCAATTTGTGTACTTGGTGGGTTGGCACGACTACTCAACAAGTCAACATGATTGCTTGACAGGTTGGTATGAATGCTTGGCAACTCGGAGAGTATGTGCCTGAATGTAACATCAAGCTAGTATTCTTCATATGAGTCCTTGCAATCCTCTAGCTTTGCTACATGTGATTGGTCTAGGGAGTTGATTCCTATCAAAGGAGGAACAGAAATATTCATAAATTGAACAACGTATTTTGCATTAGTTTAGGTCATTCATCAATTCAAACATTATACACTCCATTACCAAATTGAGTTGCTAACACAACATGATTCTTATAAGTATTTGATAGAGAAACTAGCCTTGATTGGTAGGATCTTGATGTGGTAGATGTTATTATTATAATTCAACATCAGATACATGAACCAAAATTTAGTCAAGGGGTAAGCCTTAGTAGATCAACTAGTAGAGAATCTTCCTAAGGATACTCCCTCAGAAGTGTAAGTCGAGTTTCTTGATAAAAATATCTTAGTAGCTGAAAGTGATTCTGATGGAGAAATAGGTGAAAAATCCCCCAAATTGGAAGATGTTCATCAATGGAGCTATTAATCTATTTTGGTATTGATACGGTCTGACATGGATGAACATATGATGCATGGTATTACACGAACTAAAGGGGTAGGTCCGAACCTCGAGAAGGTCTAAAGGATAAATGAAAGTTGAAGATTAAGCAAGGGTCCTTATGTGTCGACTATGGATATGACGCACCAATGCCTCATACGAGCTAGGTGGCACTTGTACGATGTATAAGTATAGTTGAAGGTCATTCACTACTGGTCTACAGTCATGAAACTGTACTTGAAAAGTGAAGATTGTACTCACCAGTATGGTTATTATAATATAAAAGTATTTATATGACCTAATTAAGGTAAATCTTAGGTCAAAGTAAATTAAGAAAAGGATTCCTACTAGTAAGGGAAACAGGAATAATTTAGAAGGGTAATGTTGTAATAAAGTAAAAAAGAATATCTAGTAGTATAAAGGATAATAAAAATGTTAGAAAAAGGTAGTACGTACATTAGTTGCTCATTTTGTGGTCCCAATGACACTGCTAGCAAATTAGAGTAGGTTCTAGATAGGCCATGTCAGCATTAGCAGTTCAATAGCTCGGTAACTTAAATATTCAAGATTGGGAATGATGTGAGTTTACAAATATGTAGTGGATATGAACCATGAATGGGTATTCGGCATTTGAGTGGGATGAGGAATAGGAAGTGGAATGGGGTTTTGAGTGCAAATGTAGCTGGATATCATGCATCAAGACACAAACACAATCAGGGGTTGAGCTTGAAATGGGTTTCAATACGACTCATGAAAACTAATACAAGGCTCAAGGTTTCAAACGAGGGTTAGATACAACTCACTAACGCATTCAAATGAGGGATTCACCACAATCTTAAGGTTAAGATTGATAAGAACATATGGAAAGATTAAAGAGTTAATCAATACTCAATAATCTGAAACATCAGCTAGAAGAGTTCAAGAATGTCCTACTTAAGAAGGACTATTTAAGTGTAAATTCTCTATATGAATATTCTTCACTATCCTTCTTAGCTAATTATAATTATTGCTATTTATAGTAGGTTCTAAAACCTTAGTAGCAAAACTATAAATAATATATAAGGCCTTAAATACTGAAGAATGACCCATAATTGAAATAAGGAAAATATTTACAAAGTATACAAAACTGTGGATTTAACAAAGTGGTCGACAAGCAGTCATTCGAGCTATCTGTAGGATCGAACCGGAGTAGAGGCTAGTTGGTAATCAAATTTCTAAGCTAAGGTAGGATATTTGGAAGTCTTATTGTGTTTAGCTGAGCTCCTAGTGAGGTCGACCTACAGTTGCTACACTTATGGATTGCTTGGCACTAGCTTTCCCGTGCTGTGTCGAACTATTCTTTAACCTTAAGGCCTTGGTCATTCAGTCTCTTGCCTTCTCGGTAGACAATAGACCTAATGCGAAACGGTTTCTCTTCTTCCTTTTGGCCCTCGGGTATTGGTTTGGCCTCGGTAGTAGCAGGTTAGCCTTGGATTCTGACGGGTTAATCACTATTTAAGGATCATTGTGAACTAATTCCTATCATCACCATAGGGCTAAAAAGAAGTCGTCCTCAACTTTAGATTGTAAGCGCGAGCTTGGATGCTAAACAAGCTCCTCTTCCCCTTTCTCTTTACCATAGGTGTTAAGCTATTCTAGATCTCTTCAACAATCATGGGGATTAAGTGGTTACTTTTCTTATCCTTCCAAATTATGTAGGTGTTGAGGAAGCTGTTGTGGATCACTTTTTGGTCATATTCCCAAGATTGACTAAGAAGCAAATTTATTGCATTCATAGGCACTACGTTGAAGTCAACCTCGTCCTCATATTGTCTAGCCTTGAATGTTATTTGAGCTTTCTTATGCACATAGACCATAACCTTATCATTAAACCACTTCAGTCCATAAGGTTGGGGATGTAGGTAGGTCGGCAATATCATCTTCTCCACTAGCTCGACAAAAATGATGTTGGTGCAACTAACTCCATCAATAACTAAGGAATAGATCTCTCCATTCACTAAACATTGGATTTGGAACAAGTTCTCCCTTTGACTTAGGTCTTCTTTAATGTCAGTTCGTCTGCTTAATAGGGCTAAGGGTTCTCCCATCTCAGGATAGATGTTAACTACTCCCTCACTCTCAAAGCTCTTATCACTCTGGCTTTCTACTTGAGCATTAAGTCCTTCACCTTTCAAAATCATAACCCTCTTATTCGGAAATTGGGAGACAATATGTCGGTAATCCAAACATTTGAAGCACTTAACTTCTCGAGCTTTGGTGCTAGGTACTTTCTCCTCTACTTTCTTAGTCTCAACTTGGTTAGGTCGGCTAAGCTCTTCTTTCTCCATCCTTTTCTCAGGCTTTTTCTTCTCTTCATACCTCTTTAGTTCATAACTGCCTTATTGTGGTTAGATGGTCAACCTCTGGTACCTCCTCTACCTTTATCTCTCTACCTTTAATGTCGAATTGATCAGCTCGTCTAATGAGTTGAATGGTTATAGTTCAACCACTTCAGTAATGTCATCTTGGAGTCCACTTAAGAACCTAGCAATAGTGCAGTCCTAGGGCTCGACAATCCTACATCTGGTCATCAAGGTCTCAAATTCTTGCAAATATTCTTCAATAGTGTTTCGATCTTGCCTCAAGTGATGGAAAGCATAGAGTATCTCTTGTTTGAAGTAGGTTAACACAAAGTGCCAGTTCATCAAACGCTTCATAAGCCTCTAACTTCCGATTAGCTCTTCTCTTTTGGCATCTCACTTAGCGACTAATTTATCCCAACAAGGATTAGCATACTCAATAAGGGATAATGAGGCTAGCTTGACCTTAGTTCTATTATTACACTCATAACACTCAAACAACTTCTCTATTCGAGGAACCCAGTTAAAGAACTCTTGTCACGAACTGAAGACGGCCTAATCGTGGCAAACGTCGTATATTGTATGAAGAACCCTTGATTAGTTACCCTTCCAATCAATAACTCTTCACACAATATACAAGGCTCTACAATCACTAGTTTCCCAAGAACATACAGATTTACATGATATCATTACACTGACATATTTATATAAAATTTGAACTAAAAAGCTTACATTATACAGTAATTGAGTACATCTAAGTCCACAATACTAGTAAAACAAAAGTACATAAGTAAGAGTCTACATAAATTGTTCTCTCTCAATATACAAGACAGCTCGCTCTTGCCCAAGTCCCTAAGCTAACCTGTGGCATTCTTCGACCGGCCTCTATGAACAGGTTATCCTGCAGCAAAAGTCTAAAGGGATGTAAGCCTAAGCTTAGTGAGCAAAACTCTTAGCCACAATAAGTAAGTTATAAGTACATTATATTCATGCATATGAATGAATGATCAAATAGAATGCTAAGCAATACGTATAATTAACTAGTTCATATATGTAACTTGGATTTAACACCCTCCGAAGTCAGGGTTGGAGTATACACGACACCAATCAGATCCGAGTATTATACTAGAACTTTCTTTACTATGAAACTCCACGTTCTGTACTCAAATCAAATAATTCTTTTATTGGTGAGTGGGCCCCCGTAGTCCATACTTACCCTTAAACGGAGGCCTTTAGACTCAACCCTTAGCCAGGTGGTTGATGCCTCCAATGCTTAGTGTTCCTACGGGCCAGGGTAAGGTCATTTTATATAAGTACACCGTACAGAACCAATAAATTAATAATAACAACAACCCTCGAATGACCTTTCTTTACCTTCATGTGATGTGACAGCTGGAATTGTATCTATGTGATGCATGTCAATGCATGTTTCAGTTTCTTTTTATAAGCTGAGTATAATTAAATTCAAATTATCCTGTGACCATCCAATAGTACACAAAATCATTTTCTATACTACTATGCAACAAACAAGGCATTATCTATACTTAGGGTAAGTTCATAACTCAATACATAACAACATATACAAGAATTTCTCTAAACCCTACACAATAGTCAATTATCAATAATATTTAAGTCCATTATCTACAATCACAAACAAGCATGGAATCATAAGGTAAATACTCACTCAACTATGGCAACTCACCTTAATCGTAGTAATCGATCGGGAGATCCTTGCTCACCTCGGGATCACTTGATCATTATGATATGATAACGCTAGTAAGTACTTGAATTAACTAATAATTCTAAACATCTAATTATCTAATTCTACTTAAATTACCATCAACTTTTATCCAGTTAGACCTTATTCTTAATCATCTGTAACTTTTTCGTTCTATTTTTGATATTTATGAATTTATAGTTGTTTTTCATCGTTTTCGGACGTACGTTCACACGGTAATGTCCGTTTTGGACATTATGACCCGTGTTTTATGATATGAACTAAATTTATAGAAATTTTAACTATGAAAACTTAATTACTCTTATTACTTATATTTATATCTTTTGTTTATACTTAATGATTTAGTTAATCCTTAAATTCTTATACTTAGAGGATTTTACTTTGCTATTTCTAATTCATGTACTTAATTAAGTATAATCCAATTTAGAAGGTGTATTAGGGTTTACTAATTTAGATACCTAATTATTATACACTCTTCTTATTTTCTTATTTTATAATCTATGCTTATGTCATTGCTTACATCATCATTTGCTTATGTCGTCATTGCTTATGTCATGGCTTATGTCATCATGTGATTACATCATCCGTTACATCATCCGTTACATCATCTTTTGCTTACCTAAGCCTTATCTCATGATTATGTGTTTTATGTACACTTATGTATACTTGTACATAATGTACATATACTTATACCTTTCCTCTACTTTTATGTATACTAGCATACTTTTACATATACTTATACTTATACCATATTTATACTTATATACTTATATGGTCATATACGTATTTTTGTACAATTTTGTATGCCTAATTTTCCTCTTAAAAAAATCTTCCTAATATCATTCTTTTGTGTTTTTAAGTGTGTATTTAGTATAGCATAGGTATGTATAGTTAGGTTTTGTCTTAATTTAGGTTATGTACATGGTAAATACCTATGTACAAAGATTCTCATACTTGTATTCTTTTAGTATTCCCTTATGTACACATACTTATGATCATATACTCATGTATTCCTTTCTTCTTTTTTATGATTCCTAACTTCCTACACTTAGAGATGGGAACTTTATGTCCTCTTCTTCAAGATCACACATAACACATGTCTACTCATCTAATCTACCTAATTACTTAACTAATGAATAATATAAAGCAACATAAAGTAACTTAATTACATACCTTAGTTTATGTTGGAATTAAGGGGACAAAAAGGGAAGGGATGAAAGTGAAATGGAGAACGAAAGCTCACAACAATAGAGGGGCTTTTTGTTTTGTTTCTTTTTCTTTGTTTTGATTATGGAAGAAAGAAAATGGTGGGGTCTAGAAGGGGATAGATGGATGGCAACTAAGGAAGAGGGGGAGAAAAGAAAAACCAAAAGAAAAGGAAAGAAAAGCCATCATTAGATGTTTAGATATTTTCTTTATGCATTAGTGTCTTTTGTTGACTTGGTCAACTTTCCTTAAACATATGTAATTTTGTGCATATAATGTAGTAATTAAGGGAAAAATTAAGGAAATGAGAGGAAATGAGGTATTTGGTAAATTAATTAGTAAAAATAGTTGATGAGATCTTACTTTAGGTATTTATAGCCTATATGCATAATTTGATAAACTACTTTGTGTAATTAGTGCAAAAAGTACTAATTAGAGTATTAAGGTTCATTACATTTAACCTAATTTTCAATTATACCCCTAACTCTATGTAATACTATCTTAATCATATACTTAAGAAATAAATGGAATCTATGATTCATTATCTTAGTTTCTAAAAGACTACTTGAGGATTCAAAACATATATGCTTGATTGAAAGTCATCTCTAACCTTTTACTAATGATTTGGCAAAATATGAGGGTTATATTACCAATTAGGGTTTTAGGGTTTAAATCAGTGAACATATGTCTTTAAAGTGATCATTTTAGGGTTTCTATCACTTTTGAATGGAATTTTTAGCATTTAGATGCATTTAGGGTAAAAAGTTTCTTACGCGATTGATTACTTCTTTTAGGGTTTTATTTTTTATTAGCCTTGTTGACTCCTAAATTGTGTAACATAATTGAGTCTGTTTTAAAAGCTAGATTAAAAATTTTTGAGGTTTACAACCCTTCGGGTCGGTAGCTTAGGCTTGATATTGTCAAGTCCTTAGCTATGTGCTTGGGGTTCATCTCTTGCATTCTAAGTTGCTCGATTCACCTTGGATCAACTACTTCTATTAGAGCTTTACTCAACCATGTCTCTTCTCCGCCTCGACTCTCTTCTTCGGGCTTCTTGGTTCACCTCGAATTCAATATTCTCGTCATTACTTCTCCTTGGCTCAGGTCGATTTTCTCTTCTCGTAGGCTTGGCAGCTCTTCTTGGTTGTTGTTCATCATTATTAAGTTCATTGGAACCACTTCAACTAGTGGATGCTCATTCCCTTCTTTCATCTTGACTAATACGTCTATTGCCTCTAACTAATCCAGTAAGTTCTTGGATAGAATTAGTGAGATTCTAAATTTGATATTCAATGTTATCAACATATCTCCTCAAGCTTTCGCAAGGACTATCTCCATTGTTATTGACACTTTCTTTCGACATTATGGTCTGTACAATAAATTCTAGAGAGAAAAATTAACAAACACGTAACACAATCAACTGTACTCAACTTAGAACCACCATTAAGACAATTCCACAAATACTACTGCAACAAAATATAACTAACAGTAACCCAAAAATTATCGCTACTTGATTTCTGCAGCTACCCAGGGTTGATAAATACTATAGCAGCTAGAATCAACTACTGAAATTACTGCTACTCGAGTCAATCACCCAGTATAAATAGTACAATACCATTAGTACTAAGAACATGAACAATACGCTACATTAAAGAACAATGATTAATAGAAATGTTCAAACCATAATCAAACTTTGAAGAATACTAACATAAGTGTCTTCTCAAAGCTCTGATACTAGCAAAGTTGATGCAAGTTCACAAACACTCAGTAGACATGAATCATGAACAGGTATTTAACGTTCGAGTAGGTGAGGAATAGGAAGTGGAATGGGGTTTTGAGTGCGAATGTAGATGGATATCATATACCAAGACACAAAGAGAATTAGGGTTGAGCTCGAAATTAGTTTTAATATGACTCACGAAAACTAATGCAAGGCTCAAGATTTCAAACAAGAGTTAGATACGACTTACTAATGCACTCAAATAAAGGATTCACCACAATCTTAAGGTTAAGATTGATAAGAACACATGGAAATATTAAAGAGTTAATCAATATTCAATAATCTAAAACGTTAGTTAGAAGAGTTCAAGAATGTCCTTACTTAAGAAGGAACGTTTAAGTGTAAATTCTCTATATGAATATTCTTCACTATCCTCCCTAGCTAATTATAATTATTGCTATTTATAGTAAGTTCTAAAACCCTAGTAGCAAAACTGTAAATAATATATAATGCCTTAAACACTAAAGAATGACCCATAATTGAAATAAGGAAAATATTTACAAAGTAAAGTATACAAAACTGTGCATTAACAAAGTAGTCAACAAGCAGTCATCTAAGCTGTCTATAGGATTGGACCCAAGTAGAGGCTAGTCGGCAGTCAAATGTCCAAGCTAAGGTAGGGTATTTGGAAGTCTTATTGTGCTTGGCTGAGCTCCTAGTGAAGTTGGCCCAAAGTTGCTACACTCATGGATTGCTTGGCATTAGCTTTTTCGTGTTATGTTGAGCTATTCTTTAGCCTTGAGGCTTGGCCATTTAGTCTCTTGTCTTCTTGATAAACAACAGACCTAATGCGAAATGGTTTCTCTTCTTCCCTTGATGTGTCTTCGAGGTTGGATACATGGAGAAGCACCATAGCGATCGACTAAAATAAACAAGAAAAAGGTTAGCAAAGTCCAGGCAGCTATTAAATGGATATGACACACTACTTGATCCTACTCAGCTAATAATGTGATACACCAGTTCTAATTAAATGGTCAATTGGCACTCTTCGTTGCTAAATGGAATAAATAAGAGTTGAGTAATAGCGAGAACACTAAGGTTACTTAAAGAGAATATTTCTATATTGAAAGTTGGATTATTGTTTATGTACAAGGAAAGTAAGGGTTTATATACTTGCCCATTAAGGTTATTTTACATGTATAAAAAGATAAGAAAGTATTTTACAATTACATTACATTAATCATGCTAAAAAGGGTTAAAAGGGACAAAGAATATTTAGTATGAAAAGGAAAGAATCATTCTGGAATGTTGTGTTAGAAGGTATGTATCACTTGATGGCTGTAAGTCAAGAGTATGATGCAAAATTGGCAAAAATAGGAAGTATTGGTAGTTAGGGGCCAACTTGATCTAGATCAGGTCGGGAGCCAATCAATCTGGTTAGGAAGTTAGCTGAATTAAGGTCAGGTGCTAGTGGTCAATTGGAGATTTCGACCTAATTAGCCTTTCCTAGGTTACCCTCTACTAAGTAGGAGCATGCTGAACACACATGAGTATTTGATAGATAGGTCAATAAGAGGTCAGATAGGGATAGGAGTCCTCATCTCGACTATGGCTTAAAGCTAGTATTTTTCATGCGAGCCCTTGAAGTCCCCTAGCTCAGCTTCTTGTGATCAGTCCAGGGGGTCGATTCCTATCATTTGCCTAGGGGTTGGAGATATTTATCCTCAAATCTAAAGTGGTTTCTGCTCATTCTTCTAAGGCGCTCACAGGATTTTCTTCGATTGGTTAGTAGGGAATCAAATTGAACACATTGAATGTAGATGAGACACCATAGTCGTTAGGTAACTTAATTTGGTAGGTGTTGCGATTGATCTTCTTTAAGACTTTGAATAGGCCGTTAGCTCGAGGAGATGGTTTGTTTTGTCTTAAGTACGGAAATTGCTATCGGTTAAGGTGAATTCATATTAAGTCTCCTTACTGGAAGGAAATAATTCGACGGCCATGGTTGCCAATCTCTTATTATCTCTAATTGAACTTGGCGATCTTCCTCGTGATAAACTGGAGTAGCTTATGCAATTCTTGGGCTTGGTTTACTCTGGATTGACTTTCTTTAGTAGTTATTGGGGTACCAATCATGTCTAGGGGAGTAATAGGGTTAATGCCATAGACGACTTCAAATGAGGTCTTCCCAGTAATGCTATGAATAGTCTAGTTGTAGGCGAACTCCACAACTGGTAGGCATAGGTCCCAATCCCTTAAGTTCTTTCCCATAATAGCTCTGAACAGGTTGCTTGGTATCTTATTCACCACTTTAGTCTGGCCATTAGTTTGAGGGTAGCTATTGGAGCTAAATACAACTTTAGTCCCAAGTCTTCTCTAAGAGTTTTCTAAAAATAGCTTAAGAATTTTTTGTCCTGATTTGAGATAATCCTCCGCGGTACTCCATGTAGTTGGATAATCTCCTATAAAAACAAATTAGCAATATATAGAGCATCGTTAATCCAGTAGTACAGAATCAAGTGTTCCATCTTGCTGAAGTAGTCCACTATAACAATGATAGAATCTTTTCCTCTAGGTGTCTAAGGTAATCCTAGGACAAAGTCTATGCTAAGGTCGACCCATGGTAAGATAGGCATTGGTAGAGGCATGTACTCTCCTTAGGGTTCTCTCTTCCCCTTAGCACGCTTACATACTTCACAATGACCGACTACCTTATGGAGATCTTTGGCTAAGCTAGGCCAGTAACAATTTTCCTTATGTTGAAAGTCTATTACTGTGAGCTTCTTGGACCAACAGGTTTCATGTAGAGCAGTTTAGAATACATAGCTTGCAGTACTCGAATAGATAGCTATTCTTAAGATAATATCCTCTAACAACTAACCCTACTCGATACTATTCAACAATGGGACCAAAGTGCGGATCAGCAGCATACTGCTCCGTAATGAGTGAGAATCCCAATAATTTTGTCTGCAAAGTGGTCAGCAAAGTTTGGCATCATGACAAAGTGTCGATGACTACATTTGAACTCCCCTTCTTATGCTAAATGACGTACAAGAACCCTTCCATGAATTTCAACCCTTTGGCTTACCTCTTCGAAAACTTGTTTTGATTCCCTAGATGCTTCAATGATTCATGGTTAGTGTAAATAACAAACTCTCATGGTAGCAGGTAGTGTTGCCAAACAATGAGAGCTCAAAAAAAGATAGTACAACTCCTTCTCGTATATAGAATAGTTCAAGGCTGGGCCACTCAGTTTCTTACTATAGTAAGCAATAAGTAATTGTTCTTGCATCAGGACAGCACTAATTCCAACTCTCGATGCATTGCACTCTAGTACTAAGGGCTTGTCAAAATCCGGTTATGATAGGACAAGGGTCGAGGTGAGTTTCTCTTTGATCTCCTTTAAGCTTCGCTTAGCTTGATTGCTCCACTTGAAGCCTTCATTCTTTGTTGTTAGCTCAGTAAATAGGGTGGCTATTATACTAATGTCCTTAATAAATTGCTATAGAAGGAAGTTAGGCCATGGAGACTTCGAACCATAGTGACATACATTCTTTAGCGTCAGCCATTCCAAAATAGCTCGGATCATTTCCTTATTTGCTCGGATTCCTTCCCTTATCACTACAAACCCTAGGAATATCACTTCTTTCTAGCAGAACTTACACTTCTTTACATTCCCATACAACTTCTCAACTCACAAAATGACAAATACTTCATGAAGATGTTGAACATGGTCGTTCAGGTCGATACTATATACCAGTATGTCATCAAAATATACGACCACACATCTTTCAATTAGAGGGCGCATCACATGGTTCATTAACCTCATGAATGTGCTCAATGCGTTAGTAAGTTTGAATGGCATAACTAACCTTTCATAAAGTCCATACCTAGTCTTAAAGCCAATCTTCTACTCATCCCTTAGTCTCAAATGAATCTGATGGTAGCCACTTCTCAAATTAATCTTTGAAAATATCTTTACACCATAAAGCTCATCTAACATGTCATCGAGCCTTAATATCAGGTATCTATACTTGATAGTAATTTTATTGATTGCCTGGTTATTAATGTACATGCACCATTATCCATTCTTCTTCGAGATGAGTATAGTTGGTATAGCACAAGCGCTCATGCTCTCCTTTACATATCCTCGCTCAATGAGTTTGTTTACCTGTCTTTTCAGCTCAGCGGCTTACTTAAGGTTCATCCTATATGTAGGTTAGTTCAGCAAGGCGGCACCTAGTTGTAGATCGATGCAGTGCTTTATGCTTCAGACTGGCAGTAGTCCTCTAGGCACCTCTTCCGGGAATAAGTTGGAAAACTCATTTAGCAAGCTTTAGATCTCTCCTAGAATGTTCTCTAATTCCCTTATCTCCAAAAATCTTTTAACCAAGAGGAACATGGGTTCATCAGCTTTCTTAGTAGATCGGAGCTCCCTTTGGCTCATCACCAAAGCTTTCTTCTTACTAGCTTAAGTGAGTTGGTTATGAGCCACATTCACTTGGGATGAGGTAAGGGTTGCAACACAATCTTCCTTCTATCCTTGACAAAGGCATAGGTATTCTTATACCTATCGTGAGTGATATGTCGGTTGAACAACCAAGGTCACCCAAGTAGTAGATGTGAAGCTCCCATAGGAATGGCATCACAAACTACTTCATCTTTGTACATGTTCCCAACACTGAACGGCATGGTCAATTGTTCGGTCATGTGTAAAGCAGTCTTATCATGAAGCCAGTGTAGCTTGTAAGGTCAGAGATGCTTTGAGGTTGACAAACCTAACCTCTGCACAAAGGAATGTGCAATGACATTATTACAACTTCCTTTATCCACAATGATTGTACACAGTTGGTGTCTGATGGTACACTTGGTACGGAATAGGTTCTCTCTTTAGTCCTCCTTAGAATTCATCAGGGAACTTAAGACTCATCTTAGAACTAGGGCCATTACTTCTCCCTAGTCGGCATAGACACAAGTTTCCTCTTTCTCTTCCACCTTAGGTTCTCTAACATTTTCTTCTTCTTCTTCTTCAGGGTCGGTCTCATCAATACTATCCACTACGTCTCTTCGGAGTACCATGACATGCCGGTTCAGACATTCAGTGGCCATACGTCTAAAGCGTAAGCATTTAAAACACTTCACCTCATTGGTCTTCTATTCGGATGGTTAGCCTTTCTCGTAGGTTCTTGAGGCTGGCCTAGCTTTGAGTTGGCTCAACTAACCTGCTTAGCTCAGCTGGTTTGCTTAGTGTTCCTCAGGTTGGTCATTCCTTTCCTTAGCTTGATGTGGCCTCCTTGGGCTGGCTTGAACAGGTCTGCGTGATACGGGAGCTCAGGAGAATGTTTGCCTAAGTCAGCTTGGAACATTTCTCCTCTGCTTTTCGACCTTCTATACTATCTTGATGGCCTCGTCTAAGGTATAGAATCTCTATACTTCCAGGATATTGCAATTTCAAATCTAAGTCTAAAGATAAACCTTGATACGGTGCATGCTTTTGGCTCTTCCATGTCGGCTTGGATCATAAGCATTTGGAATTCCTTGACATAGTCATCAACAGATCGGCTCCCTTAGCGAAGCTCTTGCAATTTTGTAAACATATCTTGTAAGTAGATTTTAGACATAAATCTACCTCTTAACAACATTTTTATCTCATCCCAAGTTCTAACACCTCGTCTTCCATCTCCAGCTCTGGTAGCATTCAAATTCTTTCACTACATAGTAGCATAACCAGTAAATTCCAACTTAACAAGTTGGACCTCGGCCACATCCTCATACCTATAACACTCAAATACTTTCTCGTTCTTCTCTTCCCACTCTAAATATTCATCTTTATCTCCACCTCCATTGAAGGATGGAATTTTCACTTTAACATTGTCTAGCCATCGAGGACCTCGATGTCCTCGTCATGTGTTTAGTAATAATCAATTTCTTCTTCACCAAACTCTTTGACATTGATCTCCTCGTCATCTTCCCTAATCTTCTCCAACTCTAGTCTTCATTTAGTAGCTCTACTTGCTACTCCTCTAGCTCGTAGTAGTCAAATTGGTTGATTGGTTCGATTGCCTTGGCCATAATGTCTCTCAGGGGTGCCATCCTATAGGTGTTGTCGCTGAACACCTTGGGGTTGTTGCCTATTGACTTGTATTGTGGTAACAAAACTCTCAACAAGGTTTGTGAGTCTATCAAGTTTGTCATCAACAGACCTTAGGGTGTTACTACCATTATAACTACGACCTAGTTGAGCACCACTACCCCAATCACCAATAACTCCTTAAATACATGAATCTGACATAGCATAATACCTTTTCGAGCAGATTGACAAACTACTAACAAACTTGCTCTGTTGTAGCAATAGAAAACAGAGTATTAATGAAATCGCACTTACAAACACTCAAACATACTGTAGTAGCTACGGAAAGAACATAGCAACCACTAATAGTAAAGCAAACCGAAACTTCACTGCAACTTTACATACTCCCTCGTAGAACCATGCTTTGATACCAGTGAAGCTAATGCATCTTTGGGGTCAGATACACAGAGAGGTACCACAACGAACAACCAAAATAAATAAGAAAAAGGTTAGTAAAGTCTGAGCAACTACCGAATAGATATAATACACCACTCAATCCTACTCGGCCAATAATCAGCCAGATGTGACACACTGGTTTGAACTAAAGGGTCACACACCACTGCTCCATACTAAAGAGAAGAGATAAGAGTTAAGTAATAATGAGAACACTAAGGTTGCTTAAAGAGAATAATTTTATATTGAAAGTTAGATTATTGTTTGTGTAGGTTTATATACTTGCCCACTAGGGTTATTTTATGCGTATGAAAAGAAAAAAAAGTATTTTACAATTATATTACATTAATCACGCTAAAAAGGGGTAAAAAGAACAAAGAATATTCAGTACAAAAAGGAAATAATCATTCTGGAATGTTATGTCAAAAGGTACATATCACTTAATGGCTATAAGTCAAAAGTATGATACAACATAAGTAGAAACAGGAAGTACTGGTAGTCAAAAGCTAACTTAATCTAGATCAGGTTGGGAGCCAATTAATATGGTTAGGAAGTTAGCTGAATTGGGGTCAAGCGCCATTGGTTAGTTAGAGATTTCAGCCCGACTAGTCTTTCCTGGGTTACCCTCAACTAGGTAAGAGTACGTTGGATACACGCATAGATTTGATAGACAGGTCGATAGGAGGTCAGATTGGGATAGGAGTCCCTGTTTCAACTATGACTTGAGCTAGTATTTTCTATATAAGCCCTTGAAGTCCTCTATGTTAGCTTCTTGTGATTGGTCTAGGTGGTTGATTCTTATCATCTATTCGGCCTTCGGGTATTAGCCTAGCTTCGACAAGAGAAGGTCAGCCTCAACTTCTGATAGATCTATCTCTACTTGAGGATCATTGTGGACTAATTCCTATCAGGGAAAGGGTTGGTTTAGGTAGTGACTCATTGGGTTAGCCTCGAGAGGTCAACTCTAGAGAGTTATCAGCTCAACTTCAGCATAGATCAGGTCGGTAGTATTCTAGTTTGATATTTAGGTAAGTGTATTGTAGGGAGATCGGCTTGGCACGTCGGCTAATCATCTTGATAGCTTCTTAGATGATGTAGAGAGAAAAATATCCTTGTAGGTCGAACTAAGGAATGCACTACTCCTTGGTGTTCAACTCACCTTAGACAACTCAGCAAACCATTTGAGCAAGTCATCGAGCTTAAAAGCACGTGATTAGTCTATGATCCCTATCATCTCCTCCGAGCTGTTTAAGATTTGAGATTAAATCTAGCTTAGTTCCATGTTGCTCGTATTTAGGATTATATAGGTGGAGCTCAGCAATGTTAAAGGAATCTAAGAATCCGTACTCTTCAAGTAGTTTAATCCTATAAACATTAAGATTAATCTTTTCAAGTACTTTGAAGGGTTTACCGTCCCTAGGAGATTACTTACTCTTCCTCAAGTTAGTAAATCATTCCTTGTTGAGGTAGATCCAAACCAGATAACCTAGTTGAAATTCTCTTTTGTTTCATCCTTGGCTTTGTCTTTAGAGCTTGGTAGTAGCTCAACTTAACTGTTCTATGACCTTTTGGTGCATGGCTCTGATGGCCTCGACTCTTTCTACAGCTAGCTTGTCATCATCTAAGCTTAGAAGGGGTGCTTGGTCTATTAGGAGCTTAGGGTTGAACCCATACATAACCTTAAATGGAGACATGTTTGTTATACTATGGGTGGTCTTGTTGTAGGCAAAATCGATGATCAGTAGGCACAAATCCCAATTAGCCATGTTCCAACAATAGCAACCTGTAGTAAAGTTCCTACTGTTTTATTGATAACCTCAATCTGTCCATCTGTTTATGGATGACACAATGTGCTATACAATAACTTGGTTCCTATTCATCTCCATAATGTTCTTTAGAAGTAGTTCATGAACTTTAGGTCCTGATCAGAAACAATTGTCATCAGTTTTTGTATAGGGTATGAAGTGTGCCATCTTATTGAATCGATCCACAACCACTATGATGGACTCCTTCCCTTGGGATGTCTTCAATAATCCTAACATAAAGTTCATATTCAGCTCGAACCAAGGTTTGATTGGGATAGGTAAGGGTAAATAGTGCCCTTACTTGGCTTAGCTCTTCGCTTTTTTATAGGTAGCATACCTTTCCAATACAAATTAGAAGTCTCTCATCATTCTTAGCCAAAAGAATCTTGAGGATAGTACCTTATGACTGTAGTGCTGGCTAAAGTGTCTTGATAACCCTCTTCTATGCCCCTCGTGTACTATAAATTCTCTCATGGAATAGGTTAGGATACATAATCTCCTCTTCCTAAACAAGTATTTGTCCTTCCTATGATAGTCATCAAATGTCCGTCCTTCCTCACACCTGGCATAGATGGGACCAAAATGTGGATCCTTTGCATATAAATCCTTTATCATTGAAAAACCTAGCATCCTGGTCTGTAGCTCAATCAAGAGAGAATCTCGTCTTGATAGGGTATTGGCCACTACATTATTCTTCCCTTTTGTGTACTTTATGACATAAGAAAATCTCTCCATGAACTTAACCCATTTGGTTTATCTTTGAAACAACTTGGGTTGGCTCTTTAGAAATCTTAAGAATTCATGATCTGTATAGATCACAAATTCATTGGTTAGTAGATAGTGTTACCATATAATTAGGGTTCGAATTAAGGAGGAAAACTCCTTATCATAAATAGAGTAGTTAAGAGTAGCTCCTATATGTTTTTCACTAAAGCAAGCAATAGGTTGGCCCTCTTACATTAACATAGCACCTATGCCTAGTTTAGATGCATCACATTCCACTTTGAACACTTTGTTAAAGCTAGGCATAGCTAAGATGGGCTATAGTCAGCTTCTCATTCACCTCCTCAAAACTCCTTTGCTCCTTCTCTCCCCATTTGAACTTAACATTCCTTTTTGACAATTCGATGAGTGGGGCTACAATCATACTAAAATTCCTTATAAATCTACAATAAAATGATGCTAGGCCATGGAAACTTCTCACATTAGCTAAAATGGTCAGCATAAGCCATTTGATGATCCTTCTTATCTTCTCATCACCAACTTATATTCCTCCATTACCTATAGTAACCCTTAGGAAGATTACTTTGAGTTAGCAAAAGTTACACTTCTTCAAAATGGCGCTGAGCCTTTCAAATTAGAGTTTTGCAAAGACTACTGGGAGATGCTCTTGGTGAGTCTCTAGATTAGGGTTATACACTAAGATGTCATTGAAATAAATCACCACAAATTTCCCTATTAGTTGTTAGAGCACACAATTTATTAGTCGCATAAATGGGCTTAGCGCATTTGATAGTCCTTAGGAAAGACAATGCATTAAGTAGAAAGAAGTTTGGTTTTCTTGCATGATGATACATCTCGTGCTATGTTGAGATATGATAAAATCGGGCTTATATGCAAGAGAAAAGCCCTAAAGGCACATCCATCCTAGAAGGCACAAACTCAAAGTCCAAATAGCTCCAAAAACGTAAAGCCATAAATCGCATTGCCAACCTAAAAAACATAAAACCTCTAAATCCATTTTGAATCACTCTTTGAATCACAAACATAAAACTTTCTTAACTATCTTAAATCATGTAAGGCCTCCCTACCTACAATATCACCACACTCAATAAAGGCTCTTCTAATCATATGGAATTAGTCATCTTAAATAAAAAAATTTATTCTTTTGAAACTAGGGCAAGCATACTTCCAATTTTTCCTAAAGGTTCTTAACTTGTATTCCTGGATTAGATAAAAATAATTCTTTCAAAATAAACCTTCTCATTAATCATTCTTGTAACTAATCACCTCTAAATAGAGCTATTAAGTCTTACAATTTAAAATCCTATATTTTATCCAATTTTTCCTAAAGATTCTGAACTTGTATACCCATCATTTGTTAGTATGAATAAGTATAGGGTCATCTCCATTAGGAAAAGATTTAAACAATAGTACCGATTATTCTCCCTATTAATTAGCAAATAGAATGATCAAATAAAGTAATTAAACTAATTTCTATAACTAAACTAAGCTAAACTAATTCTATTATTACACCAAGAAAACACAACAACAAGATTATAACACAAAAATAACAAATTACAAAGCAGGTTTACTCCATCATATCAACATGAATTATAAACTATCTATCCTAACAATTACTTATCTGTAGGAATTCTATATCCATGATTATTCTTTTCATAATTACTCAATTCTAATCTCGATTACATTCCTTAGAATCCCTTTTAAAAGAATGGATAAGTTAAGATTGCATGAAAAGTTTACTAAAATCCTTAAATTCGATACAACATGTAGTGAACTTCCTAATAACATCTCTATTAGTAGGAGTAGTTCATTCTAGTGACTAAGATCTACTCAGTAGAATCGTTTCTCAACATATTCTATTGAGATCTACTACAAGATTGTGTTGTACACTATACTATCTCAACTTGTATAAAGTTTTAATCACTAGAAATTCATAATTATTAGGAATAAGAACAAATCAAAGTACATTCATGTTAAAATGACTTCGTAAACCCTAAATTATTACTTACGCATGACGGATAAAGAATGAACAAAGAGAAATAAGCAAAACGAAATAAAAGATAACATAGAAGAAAAGATAAGAAGGAAACCCCTTTCAATTAGCTTGAAGAATCTTGATATAGTAATATATGGATGCTGGATTCTTCATAATTCCCTCAAATTTAGTGAAGAATAATACACAAACTCATGTTATAGTACAACCACACTAATAACATGAATAAAAAATTTAATGGTATTGATTTTGATGATTTGTTGTGTTTCTTGATGATGTTAGTTCTGATGCAAAAGAAATCTCTTTTTGTCTAGAAGTTATGGTATATTTATACTTGACTCGTCAAATGACCCGAAATATACCACTTCAGGATATCGCCTATTGTTAAGACATGTTTCACGTACTGGTTCATGTGAAAAAGTTAAAAAAAAAACAATCATATCTACTCCCTTCGTGCTTGTGACTCAGGGTATGATAGTTGAAGAAAAAAAAATCTAAACTAATCACAATTGTAACTATGGACGTGAACTCCTTGTTACTTCATCACATCCTATTACGCCCGTAATCAAGAAAGTGATCACCCTCTTGATATATAATCACAGGTGTGACTGATAAGGGGATCAATAGAACTTCCTCAATCACATTCGTGATTAAGGGCATGATTAGTGTTCATCATTCCATTATTTCATTATCACGCTTGTGATGAAGTGCATCTTAGTTTTACTTTAAGGTTTTTTTCTTCTCATGGCCATGATTACCTTAAAATTCCTTATTTTTGTGTAAACTTCACCTTGTTCTTGATTCATCTAAAATCAATACATTGTACAATTAAGTACCAAAAACTTAAGAAATGAACATAATTATGGTCTATTTATAACTAAATATGTCTTAAAGTAATTGCCCTTATCAGTAACCAACTAACCAACAGCCCAATTCACAATACTAAACTAAGAACGACCTAACAAATTGTTTAGGGCATATCACTTGCAAATCGGTTGTAATTTTTTGGGATAGTAGTTAAGAGTGAAACTTAAACTAAGAGTATGTAAGGAAATCCTCTTTGACTTAATTGATCATGAGTTACCGTTTCTTTAGAAAATAAATTCTCAAGGTCATAAGGACCTAGTAAGAAGGTTAACATGTCATCAGATTGGCCCTAACGGTATTAAGGTCAAGAGATATTTTCAGAGAGTAAGAAGAGTATGAAATGCCCCATGTGGTTACTAAGGAAGGGAATAGATCTTGCTTTTTTGTATGGATTTTTAACCATTAGCAAACTTTCTAGAGAAAAGAAGGAAAAAGAAAAGAAGAAAAAAGAAGAAAGAGAGAGAAAAAGTAAAGGCTTGTTACTAGTTTCTCCCTCTATTTCCAAATCCATGTCGACCTTAGTAGCTAAAATTTCAAACCAAGTTATTTCCTTTCATCCAAAATGGTCACATATTTTAGGTCAATCATATTATTTTAAGTTATTCTCGCTAATGTAGTTATCCTACTGGTTGATGTCAGAATCAAAGGACCCTATCCTTAGTTCCTATTCCATCTTAGACTGCTTTTAGTGGAAAAGTTCCTTTTTTTTTTTTGTAAATATCTCAAATCACAAAGTCTTCCAAAAGTATTATATCACCTCTATGCTTCTTCAAATTGTCTTTTAAGGTCTTCAGCTAACCTACAAGTCACTCTTTCCCTTCTTCATTATCTTGTAGGGATTCAGCCAACTCATTTAGCATTGTCCTATCTTACATCTCCTTTAGGATTTTAAGGTAGCTCATAGAGTGCTATCTCAACTCACATATCCTTTAGGGTTGTAGCCAGCATATAGAGTATCGTCCCAACTCACATGACTTTTAGGGTCTTAGCTAGCTCAAAAAGCATTATTCGATCTTACACCTCCTTTAAGGTTTTAAGCCAGCTCATGAGGCGTTTCCCTCTCACCAACTCTGTTAGGGTTTCAACCAACCTATAAGGGTGCTTTCTTATCATCAATTTCTTTTAGGGTTTTAGTGTACCCTTAAGACACTTCTCTTTCTCATTTTCTTTAAGGGTTTTTCCCTTCATTCATCTCCTTTGGGGTTTTAGTTAGCATAAGGAGTGTTTTACTCATTTGCCTAGGTTAGTTAGCTTAAAAGGGAACAATTAGGTTCCAAATCAATTGCTTATTTAGGGTTGCTAGTCTTTTAGTGATGCTTCTACTTAGAAGCACAACTAAGATTCAATTTGATTTCCCATTTTAGGGTTGCTAGTGCCATAGAGACACTCCTTCCTATATTAGTTAGATTAGAGGAGTATGACTAAGCTTAAGATTAATTTCCCAATTTTCAATTGCTAGTCTCTTAGAGATGTTCCAATTAAGGTTAGTTAGCTTAGTGGAATACGAGAAGGTTTCAAATCAATTTCCCATTTTAAGGTTACTATTCCCCTAGAGATGCTTGCCAATTTTTTCATTATTTAAGTAACTGTAATAGTGTGAAACGAAGGCTCGTCTTTACTACTAGAAAAATTTGTAAAAGATCATTGGGCTATACAGGTTCTTCATCATCATATTCTATTTGATACAGATAGGAAAAGAAACCATTCTAGTTTAGTTAACTTAAAGGAGCATGACCAAGTTTTGAATCAATTTCCTATTCAAGGTTATTAGTCTAGCCAACTCACAGAGTGTTAACATTCTAAGGTTTTTGCCAACTCATAGGGTATTACCCTTAACTTAGTAGCATTTTAGGGTTCTTGCCAACTTATAGGGCGCTACCTCCATTAGTATCATTTTAGGGTTCTTACCAACTCTTAGGGCACTACTCCTCATTCAATGTCACTTTTAGGGTCTTGATAGCTTCGAAAACAATTTCCTTTCTTCAAAACTTTATAAGATTATAGTTAGTTCCTAGAACATTATACTTTTTGAAAACCCATAATGTCTTAGTTAGCTCTTAGGGCGCCATCTATATCTTTCACTGATTCACTAAATCCTAGTAGATTGAACCTAGGATAGCTAGCTTTTGTAGCACTACTTATGATAAGTTTATTCCCAAGACAAAAATGGTTTCTACTTTTATCTTTGTGGTGAATTTTTACTCAAACTTCATTACACAGAGTAAAACTTTACCACAAAAAGGGGTAGCTTAAAACACCTCAATTTTGCTCTTTATAGTTTTAGTATATTCCAAGAAAAAAGTCAAATGGTCTTAATTGAAAAAAATAAAAATAAAAAAATAAAAAAAAAATTTTAAGTTAAAAAAAGAGAAAAGAACAAAAAACACTTTTATTTTTTTTTAAGGATTTTATTTAAGTCAAGAGAGGTTGTTTTGTTTTAAATAGGCTTAGGTAGATAGGTTTAAATATATTATGTTTGCAATAAAAATTAGGCCATGAGCCAACAACCCATATGGAAAGTGTATGTGTGTGTAAGCTTGAGGTCTTGAGTTCAAAAAATGTAAGAGGAAGTAGGTGCTTTTTATTTTTTTTTCTCTTCACCTTACCATGTGTTTACTTCGAATAGGCCAACATAATTTTTTTCCTTCCCTTTCCTAGTCTTTCCATCTCTTTCTTACATGAAACCAAATTGGGGTACCCATTTTGGAGCTCTTCTTGATCTCTTTTTCTTTGTGATTTCACCAAATTAATGGTGAAATTGCAAAGTAAGCTTGGGATACTATGGATTGGCATTAGAATATAATCTAAATATAAGCATTTAAGGGATTAAATTGATGATTGAAAATTGGAAATAGCTCAAACACTTGAATTTTACTCCTATTTGATTTCTCTTTATTCAAGCAAATCACTAAAATTCGAAGCTTCCTTTGTGTTTTTTAGGCAAGAACAAGACCATCAATTACATCTTTTTCATTCAGATCATGAATTGAAAATGGTCAAAACTCATGTGCATTCAAGAGCCAATTCATTGCCATGGAGGACTTTCTAAGATTGTTTAAGCAATGTTCAGCATAAATAGGACTCCATTGCATCATTCATAACATTAGCTTTCATTTAAATCACACAAAAACACATACACACAAGTTTCTCTCAATAGTTAAATGCCTCTCTCTCTATCTAAAAAACTACTTGATTTCAATGGCCTTTAAGCAAAACTATTAGCAACATTACCTTCCCATGTCAAAAGCAACCACCTTTTCCTATTGTAGTGACCCCTAAAAGCAACACTAACCCAAACCCTAAGCTCTATGGCCACTATTGTCAAACACTACCATCCACTTCATTTTAGGGAGAAATGACATCACAGTTGAGCTCATGGTGTCCCAAAACCTAAGACCTAACCTCAAGTTAACCCTTAGTAGCTACCACAAAGTAGTGACTGCCAACACCACCATGGGTTGGTTTTCAACTACCACCAAATGGCCAATATTGGGCCGTAACACTTCAGAAACCCCCCAATTGCCAATATAATAAGCATGAAAATGTCACTTTCCACCTCATTTTGGCACATGAAATACCCTAGGTCAACCCTTTAAGTTGCCATAGTTGTCTTCTTCAATTCACTAGCTCGTGACATGGAAAAGGATTCAAGATCTGAACTTGCTACCCAACCTGCAAACCACTTCTTGACCCATTATACTCCCTAAGTTAGTTTAGGTTTTTGTTTTCATTTTTTTTAAATTCTTTTCTTTTAATTTATTCATTCTCTTTTATTTTTTCCATTGTTTTATTAATATATATATAATCTTTTGAAAACGAAAAAGAAAAATCTTCATTCTTATGAGCCTTTTTTTCCTCTTTTCTATTTTTCTTTTCTTTTTTGATTTCATTTTCCTTTTCCTCACTTAGAAAAAGTCTATATATTAAAAAAAAAAAAGAGAGAGATAAAGAGGGGTTCTTGTTCTTTCAAATAAAAAAAAATGTAGTTATTTTATCTTTATCTTTTTTTCTTTTCATACTTTAGAAAAAAAAAAGGTAAAGAAAGAAGAAAAGACCTTTTTTTTTTGTTTTTCATTAGATTGTCTTGTTGTTTACCTAAAAAATTGATGAATAAACAAAAAGAAGAAAGATTTTGACACTAAGAAAAAATTTCTTTTTCCCAAAATAAAATTAATAAACCCCTTTCAAAAATTGGGTCTCTTCTAGGAATCTTAAAAATAAAACCCCAAAAGTAGGACCCTTTCTTTAAATTTTTTCTTAAGCAAAAACAAATGAATTAATAATTTAAATCTAACCTTTTTCTAAACTAAAAATAAAGCCAATACACTTAACTTTTATGTTTAAAAAAATGAACCATGGAAATTTGATCGCGAATAGTAGGTATATAGGCACTTGTATGCAATTACAAGGCAAATTAAAATATAGAAAAAATTATTTTTCTCCCTTTTTAAATAATCTTTCAATTTCTTACCTATTGCAAATAGATACAATTTCATATGAGTAAGTATTATTTTTAGAAGTGCATTTTGAAAAGTAAAATTAAATTTGGAAGTTTAATATGGTACCTGCATAGCGTTTAATACTCGCATATGGTTTAATAAGGTAGCCCTTGAACTCATGATATCTGATTTCTTGAAAATATTTCAAATATAAGCTAGTGGCTAAATTAGAACTAATATGCCTAATTAATTTTAATTTAATTACCTTTCTCAATTATTCTAGGCGGTAACTCCAATTGCTATTTTTTTTTTAAATAGAGAAAACAAGTTTTCTTTAGTTTTAGTTGAGAGTTTAAACTGAATAGGCATAAGGTTTAATTTAAGTCAAGTTAAGGGAAATGAAAAATAAAAAATTTAGGCTTGACATAAGGTTTACTCATGAAGTTCTCTATTTTTTTAAGAGAATTAAGGATCTTGCACCTAAGATTTCCAAAAATTAACTAAGGGCTTTAGAAGATCGATGTCGAGAGTTAAGAATTGTCACCACCTCTCTAAGAACTGGCTTGATAGCACCTAAACTGGCCACCTATTTAACAGTGTATGAGGTATGCTCTTAATCTTTTGCATATTATAATTTAAATTTCTTGTTTGGTGCAAATTTGATTAATAATTTATGAAATAAATTGTTTGTGTAGTTTGTATGATAATGGACCATATTGTAAAATTAATTTATTAAATTAGATATAATGTATGTAATTTATATGATAATAGATACTATAGCAATATATTGTGAAATATAACATGCTTATGTTTTTAACTTTATAATATATTGTAAATTATACTATAATGAAAATATGTATGTGACGTATAATATGCATATTAAATAATTTTGACATATGAACCATGAATGTGACAAGATGTAAATATTAGTGTAATATATTAAATGAAATTTATACATGATTAAATTATATGGTTTAGGTACATGTAAGATGCAAAATGTTGTTTAATAGTTTACATGTAACATGTAATTTATACAATAGACAATATTAATATGTTGTGGCATACTGTGTCATTATTTAATTGTTTGAAATTATGAGATAAATAATATAAGATAATATGATAGTGTGTAACAATATGTAAACTTGTAATATGTTTGGTACCTTAAGGAATTTGGCGATATGTTATTTGTACATATCCACTAATATTGATTAAATGTAAAAATTATGTGGATATAATCTAATGTACACGTAAATAGTCTTAGTATTTATATAATTTGTAAATATGATATAATGGTTTATGTGTGATGAATTGATAACTTGTTAGGATATAATATGTTGAATTAATTATTAATATGATTGATAGATTATGCTTGTATCTACAATTTTGTAGTAATGTATAATTTTACCTTACGATTAATGTTTAATACACTTATAACATATGATGATTGTATTTAATTGGTTTGTTCATATTATCTATTTTTAAGGGGATATTTTCAAAATTAAAAGGGGTTTTTCTTTATGAAATTGTTTTCCCGCACTTAGAAAAATGACTTTCATAAATAAAAATTATAACTAGACTATTTTCAAGGTTAGGAATCCTTAGGATTTTTTTTTAAACTTGGACAAATTTTTTTTTTTGTACAAATCAATTAACATTTAACTACTTAAAGTAGAATATTTTGTAAATAAAATAGACCAATTTACTAAAGTTTTCATGAAATATTTTTTAGAACTACATGGGCTTGATCTTAGTTAGCAAGCACATAAGTACTTCAAGTGGCCCTAAAAAACACAAAAAACTAATTTTCCTACATTTTTAATAGAAGACCTCTTTTGTGTTTTAAAAAAGCTCATGAAAAATTGAAGGCCTAATACTTTAATTTATGGACGTGTTTTATGGTAACCGTAAAGGTTTTAATAGGTTAGCCACTTAATCCTTGCTCTTTGATTTACTTTTCTAAAACCCATTTTTTAGAAAAATCTATGGATAAGTAGTTGAAATTAAGATCCATCTACCTATGGGCTTGAATTTCATTCTTTTCTTAACCTAATCAGCTAGTGACTCCATTTTTAAAAATGCATTTTTTTTTTCATAATTCAAATTTTTCCTAATCTAGTCAAGAGACATAATAGGTTAGGTTAGTATAAGTCTAATTAGAAAAAAGGGAAACCAAAATTTCAACTTAACAAAAGGCTTAGGGTCTTCAACAACAGTAGGGAGATTATTGGCTTGCCCTTGGTAGTTATATTCTTCCTTAGCACTAACATCCTCTTTATTGTTACTCTCATCATTATCATTATCAATGTAAGCAAAATCAAGACAGGAGAGGTCATAGTCAAGATGGGCTTTCGATACCTCCTCCCTAGCTAATTGCACCCCTTTAAGAAATTTCTTTCGAAGCAGCCTCTCTTAACGCTTGCTTGGTTTAAACACTCAATTTTTGCCCCTTTTATTTTTAGTATTTTATTTTATTTTTTTCATTTCTTTTTTCAATAGGCCCTGAAATAGGAAAAAACACAAAAAAAAAGGAAATGAAAGAAAACCTAAAAAATTAAGAAATTTAGAAAAAAATAAGAATTTCAAAAAATTACAAAAGAAAAAGAAAAAGCATAAGAAATATAAAAATTTGAGAAGTTTAGAAAATAAGAAAATTTGAAAAAAGTTAGAAAATTACAAAAAACTAAGAAAATTGAAGATTTTAGAAAATACTATTTTATTAGGATAATTTTTTTATTAGCTTTAGAAGTCGGGCCATTAAACCTAAGGTTAGATTTAAATCTAGCCCAAGTTAATCGATTCCATATGTACAATTTAGTTACACATGTGAACAAGACACAAGCCGATAGCCTAACGGATAAGCACTGGACATTAGCATGGGGTTTGAGTGTAAGGTTTAGTGTTCAAATCTTAGCAAAAGCAGAAAAGCCTTTTTTTTATTTTATTTTTTGTATTTAGCATATTGCCACATGTCAGATTCTAGTTATGCTATGTGTCCTAATACGTAGTAGTACATGGTTGGATGACCTTGTTGATGTAGTGCTACATAGATGCTACGTGGCATGTTACGTTAGTTGCCACATATGTTAGCACTTTAGGAATGGTCGGGTCAGTTGATGTTACACTATGTTAGCACTTTCACTTTCTTTCCCTCATTTTTCTCTAGAATTCCAACACTTCCCTCTTCGGATAGCCAGTTTCAATACGATTTTTGAACCTCTTCTTGTTGCAATTTCGCCAAATTAATGGTGAAATTGCAAACTAAACATAGCCTACCATGAATTTGCATAAGAAACAAGTATAGATTCAATCAAAAACCTATTCAAATTGAGCTTCAAAGATTGGAGAAAAATTGCATTTTCAGCCATTCCCATTAACTCTAATTTGAGCTTTCCTTTGTTTTTAAGCTAATTTTGAGTATAAAAGTAGGTGTTGGGGGTGCTTACAAGTACACACAACCATTTGCAAGCTTCAAAATCAACTCCCAAACCCTCTCTCTCATTTTCATAATATTTCTCGCTCTAACTCACTATCTCTCTCTTTAATTCTCTCTCTCCACTCAAGTTCAAGCTAAATCACTACTATAGGAGCATTGCCGTAGCTTAAGTTACCCATTCCAACCCCTTTCGACCATCGCCGTTCCCCCTAGCAGCACCGTCGAACCACTATAAGTCAAACCCTTACCACCACCACCACGACTCACTCGAACCACCATTCCTAACCACCCTAGGCCCAAATTGACCCCATGGCAAAGCTTGTTTGGTTCCTTAACCCTGAAACCAATCACCTACTTACCTCTAACAACCCCCAAGCGATAAGAAGCTCCACTATCGTCGACTGCCACTTGCCAACACCTCTTAAACCACCCCTAATGGCCATGACATCAATCCTATCCCCCTTAAACCAATTAGAAAACCATAAAAATCCCCTTTCCCAATCGATTTGGAGCCTCAAACAAGCCAAATCACATCGTCACTATTGTTACTATGGAAGCTTGACCCAAATCCAATAGAGCTAATCTAAACTTGACCTGAATTCGACAAAGCGCCTGATTTGATATGCATCCCCTTTCTTAGTCCGAAGCTTTGTTTATGTTTTTTCTTTCTTATTTCTTATTATTTAGTTGTTGTTATTTTTCATATATTTATTTTTTCTTCCCAAACGTAAATGTAGCACTGAAAAAGAAGAAGAACAAAAAAAAAAAAAGGAAAGGAAAAAAAAGGAAAGAAAAAAATAAAAAATATAAAGACAAAAGAATAGTTTATTGATTTATTATTTTAGTATGATAGGAATAGATAAAGTAATGAGCAAATAAGAAAAAATGTAGGATAAGATAATAAATAAAAAAATGAAAAAAAAGTAAATAGAGAGAATAAAGATTGTTACTTCTATTTATCACTTAAAAAATTGATTTTTCAAAAATAAAATAAAAATAAATCAACTATTTTTCAAATTAGGATCATTTAGAATTTCCAAAAAAAAAAAAACTAATTTAGGGCCTTTTAGGAAAATTTGTTAAATAATTTAAAATGGAAAAAAACGTAAACTCGGTTGTTTTAAAAGTCTAAAATCAACTCAACTTACTTAAATTTTTTAGAAAAAGAACTACTTATATCTAATCCTAAATAGCGAGTACGCAAGCACTTATAGCGTAACGATAAAATTGAAAAAACCTAATTTCCCTTTCTTTTTTTTTTAAGTTTAGATTATTTTGTTTATCTAATTAAGGTAACCAATAACCAAATTTTTCTTTTTTTTCAAAAATTGATTTTTAAAATTTAATTCTAATTTTGAAAAGTCAATAATACCCGTAAGGATTTTAAATTCTTTATCTTCGAATCCAAATTTTCTGGTTTAAAAAAATCGTTTTATAAAATTGGTTTTAATCATTAGACTAGTAGCTAAGTTATAACTAATTTACCCAATTAATTATAACTTAACTATCTTTCTCCAATTGGGTGGTGATTCTAAAATTGTTTTCAAAACAAAAAGGAACAGTTTTCTTTAAACCCTAGTCGATGATTAGTATTAAATAGGTAGGGTTTAGTATTGATCAGTTTAGAGAAAACCTAATTTTATAAAAAAACCAAGAAGGTGAAAAAATCAAGCTCGACTACTTAGCGACTCCACTGGAGACGTTAAGAAGGTTAACCATTCGACTTTCCAAAATTAAAATTAATCCCTAAAAACCACCTTTGTGTAATTTATTTACTTATTCATCCTTTATTTGTACCATAGTTTTACTAAAATTTTCTTTGCAAGTTTAGTTTTATTTATTTAATTTAAGGAGAATCTATTTTATGCACCATAAATACATGATAGATACGGTCGAACTCGGACCATCTTAGGACCTTAGGATGGGGAGCCATTGTGTAAGTTCTAGCCGTAGAGGGGCAACCATCATTCGGAGCCGATTAGGCTACCCTACTTAAACTTGAATGTGACGAAGGAGCCATTTTGTAAGTTCTAGAACCCACCCTTTTTACGTACATCCTTCAGGGTTTTAAGGCGGTATTATTATAAAATAAAAGACAAATCTGAAGCTTTTTTCCCTGTATTTTCTTAGAATTCTCTCTCAACTTTTATCTGTTTTGCATGTCACATACTTTGGGATATAGGGGGTCATTTGTTGCATTAAAGGTGCAAGGTAGATGCTGTCGAACCTAAGTAGTCTTAAGAGCTTAAGAGAGAGGCAATTGTGTAAGCTTCGAGTACTGTGGTGTAACCACCACTCGAGGTTAATTAGGCCACTTCACTTAAGCTTAATGTGACCAATGAATGTGTTCTTTAACAAGTGAGGTCACAAAACTTAAGGACCTTTTCAAAACCTACCCTAATTGCATATATTCCCTTTATTGAGTTAGTACATTACCCTTAGGAAATTACAACCCTACTGATCATTTAAAAAGTTTTAATGCAAAAAAGTTTTTCAAAATAATAGTAAGGTTGCAACTCAAGGGAGTAATGTATTAACCTTAACGATCCCAACACTAGCATATTTCCATGTGATTTCTTTTTCCACATTGATGATTGATTGTTGTCTATGAAATATATAGAACTAAAAATGGTAGGTAACCAACAAGAGAATAATGAAAGAGTGCTAGTTGCCTTAGGAATCCGTGAGCAGCTATTACAAGCTGAAGCTACTTACTGGAAGCAAAGGATTAGGCGTGCTGAGGCCTCTTATAGGGCTTTGTTAGCTTAAGTTCAAAAAGCAAGAGGACCATGAATTGGGCTTTAGAAATGCCAGACAACATTAAAGCCTAACTATAAGAGTTAGATTAGAAACATTAAATGTAGTTAAAGGACTTTGCATTTCATTTACTTTGATCTTTCCAAACTAATTTTTGTTTCTCTCTTTAGTCACCCTCCATTCTTTCCTTCTTTGTAGACAATCCTTCAATAGAACTTTTCGTTCTCCCATACTTAAGGAAGTAAAAAAAAAAACCAAAAAAATAAAAAATCCATCATTTTTATCTGGTTTCTATAAAATAAAGTTTTATCTTTCTCTCTCATTAAAAAAAAAAGAAAAAGAAAAGCTATAACTGGTAGAGAAATTCTTCCGATTAGGTTTAGATGGCAAATGATAGACTCACCAGCCATGACAAACTCGCCTCCCTAGAAAGAATGATGCGTCAATTGGCTTAACAATAGCAAGTTTTGTTCCCAATAATCACTACTCTCCAGATATCCTAAGATTCAAAATTGAAAAGGAGATTCTTAAATTTGGAAGAGAAAATAGCTATGTTACAAAAGATTAGTACAGATCAAAAAATGGCAATAGGTCCTATGCTTAGAAGATTTCAATACCTAACATTTAATATTGATCAACTGCCAATAAGCACAAGTGATGAAGGAAGCCCAAGCAGAAAGAAGTCAAAGAGAAGCAAGAAAGAACATGCCTAAGAGACTCAGAGGAGACAATTCACTCAACTGAAGATATCAATCACCTAACTCTTTTATCACTTGAAAGCAGTGAGGGTTATAGCTTGTGAAGCCCCTAATCCGAATTATAAACCATATAGCTTTGACTCAAAAGCACGATGCGACTACCATATGGGTCAGAAGGGGCACTCTACTGAAAAATGTTGGAGATTTAAGAACAAGATTCAAGACTTGATTGATGCAAAAGTCATTTAGCCAAGCTATAACAAGATGTTCCTTCTTCAAGTGATGAGGATAGTCTAACCAAGTCTCCTAAAGCTCCATTTCTTTTGAGCTTACCAATGCCTTCTGATAAGCTTACAGGTGGTTTCAAGTAATTGGGTGCTTGTTAAGATAGGAGCAATGAAAGTTGTTTTCAATAAAGTTTATAATAGCCGAAATAATACAATTGCCTTTTTCAATGGAATGATTACACTATTTTTAGAGCAAAGAAGTTCTCCTTAAGGAATCAGTAACTCACTTTTAAAAGGTTTAGAATAAAAAGAGACAAACTATTTTCTATACACTAACCTAAAACACTTTAAGAGTTAAGCGACACAAAGGTAAGGATACTTTGGACTCATTCCTTAAAGGAGGTGCACTTTGAATGTGATATGTAGATTAAGATGAAATTAGGCATTCATTTCTCAAATCTTAAACACAATCATCTCTTGTTTACCCCGTTAGACCTATTTGAAGAATTTTTCAAATTTAAACCCTATCGAGAACCACCCCACAATGGGGCAATTTCAAGGTTAAGGCCATTGATAAGGAGAGAGGGATCAAAATTGGTCTGTACTTACTTTAGTAACATTAAATTCAAAAGAAAATTTTATTTCTGATAAGATATGTTTCTTGAAATAGGGAAGAGCTACTTCCTTTTTAAACATCTTAAGCTTTTACTTACCTTACACAAGCCCATACAATATAAATAAAAGAATTTAGGATCTTAAATCACTTAAGAGGTAAAAACTTGGCAATGGAGACTTAGGGCCAAAAGAAAAAGAAAGAATAGTAGGGCAAAGTAATAACAAAATTGAAAAAGGAAAAGATAAGAAAAAGAGGTTAAAAAATTGGGCTCAAGTGTAAGTCAAGAGCTAAGTGAAAGCCATATCATATCCTAGTAGGGGCAATCAAATCAAAAGTCAAAGCCTAAATAACCCCAAAGACGTAAAGCCTTAAATCATAGTTTAAGCTCAAAAACCCAAAATCTCTATATCTACTTTGAAGCCTCTCTCACACTTGGCCTTCCTACCCCTAATAACACCCTTACACAAGTAAAAGCTCTCCAATCTTTAAAGATAATTTATCTTTAATAAAATTTTTTTTTGAAACTGAGGCTAGTATATTTCTAATTATTCCTAAGGTTCTCAAATTTACTCCCGGGATTAATATTTTTTTCAAAATAGGCTTCTTTGTTAGTTCCTTTTGAAACCCTTGGACCAAAAGCCTAAATTCATAATGATAAACTGAAAAAGACCTAATGGATTGATCTAGGCGTATCACATGTAAAACGGATGATAATTTTGGGACAGTAGTCAAGAGTGTAATCTAGACTGAGAGTTTGCAAAGAAGTTCTCTTCGACTAAAATAGCCATAAGTTACCTTTTTAAAGGTGTTTGAAATTATAAGGCCCTACCAAACAGCTTAGCATCTAAGTTAGGGGAAACATAAGAGGCCTCATGTGATTATTAAGAAAGGGTTCTTTACCTATTAGAAAATTTAAAAAAAAAAGAAAGAAAAAAGGTAATAAAAATAATAATAAAAAGAAGAAGAAAAGGAAAAAGAGAGAGAAAGTATTTCAAGTACATATCGGCTCAAGTAGCCAAGTTTTCAATCCAGTCTAAAAAAAAAAAGAAGAGTTAAGAGTTTGGGCTTTCTCTCATTCTTCCCAAAATAAAGGAAAATATACCCAACGTCTTTTTTAACATACGTGGTCTTCACAAAAAGGGTTTTTCTATAAATATTTTCCTCAAAATTAGGTAGCGTTTTGGATAACCTATTGATTGGGTTATCCCACCTTCCATCCATTCATCTCTCTTTAAGGTCTTTAGAAAACCCTTAAGGCGCTTCTGTTCCTCGATTCCCTTTAGCGTGCCCATAAGGCCCTTCAAGTCATCAAGATCTTTTAGTAAGCCCATAAGATACTTAATTTCACTTAGCAAGGCCATCAAGCCCCTATATTTACCAAGTTCCTCTTAGCAAGCCCATATGATAGTCCTCTTCATCAGTTTCTTTTGGGCCAGCATTCTAGATGCAATCTCAACTCAGTCTCATTTCAAGTATCTCTCAAGTAAGCCCATAGAGCACTTCCTCCTCCATTAATCTTTCTTCAAACATTCCAGTAGGATCATAGAGCAATTCCCCTCATCCTTCTCTTTAGGGTTTTTGTAGGCTCATAGGGTGTTTCTGTTCCTTTTTGCAAACTCGTTAAGATGCTTAGTTCCTTTTAGTAAGCCTATGAGGCATTTTTGTCACCGAATTCACTAAAGCATGCCCAATGGGCCCCTTTGTTCACAAAGTTTCTCTTAACAAGCCAATATGGCACCTCTCTTCATTGTCTCTTCTATCCAACCTATAAGACATTCACTTTCTGCATTTAGTATTTAGCCAGCCTTCAAAGACACGATCTTAACTAGGTTCATCCTTCCCACTATTCTCCTAACAAATCTATAGGGCACTTCCCCTCATCAAGTTTCTCTCAAGTAAGCCCATAGGATATTTCCCCTTTGTTCACCAAGTTTTATAGGGCACTTCTCCTCATTGTTTCCTTTTAGCACAACATTAACACTAGTTTAGGGTTGCTAGTCCTTAAGAGACAATCCTACCTAGGTTAGTGAGCCTTATGAGGTATGATTAGGTTTTAGATCGATCCTAGTTTAGGGTTACTAGTCCATGAGAAACACTTCCACCTAGGTTAGTAAACCTTGTGAGGCATGACTAAGTTTTAGATAGATCATAAATTAGGGTTGCTAATCCTCAAGAGATGCTCCAACCTAGGTTAGTAAGCATTGAAAAGCATTGCCAGGTTTTAGACTGATCCTAGTTTAAGGTTGCTAGTCTTTGAGAGACGTTCCCACTTAGGTTAGTGAGCCTAGTGATGCATAGCCACTTTTCATATTGATCCCAATTTAGGGTTGTTAGTCCCTGAAAAACGCTCCCGCCTAGGTTGATGAGCCTTGTAAGGTATAACTAAGTTTTAGATCGATCCCAGTTTAGGGTTGTTAGTCCCTAAAAGATGCTCTCACCTAGGTTAGTGAGCCTAGTAAGGTACGACTAGGTTTTAAATCGATCTCAATTTAGGGTTGCTAGTCCTCGAGAGATGCTTCCGCTTAGGTTAGTGAGCTTAATGAGGTATGAATAGGTTTTAAATCAATCTCAATTTAGAGTTGCTAATCCCAAAGAAACATTCCCACCTAGGTTAGTGAGCTTAGTAAGGTGTGGCTAGGTTTTAGATCGATCCTAATTTAGGGTTGCTAGCCCCCAAGAGATGATCCGGCCTAAGTTAGTGAGCTTTATGAGGCATGACTAAGTTTTAGATCAATCCTAGTTTAGGGTTGCTTATCCTCGAGAGACAATCCAACTTAGGTTGATGAGCTTAATGAGGCATGACCAGGTTTTAGATCAATCTCAATTTAGGGTTGTTAGTCTTTGAGAGACGCTCCTACTTAGGTTAGTAAGCCTTATGAGGTACAACCAGGTTTTAGATTGATCCTAGTTTAGGGTTGCTATTCCCTGAAAGATACTTCCACCTAGGTTAGTAAGCCTTATAAAGTATGATGAGGTTTTTTATTGATCTTAGTTTAAGGTTGCTAGTCCCTAAGAGATACTCTCGCCTAGGTTGATGAGCCTTGTCAGGCACGATAAGGTTTAGATCGATCCCAGTTTAGGGTTGCTAATCCTCGAGAAACGCTCTTACCTAGGTCCATGAGCCTTATGAGGCATAACTAGGTTTTAGATCGATCCTAGTTTTGAGTTGTTAGTCCTTGAGAGATGTTCCTACCTAAGTAAGTGAGCCTAGTGAGGCACAACCAAGTTTTAGATCAGTCTTACATTAGGGTTGCTAGTCCCTGAGAGACTCTTCACCTAAGTTAGTGAGCCTAATGAGGCACAACCAGGTTTTAAATCAATTCCATCATAACATTACCTACCCCTTAGAGACACTCCCACCTAGGTTAGTGAGCCTAAAAAGGTATGACTAAGTTTCATTTCTTCATCTAAATCCCCAATAAATCAATTTTAGGGTTGCAATAGCTGTTTTTGAGTCATAGGAGTAAAAATAGTATCTCTTTGTCTTTATTATGATATATTTTTTATTAGGTTTAGAAGTTGAGCTGTTGTACTTCAGCTTAGATTTATATCTAACCCAAGCTAACTAAGTTCATATGTGCAATTTAGTTACACATATAGATAAGGCACAAGCCAATGGCTTGATAGATAAGTATTGGATATTGGTATGGGGTTTGAGTGTAAGGTCTTGGGTTCGAATCTTAGCAAAGGTGGGGAAGCCTTCTTTTATTTTATTTTTTGTATTTAGCATAGTGCTACATGTGAGGATCTGATTGTATCACATGTCCTGACATGTAACATCACACAGTTGGATGACTTGCTTACATGGTGCCACGTAGCATGCCACATTAGCTACCATGTATCATGTGATGAAAAGTAGCACGTCGGTAATGGTTGGGTCAACTGACATGACATTACGTTAGCACTTTCCCCCTCATTTCCTCATTTTTCTCTAGAATTCTAGCACTTTCCTCCTCAGATAGCCAATTTCAACATGATTTTCGAACCTCTTCTTATTGCAGTTTCGCTAAATCAATGGTGAAATTGAAAACTACACATAGCCTTTTGTGAATTGGCATAAGAAACAAGTGTAGATTCAGTTAAAAACCTATTCAAATCAAGCCTCAAAGATTGGAAGTGTAAAGATTATCAAGGGTTGAATTAAGAAGAGTTAGAGAGTTGGGAATCAAAGGAAGTGTGAAGATTATTGAATAAGAGGATCATGGGCAAAGATCACGGGCATGATCTTACCCATTAATCACATGATCCTACTCGTGAATCATTTGACATAATATTATGTTAAAGCATGAAGTAAAGTAGAACTTTGGATGAAAGAATCATAGTCAAAAACCCAGGCATGAACCTTACTATGCTTCCCTCGTAAGTAAGTTATGGGAATAAAGATTTAAGGATCAAGGGTATATGTTGTGGACAAGTGGTACATAGCCTGAAAGCACTACCATATTTCTTAAGAATTGTCTAAAAGATTGGTTTTAAAAGAGAAGTATGGTTATCTTGATGATGAACATTGACCATGATTTTCTCTTATTTTCTAATTCCTTTCATTTCTAAACCCTATTCTAAACTTTCCCAAACATCTTAAGGACTCTAAATGATTCTTAAACACCAGGTTAAGCTAATAATAAGACTTATGGATCAAATAGAGTTAAGAAAGAAATTTTGAAATAGAACCATATATCTTAAGAGTAGACTTTAAAAGAATTTTGTTTTCGTATTATGCTTTAAGTGATAAGTTATAAAGGAACTTTGATTTATCTATACATCTTCTCAAGACTCAGCTATGTGTTTACCATGTGTATTGGTTGTATATGTTAAGCTTAAAGATGAATTGGACTTAATAAATATCTGACAATTAATAGCGGTTTTATTGCTTATGTGTGGCTTAACCCAATGATAGATTCTTAGGGGACACTTCTATAATGCTCAAGTGATGTTGTCCCTAGTGGAGTTTGCTTAGAAATGATCTAAGGTAAATTTAGGGATAGAGGATTGCAAGAAGGTGAACCTTTACAACCTTGGGAAGGCGTTAGAATTGCTTGATGGTGAACTTGTGTTGGTAGATATGGTGAAGATTATGTAAAACCCATAAAAATAAAATAGCAAAAAGAGGAAAATAAGACGTGGTATTGAAAAGCAATAAGGTTCTAAGTGAAAAGCCATTTTGGTAAATAGCTAGGAAGGTTGTGTAAAAGGATGAGAAAACCTTAAGCTCACTTTCACACTTTATTGAAAAGATCATCCTGTCTCTTTCACAAAAATCTCTACAAAGTGGTTAGATTCCTTTTGGTGATATTTGGAACAAGGCAAGGTAAGATCAATGACTTTAATAAGAGATTTCAATGATTTAATATTGGTCATGGTATTTTTAACCTTAAGATCTTTGATGATCGAATTGAAGATTGTGATTTCATAAGTCATTTAATATCAAACTCTAAATTGATATGGTATGCCATTCTAATATTGTGTCTTGTTAATATTTTTGTTTTATTTTAAGGATTTAGGAATAAATTTGAACATTCCATATTAGTAAGTCAATGAAAAGATCAAATAATGGTGTTTTGGGATTGTAAGATGATCAAGGGTTGAATCAAGAGGAGTTAGAGAGTTCAAAATCAAATGAAGTATGTAGACTATCGAATAAGAGGATAATAGACAAAGATCATGGGCATGATCCTACCTGTGAATCATTCAACATAAAATTTTATTAAAGCGTGAAGTGAAGTAGAACTTTAGATGAAAGGATCATAGTCAAAAGCACAGGCATTATCCCTACCATGATTCCTTCTTAAGTGAGTCATGGGCATGAAGATTTAAGGATCAGGGGTATATGCTGTGGATGAGAGTTTCATGACTCAAAAGCATGACCATATTCCTTAGGTTTTATTTGAAATCTTAGTTTTAAGAGAGAAGTACAACTAAGGATCATGATTGTGAACGTTGAATTTGATTTTGTTCCTTTGCCTTTTTCTCTTGTTTTTCATTTAGTTTTGTGTTTAAACCCTATTCTAACTTTTCCCAACCATCTTAGGGACTCTAAAATGATTCTTAAACCTTAGGTTAAGCTAATCATAAGACTTATGAATCAAATAGAGTTGGTAAAAAAGTTTGAAATAGAACTATGTAATTTTAGAGTAAACTCTAAAAGAAGTTTATTTTTGTATTTTGCTTTAAGTGTTGAGTTAGAAAAGAGCTTTGATTTATCTATAACATCTTCTCAAGACTGAGCTATGTGTTTATTGTGCATGTTGGTTGTATGTGTTAGGCTTAAATATCTAGCAATTAATAATGGTTTTGTTGCTTATGTGTGGCTCGACCTAGTAATGGATTCTTAAGGGATACTCTTAAGATCCTTAAGTGATGTTGTCCTTAGTGGAGTCATACCTAAAATGATTTGAGGTAGATTTAGGGATACTCCTAGGTAAGAAGGTGTTAGAACCATTTGATGGTGAACTTGTGATGGTCGATATGGTGAGGATCAAGAAGGTGTCAGGACCATGTGATGGCGAACTCATGGTAATAGAATTATGGAGGCTGAGGATGGTGTTTACATTAAAAGTACGTGACTAAGATCATGACTATCTTAGTGTTGGTTGTTGGCTTAAATTTCTATGTAACATTAATAATTTTTGTGAATTTCCTACTACATTACCTGTATATGCTTAGCATGATGTTTTGCATATGCATGTGTTTATGGTACTCATGTACTATGCAATAGCTTTTTCTTTTACTTTTTTCAACTGTAGAGACTTATGATGAATTGGGTATTTATGAGGATCATGATGATACTTATTATTATAAGAATTCAAGGAGAGGTAAGTATTATTATTATGAGGATGGCCAATATACTCACTTGTTTAAAGTGATTTGTTAAGAAAATGAGATTGGTTAAGTTAGATGTTAAAGGATTTATTGTTTAATTCTTTATTTCTAGTTGTTATGAGATTATTTATTTTTGTTAGGATAGTTTATTAAGGTGTTGATTTTTGTTGGACTTATTAAGGAGACTAGTTATATATTTTATTTGTGGATAATTGGTATTATATTAGAGGGTTGGATACTTGTAGTACCCAATGTATCACTAGATGGCTAGAGACACATGGTAAGTTATGATGTCCTGAGTCTATGGTATTACATACACTTCCCAGTTGGTGTGTTTAATCTTAATGTTGTTTATAGAATTGAAGAAACCTTTCCTTTGAAGATTTGATTGGCAACTTGATATAGAAGTAAGCTTTGGTGTAGTTTCTTAAAAGTTAAGCTCTAAACTAAGCTTAAAATGATGGTTTGAATATTAGTTAGTTGATTAAATGGATTAATTAAGTAATTCAATGTAATGATTGGCATTTCATGAAGAATGTTGGGTATGTTCGTCCTTGTTAAGTTGTGTGATGTACATCAATTGGTATTAATCTTTGATCTCATGATTCAAGTGATTGAATGATAGTTTCTTGGTGATTTAATGATGATTGAATTCTTAGAAGCAGGCTTAAAAAGATTGATTGAAAAATGATAACTGATTATTTTGATGATAGACACATATGAAGTAGGTTAATGAAGGATCTAGTACTTGGTTTTGAAGCTTAAAACACCTATACTCTATGCCGCCACCAATGTAATGGGATATATGTTTTTTTACATCTTGATAATTTTAATTTTAAGATAAAATTGTGTTTCTATGATAATTTTTATAAGTCTTATGTAGTGTTTTGATATGTGCATGATTGATGAATTGATTAAATAAATAGTATTTAGGTTGTTAATACTAGGATTTTCCAGCGTATTTAGCTAAGAACAACGCATGGTTCTTAGATTAAATAAAACTAGGGTTTCCATGTTATGTGGGATTATTTTTTCTTAAATATTTATATTAATGGAGTTGGATAACTATATTTAAAGTTTAGCACTAAGAAATAGCTTGAGTTCATGTCCTTTTAGCATGTTGCCGCTATATGTTTGGTTGAGAGAAAAATTTAAAACTTTTTATTATTTTTCATGATTAATAGTCCTTAACAATAAAATAACCATAAAGATTTGACCTTGATCCATAATTGGGAAAATTCAAATCTTTATAGTTGGATTACAACATGGATTAGCCTATTAAACCCTCAAGTAGGTTTACAACCTAAATTGGTCTACTAAAAACCATTTTACTAAACCTTATAATTGATTCTCATGAACTACATAAAATGCATAAGTAAAATGACTTGATAAATGAAACCTAAACATACATTTGTCACATGAATTATAATAGTTTAGGCCTAAATGGAAGCCTAAGGAATTAATTAGCTAAGTGAGTTGAATTACTTTGCCAAACTTGATTAATTAAATTAATTAAACCTTAATTAAACTTATGAGCTTGATTCCATTATTAATTGAGTCAATCTTCCTTTAGGGCCTAAAACCATTATGGCCTTAATAAAATTTTAAACTTGGAGTTAGAATATAGTAAGGGAATTAAACCCTGGTGGATTAAATATAATCAAAAGCTAAGTGGGTCCTTTTTCCCTCTTAGGCCAATATCTTCTATAGGCCCCAACAAATAGGAAAATAATTAAATAAATAATTATTTAAGTATGATAAACTTTAACTAATTGTCAAAAAGGGAATTAATATTAAATTCACTCAACTAACTTGTAATCTCTTCTTCTAATGGCATACTACATGAGCAACCGCTTTACATTTTAAGATAAAAATTGAACTAAACTAGACCAATATGTAAACTCAACCTTAATAATGCGTATTAATAGTGCTTGATTGCCTCGAGCTAGAAAGAAGCGTCCTTAGTCCATATGGACCATTGTAGTTAGGCATTGATGTCCATTGAGGAATGACTAAGTAAGTAGTTGATGGATGGAACTACATTAGATGAAGAATACTATAAACAAAGCGATGTTATACTGAGAGCCATTTAGAGGAATGGTGATGTGCCTTGGAGCTAAGTTATCATAAGGTCTTACAATAATGGGCAAAGATAGGTCCTTTAAGCTATTGAAGAAAACACAAGATGGGTGGTTTAGAAGTTCCAGTAGCTTTGTAAAGATGCTCACTAGATATGATACATTGAGAAACATTACATGACTTAGCCTCTACTTCATATTATGCAAAGGTAAAGAGATATGGTCCATTCGCTACTAAACTTAAGCTACTAGCAATATTAGCTCAGAGTGTAAGGAATGTACTTAGAGAAGTTTTCTCACAATAAAATGGGGAAATATTCATTAACAATAAGAGTTAGGTTCCTTTCGACTACAATGATAAGACCCTATTTATAGTAAGCCCTTAAGGTAACAAGACAATGATTGAAATTACAAAAGGGTATTACAAGAATAAAGATACCTAATACAAGCTAAAAAGGGTAAATATGATAATGAGACAAAAGGGAATGTAGTATAATGTTAAAAAAAGTGATGATAGGTGGAACGTTGCTATTGCGTCTGTACTTGAGGCCCTTGAGATGAGTTTTGTGCTAGGCAAGTCGATCGTGTTGGAAAGGGTTATGAGCTTAGCATTTAAGCTTAAGGTAGAGCAAATTACAGTACATCCAAGTTGGGAACAAAAGGAGTTCAGCATCAGGACTTCCTAATACTAGAGCTCATCTTAGGTAAGCTAAGAAGATTAGATTCTTCTTACAAGGCCTTCTAGGCCCCTAAGACAAGCTTCGGTAAGAAGTCCAAAGGTCAACAGTCCATCAGTTTTATAAGGTTGTTAAAGATTTTCCCTTAAATCTTGTTCAAGTTATTCCTTTAATACATAGGGCTTTAGATTGGAGACATTGAAGGTCAGCAACACTCTATATCCTTTTGGTAACTCCAGCTTATAAGCATTGTCATTGATTCATCGTAGAACCTTAAAAGGACTATTTGACCTAGGTGATTGCTATTTATTCTTTTCCCTAGGAGTTGCTCCTTGCTGAAGTAAACCGAAATAAGATCTCCTAAGCTGTAGAAAATGCTCTTTCAACCCATATTTCCTTGCTTTAGCTGTTGGGCTACCATTTTCGCTAGTTTTTCAATGATCTTCTTATGTAGCTTTTGAAATTCCTCGATATGTTATAGGTTGAATTCGCTTTGTTCTTTGGAGGTCAAGTTGATAATCATGTCCAAAGGAAAGCTCAAGTTGATTCTATAAACAATCTCAAAATATGATCTTCCTATACAACTATGGGTAGAGTAATTATAGGCAAACTCAATGATGAGCAAACATAAATCTGAATCATATAGATTCTTCCCAATAGTTGCCCATGGTAGACTACCATCTATTTAGTGGTAACAAGAGGTACTCAACATTAACTTGGTGCTAAGCTTCTTCCACAAGGTTTGCTAAAAGTAGCTTTTGAACTTTGGATCCTAATATGAAATAATACTTCTAAGGACTACATGAAGCCATACGATCACCTACAAAAAGAGGTTAACAACATATAAAGCCCCATTAGTCTCATGGTAATGGATGAAGTAGCTCATTTGCTAAATCGATCGACCACCACCACAATGGAGTCATTCTTCTAAACTATTCATGGTAGTCTAAGCATGAAATCCTTGATCAAGTCTGTCTAGAGTCAATCAAGTATAGGTAAAAGTGTATACTCCCCATAGGTTTCTTTCCTTCCTTTAGCTTATTTGCATACTTTACACCACTCTAAAACCTTATGCACATCTTTTACCATCCCTAGCCAATAGGAATATTCTTTTAGCAAGTCGAGTATTCTCTTTTCCCAAAAATGGCTCACTAAGCCTCTTGCATGAGTTTCCTTAACTAGTATCTCTCAGGCTGAGTTGCTAACCATACACATATGCCCACCTTTCATTAGAAACCCTTAACTCATATAGAACCCATCCATAATACCTCCATAATTACACTTAACCACTATGGGTCCAAAGTACGGATCTTGTACATATTGATCAAGAAAAGTACTAAACCCAAGTATTCAAGCCTGTAAAGTCGTAATAAGCATGTGCCTGTGTGATAGGGCTTCAACTACGTTGTTGGAGCTCTCTCTCTTAGACTTGATCACATAGCAAAAAGTTTCCAAGAATTCTACCCATTTAGCATGATGTCAAGAGAGTTTCTACTGACCTCACAAATGCTTTAGGGACTCATGATTAATATAAATGATGAATTCCTAAGGTAGTAAATAATGCTACCAATTCTAAAGAGCTCGTATAAGGGCATGCAACTCCTTATCATATATTGAATGGTTTAAAGTAGCTACATTGAGTTTCTCACTGAAGTAGACAACATGTTGACATTCTTACATGAGAACAGCACGAAAAGACTTTATTAAAATCATAGAACTCCAAAAGTATTGCATTCCAATTCAAAGACTATCAAAATCGAGTAACACAAGTACTAAGGCAGAATGCTTTAGAGACTCACGATCAATATAGATGATGAATTCCTAAGCTAGTAAATAATGTTGCCAATTCTAAAGAGCTTATATAAGGGCATAGAACTCCTTATCATTTAATGAATAGTTTAAAGCAACTCCACTAAGTTTCTCACTAAAGTAGGTGACATGTCAATTCTTGCATGAGAATGGCACCCAAATACTTTATCAAAATCATAGAACTCCAAAAGCATTGCATTCTAATTCAAAGACTATCAAAATCAAGTAACATAAGTATTGGGTTAAAAGTCAATTTGGACTTGATATCCTTAAAACTCTTCCAAGCTTTCTTCGACTACTTAAATTTATAGTTCTTCCTAATTAGCTTAGTTAAGGGGGCGAATATAAAATAGAAGTTTCGAATGAACCTTTGATAGAATGAAGTTAACCCATGACAACTCCTCACATAAGCAACATTAGTAAGTGTTAGCTAATCTAGTATAGCTTGGATCTTCTCATCGTTAACTCAGATACCTCCATTAGACACAACATATCCGAGGAACACAACCTCACTTTGACAAAAGACACATTTCTTCAAGTTGTTGAATAAGTGTTCAACTTGAAGAATATCAAACACCTCTTTCAAGTACTTAACATGAGACAAGAGGTCGGCACTATATACTAAGATGTCGTCAAAATAAACCAAAACACACTTACCGATTAATGATCTCAAGAAATGATTCATGAGTCGCATAAAAGTGCTTAGGACATTAGTTAATCTAAAGGGCATCACCAACTACTCAAAGAGACCATCCCTCATTTTGAAATCTGTCTTCCGCTTGTCACATAGTTTCATTTGAATCTTATGGTAATGACTCTTCAAATTCACCTTTAAAAAGATTTGTACAACATGTAGTTCGTCATCATGTCATCCGATTAAGGTATTGGATACCTATACTTGATGGTGATTTTGTTGATATCTCGACTGTTGATAGTTGATTTTCGCTTATCTGGTGTACTCATTCATTTGGTTGCCGATATGCCATATATGTTGAATCTCTCAGCATACCTTTGGAAAGATGATACGTGATATTTATATCGAGTATCCTAAATCTGTTCGTGGTTTGAATTCAAGTTCAAGGTGTGAACAGATATCATAAGCACGGTTATATTACATAACCGCCTACTCTCCCTACATATTAAGAAAGATGTCAAATCAAGAAGCTTTTACGTATCTTAACAGTTATTTCAACAATTGCCTCAGACATTACAGCTAGCTATAAATATGGGAAAGAAAACTCCGTAAGATCTCTCTAATACTTCACTCATATACTTTTATGCAAAGTCACCCTACTAACTTAGGCATTGGAGTGGCCGCATTGAATTGGCTTAAGTACCAACCATCTTATTCTCTTTTGCAGGATTTTCCTTGATCCCAAAATTCATCAATAACATTTGGCACCGTCTATTTTTTCCTAAACATACCTACATGGCTAGGATAAGAGTATCTAAGAGTGTAGGTGCCAATACTACCTCCCAACACCCTAAAGGGGGGAGTAGGCATACTGATGAACAACGATTGGCTAAGCTTGAGCAACTTTGCCTGAAATTAGGTAAAGAAAACTAAGAATTAAATAAAAAAACATAAGCAAACCCTTATCCTCCTCCATAATAATATTCACCAAAATCTGACTTAAAACAAAGACTAAGGTGATCACAATGCTAAAAAAAGCGATGATTCCATTTATTCACCTGAGTTACAAAAAAAGAAAGTCGAGAATATGATAGAACCTTTGGCTCCTGCTTTTAAAATGAATGACAAAGGCAAACAACCATAGCAGGTGCACCATGTGGGTACTTCGCATGTCAATACCCTTGTTGCCTTAAGAAAACAGTTCCAAATTAAAAAGAGTCCCTTTGTTCCAAAAATTTTGGTGGAAGTAATATCTCGGCACAAAAAGTTACTATAGTTTGAGACTTACGATGGAACAAAGGACCCCAAAGACCACTTAGATTACTATCGTACATTGGCCAAGTTGCATGGCTTGAGCAATGTAGTGGCCTGTCAAGCTTTTCCTTCAACATTGAGGAATGCAGCCAATATGTGGTTCAAACATTTGAAACTAAATACCATTTCCTATTTTGATGAACTAGTAGAAGTGTTCCTTTAACACTTTCTTGCGAGTAAACTTCTTATTAAGGACTCTTCAATCCTTAACACCATTAAACAAAAGTCTAATGAGTCAAATTAGGGACTATTTGGCTAGATTTATATCTAAGATGGTCCAAATCCCAAAGTTGGATATGAGTGTAGCCCTCAATGCCGTAATCAACGGAGCTAAGCCTCATGGAGAATTTTTGAAGTCTCTTGCAAAGAATAAGCCAAAAACTTTCACCGAGTTTAAGGCTAAAGCCAACTCATATATTAGACAAGAAGACAACATAAAGGTACAACGAGAGGCCAATAAAAGTAAAGGAGATGGAAAGAATGACAAACGGAAAAGTCTAAAAGATAGACTTAGTACGAACAATGACCATAGTTTAGATGCCAAGAAGAAGAGACCGAGGATCTCGACTTTCTCATCTCACATACCTATCAATCATCCGATCTTAGATATTTTAATGGAGGTTCGTAGGGAGAGAGGTGTCCTCCAGTGCCCGGAAAGAATGTGAAGGAATCCCTCAAGAAGAAATTCGAACAAGTACTATAACTTCCACCATGACAAGGGCTACAATATGGATGAGTACATTCAACTCAAGAATGCAATTAAAGATGCAATACAACATGGGTACTTGCAAAAATTTCTAACACATAATGACGAAAGAATCGAAAGATCATCTCAAAGGAGAAGAGAGGAACAAGAGGATGACACTTGACCAGTAATGGCCATGAGAGATGTAAGGGATATTAATCCCATTAGAGCACCCAATGAAGTAATTAATACCATTGTCGGTGGACCTAGTATAAGCCAATCGAGTTCTTTGAACTTGATTAATGCCAAGAATTATGTTTTCAATAATCACAAAAATGATGCACTTGTCATCAATGCGAGAGTTGCCAACTTTAAAGTCAAGAAGATTCTTGTTGACACAAGAAGTTCAGCCAATATCATTTTTCTACATGCCTTTGATCAAGTGAGGCCCAAGATCAAAGTGCAACTGTGGTCTTACAAGTATGATCTCTATGCTTTCAATAATCAACTCGTTTAAGTAGTTGGAGTTATCTCTTTGCTGATACGGATTAGTGATGACGAGCATGTTGTAGAGGACAAAGTGGATTTTCTCATCATCAAATGTTGGTCCCTATACAACATGATAATGGGATGGCCATGCCAACATTTATTTGGCATTATCCCTTCATAAAGTTGGCAAATCTCTGGACATACGTTGCTTTTTTTTATGGACGCTTTCTCTGGTTACAATCAAATCAAGATGGATGAGACATATTGTTATATAATGATGCCTTTTGGGCTAAAGAATGCTAGTGCCACATACCAGAGATTAATAATGTTGATGTTCAAATCTCAGATCCATAGGAATGTTGAAGTATATGTAGATGACATGATTGTGAAGATCATGAAGGAAGATCAACATCTCGTTGATCCAGAGGAGACGTTTTCCACATTGAGGAGATATAGCATGAAACTCAACCCACAAAAGTGAGTCTTTGGCACAACATTAGGGATATTTCTTAGGTATATGGTTACAAGACATGGCATTGAGGCCAATTCAAGAAAGATTGAAGCCATAAGGAATATGAAATCACTTCGTACGGTCAAAGAGGTACAGGAACTTACCAGGCGAATTGCCACCCTTAATAGACTTGTGTCGAGAAGTATAGATAGGTGCATAGAATCCTTTAAAATTTTGAAGAATCTAAAGGAATTCAACTGGACTGATAATTACAAAAGGGCTTTTAATGAGCTCAAGGAATTTCTTGCATCACCCCTAATACTATCATGACCTAATAGTATCACTGTTGTGGTAAGTCGCCGTATACCATACAAAGGTATACCTTCAATTCCCTTGCTGATCGCAGGCCTTTCATACGACACACAAGGCTCCTTCCACTATACGTTACCACCAGGCTCATAAATAAGTAATATAGAGTAATTTAACTAAATTTACTTCTATGGTATAAATTAACTAATCATGTGGACTCGTAAGATCCACACCAAAAGAATATTACAAACAAATACAGTTCATAAGAAAACTGCATTAAAAATTTTAATCTATGTTATAAGCAAAAATATAAAAGTAACTATTTATCTACAATCTATTACAAAATTTTCCTCTTCACTCCCTGATCGCTCTAACTCATCCCTATACGAGACTTACTATGGACATGCCTCAACCTAAATTAACAAAGAGGTTTTCCTGCAACACAAGAAATCTATCGGGGTGTAAGCTTAAGCTTAGTGAGATAAATACCATCGTCAGTACCACATGATAGAAATTTATTAGATGTACAATCATATGAATGTATGAACAATTAGTATGCCAAACAACATATGTAGTGGCCTAAGAACTATATACAACTCTAAATTACGCCCCCCGTAGTTAGGGTTTGGAGATAATTAACCGACCCAAACCAAAATTCGAGTTCTAGACCTTAAGTTTTATTTCATTTGTACTATTGTACTTAAGCCAAAACAAAACTATATTTCTATTTATATATGTATATGCTTTCTTTACCAAATAACAAATCATATTTTTAAAATCCTTAGTCTAGCAGTATAATGGCCTCCGTAATCAATAAACATACACCTTAAGTAGAAGCTACAAGAAACGACCCCTTGCCGATGGTTGGCATCTCTCGATGCCTAGTAAGCCTATCAATTTAAGATAGAGACTCAATAAAAATGATGACATAGCTAGTGCCCAATCCTATATAAGCCTCGTCCTCCTGTAAGTCCCTTCCTATCTTCTGCAATTATGGGAAATGCATGATTCATCCTATTTCTTAATCATATAGTTCGTTAATCAAACTATTTCATTCCATACACTTACAGGTATAAATTATCACAACAATTCCCATTATTATATAATTAACAAGCCATAGTATTCAGTTCACAAATTCATACACATGTATTTCTCATATCCCACAAGCATCCAAATATATATATATATATAAATTTATATATGCATCTATTCTACAAGCAAAATGAAACAAAGGGTCATCGGGAATTTACTCACTCCACCATGCAGTCAGTCAAAGTAGTACGGGGGCAAGTCATCTCTATACGCGGTGTTCCCTAGTCATTGAAATCATAATACTATAAGGGATTGAAATAAACTTAGAAAACTAAGCTAAAATACTCTCGACTAGTTTTTGTATCTTTTCCTGATTTTACTTAAAAGTTCAATTATGTATAACTTTTTCGTTTTAAATCTGATTTTTATGATCTTATAGTTAATCTTCATTTTTTTTTAGTGTACTTTAACATGGTGAGGTTAGATTTTTGAAATGAGGTATGTAAATCCATCCATAGGTCAGAACACTAGTGGTCCTAATGATTTAGAGTGCTTTTGGGCTTTGTTTAGTTAATGGGCTTTTTGGTAACTTAGAAAATCCTTTGGGCTTGGTCTTAAGATTTCCTTCTAAGCTCAAAATATTCCTTAAGGTCCAATTTGCAACTTTAATTTATACTCCTAATGCTATCAACCACTTCTTGGGCTCTTAAGTGGGCTTAAGTTGTCAAGTGGGCTTGTTTTCGATCCAACTCAAATCTAACCACTTTGTTGGGCTTAGGGAGTATCTTGTGGGTTTCTTGAGAGTCTTAAAACAACTCTTATTGATGTGTTAAGTTTTTGGTTAGAAATTCAAGGGTGGTTCAACTTGGTGTATGAGGTCTATTTTGCAAGTTTTAAGCTCGATTTTAAGTTTTAAGCTTAATATACTTATCATACTTCCCTTGGTTGGTCTTCTTACTTTGTTTACTTACTTTTATCATATTTATAAGTGTCTTTTAAGGATGTTCCAAATCTGGTCTGTTTGAATATGAGGGCTTCTGACTTGGTTTTGCAACTTGTTTCAATATTTTCTTAAGTTTAGGTATTAGATCATGAACCTAGGTTACTTGTATTCAAATCTTATCTTGAATTAGTTTCCATGAGAGGGTTATTTGACTCATAATTTTCATGAAAATAATAGATCTCTTACTTATTACAATTTCCACATCATAGCTCATGTCTTACAAGGTTGGTTTCCTCATGAAACTTTATGTGATGAATTTTTCCTTAACCTTAATCAACATTCGAATGACTCTTGAATCCTCAAATCCGGCATGATCCTCTTTCATTCAAGTTCTTGTTTCAAGATTTTCTCATTTTAAAATCTTCCATTCAAAGTGTTAAACAAGTATCTTTACAAAAAAATTAACTTTACATGTTCATTTTGCAACTTCATGTAAGGGTTTCATGAGTTTGTTTCTTAGGGTGGTTTTTGATGTTATAACCACTTATGATCATATTTATATCTTCAAGAAATCATAATCTCCTAGCATGAATACTAACCTACTAACACAAAGATACACTTACTTGTCCACAAAGCAAAAGTATGGTGGTTGTGTATAAAAGTTCCACTTGTGTTCTTTATCTTACTTCCTCTTTTTGAACCTTTTAGATACCCAAGTTGTTGGATCCTTTGAAGTGGAGTTTATGGAATGTTCTAAGGTTCCTAAAGAAGCTTGAATGTAGGAAAAGGACATAACAAAAAAAAAATTGAATGTACCATGAGTGTAAGTGTGAGTATACTTGAAAGTAGCAGTAAAGTGAAGGATTTGTGGGGTATGGTTGTCTCCACTTTTGTGTTGGTTTTCAAGTGAGAGAAAAAGGAAGTGAAAATGAAATTGAAAGTGAGAGAAATGCAAGGAAATATGGCTGGTTGGGAATGGGGTAAATGTGTGTTTAAGAAGCTTGAAATTATTGTCTTGTAGCTTACATAAAAGTCAACAATTGTAACTATTGATGATGTAAGCATTAATGAGTGAATAGTAGTGTATAAGATAAAGTGATTAATGGATGGAAGATCAGAGTATGCTGCCACACCACCCCCCACCCCTTTCTTGCTTGTTCAAACTGGCCATGGAGTGTCTTTTGGGGCATGGAATTGTCTTGTCTCATTTATTAAAGTTAAGCATCTGAAATCTTGTGACAATTTGTCCATATATAGTATAAGCGATGGGGTGATAAGGAAAATGTCTTATCACTAGATTTTGATAAGTTATCAATTGATAAATGATTCTAACTTTCAATTGATAAGTTATCTATGGTGATTGGTTGGTCTATTTATTTATATGTAAGGCTTAAGCATGAAGATAAGGGCATTATCTTATAGGAAATTTTTTTAGGATTTACTTCATGCATTGTTTTGAAATTTATGATTCGATTCTTATAAAATTGTGAACTTTTCTAGAGTTGAATGAAATTATTCAAATTAAATTATCGATTAGTCGCTTAGGGTTAAAAGTGTCACGAACTGAGGACGGCCTAGTCGTGGCAGACGCCATATACTGTATGAAGAACCCCTGATTGGTTGTCCTTCCAATAAAAAACTCTTCACACAATATACAAGGCTCTACAACCACTAGTTTCCAAAGTACATCCAGATTCACATGATATCATCACACAACATATTTATATAAAAGTTAAGTTATAAAAGCTTACATTACACAGTATTTAAGTATGTCTAAGTTCATAATAATAAGATAAACGTAAGTACATGAGAAGGAATCTACATAAACTATTTTCTCTCATCACACAGGACACCTCGCTCTTGCCCAAGTCCTCAGGCTAACCTGTGGCATCCCTCGTCCTGTCTCTACGAACAGGCTATCTTGCAACAAAAGTCTAAAGGGGTGTAAGTTTAAGCTTAGTGAGCAAAACCTTCAACCACACAACAAGCAAGTTATAAGTACATTATAGTCACGCATATGAATGAATGATCAAACAGAATGCCAAACCATACGCATACTTAACTTGTTCATATACATAACTCATATTTAACGCCCTCCGAAGTCAGGGTTGGAGTTTACATGGCACCAATCAGATCCGGGTATTACATTAGAACTTACTTTACTATGGAACTCCATGTTCTGTACTTATATCAAATAATTATTTTATTTTCAAAAAAACCCAAGTTTTAGTATAATTGTGAGTGGGCCCCCGCAGTCCACACTCACCCCTAAATGGAGGCCTCTAGACTCGACCCTTAGCCAGGCGGTTGGCGCCTCCAACACCTAGTGTTCCCGCGGGCCAGGGTAAGGTCATTTTGTACGAGTACACCGTATATAACCAAATAAATCTATAATATCAACCCCCAAATGGCCTTTCTTTACCTCCGTGTGATGTGACGGCCAGAATAGTATCCATGCTATGCATGTTAATGCATGTTCCAGTTTCTTTTTATAGGCCGAGTATAATTTAGTTCAAATTATGCTGTGACCATCCAATAATACACACAATCATTTTCTATACTACCATGCAACAAACAAGGTATTCTCTGCATTTAAGGTAAATTCACAACTCAACATACAATTACATACACAAGCATTTCCCGAACCCCACACAGTAGTTAATTAACAATAATATTTAAGTCCACTATCTACAATCACAATCAAGCATGAAATCATAGGGTAAATACTCACTCGGCCATAGCGGTTCGCCCTAATCGTAGTAATCGATCGAGAGGTCTTCGCTCACCTCAGAGTCACCTGATCATTATGCGATAATAACACTAATAAGTACCTGAATTAACTACTAATTCTAAACATCTAATTACCTAAGACTTTAACCCGGTAAGACTTTAATTTCAATCCTATGTAACTTTTTCGTTTTATTTTTGATATTTATGAATTTATAATCGTTTTTCATCGTTTCCGAGCATATATTCACATGATAATATCTGTTTTGGATATTGAGACCTCTATTTTACGTTATGAGCTAAATTTATTGAAATTTTTAGTTATGAACACCTAAGTACTTTTATTACTTATGTTTATATCTTTTATTCCTTAAATTCTTATAATGAAAGGATTTTACTTTGCTATTACTAATTTATGTCCTGAATTAGATATAATCTAATTTAGAAGGTGTATTAGGATTTACTAATTTAGTTACCTAATTACCTACACTTTTCTTAGTTTTCTTATTTTCTAAACTTATGCTTATGTCTCGCTTACATCATCTTTTGCTTATGTCATTGCTTATGTCATGGCTTATGTCATCATATGCTTACATAAGCCTTTCCTTATGCTTATGTCATATGTATATGTATTATGTATATGTTATCCCTTTCTCTTATACTTATGTATATATACTTCATACATACTTATACTCATACCTATACTTAGCCTTATACCGTATTTATACGTGTATAAATACTCATATACCTATACGGTTGGATACGTATTTTTATACTAAAATTCGTATGCCTAAGCTTTTCCTTAAGAAAAGCTTCCTAATTCCATGTTTTTGTGTTCTTATGTATATATTTAGTGTAGTATAGGTATGTATAGTTAGATATGATCTTAAGTTAGGTTACATACATGATAAATACTCATGTACAAAGGTTCACATACTTGTACTATTTTGGTATTTCCTTATGTATACATACTTATAAGCATATACTCATGTCTTCCTTTCTTCTTCTTCAAAAGTTCTAATTTCTACACTTAAAGATGGAAACTTTGTTTCCTCTTCTTCAAGACAATACTAACCACATAACTACTTATCTAATCTGCCTAATTAACTAACTAATGAATAATAGAAAGTAACATAAAGCAACTTAAAGACATACCTTTAATGATGTTGAAGTTATGGAGACAAAAGTGAAGAAATGAAAGGGAAAGAAGAAGAAAGAGGTCACGGCATGAAAATGGGAATTTTGGTTTGTTTCTTTTGTTTGTTTCTCTTAATGGAAGACTACATGTGGTGGGGTTTTGAAGGACAATTGTGGACGGCAACAATAATGAAAAAGAGAGAAAGAAAAATAAAAAAGAAAAAGAAAAGAAAGACATCATTAAGGAAGAGATATTTTCCTTATCTCTTAGCTTTTGTTGACTTTTCAAAATGTTGACTTTAGTCAACATGTGTTGACTTGGTCAACATTTGAACTTTGGTCAACATGTATTATCTTAGTCAACATTCCTTAATTATGTGCAATTTTGTGCACATAATGTAGTAATTAAGGGAAATTAGGGGAGAAATGAAGGAAATGAGAAGAAATGAGGTATATGATGCATTGATGTGTAAATATGGTTGATGAGATCTTACTTTAGGTATTTATAGGCCATATATCTCATTTGATAAACTACTTTGAATAACAAGTGCAAAAAGTACTAATTTGAGTACTAAAGTTCACTATATGTAACCTAATCTTCAACTATAACCCTAACCCTAAGTAAGACTATCTTAATCATATATTTAAGGAATAAATATAATCTATGGCTCATTATCTTAGTTCCTAATGGATTACTTGAGAATTCGAATCATATAAGCAAGAATGAAGGTTATCTCTAACCTCTTACTAACGATTTAGCAAAATATAAGCATTATATTTTCAATTAGGGTTTTAGGGTATATCATGTTGGATTGGTGTACATATGTCCTTAATGTAATCATTTTTAAGGTTTTTATCACTTTCGAATGAAATCTTTAGCTTTTAGAAACATTTAGGGTAGAAAAATTCTTTACGCGATTAATTAATTCTTTTAGGGTTTTCACTTTAATTAGCCTTGTCGATTCCTAAATTGTCTAATATAGTTGAGTTTATTTCAAAAACTAGATTGAAACTTTTAGGGGTTTACAAAAAGTCCTTAATTGTTTTAAGGTTTAGAGTCTTAAGTGACTTAAGAGCTCGTAGTTTTTCAAGTTTAGGTTTTATCGATAATAGGCTTTCGAATTAGAAAGATAAGTTATTGTAAACTTAAGTTCTTAGTTTAGTTAATCCTTAGGAACGTTTGCGAAGTACTCTTAGTCAAATCATAGGCCCACTAAAAGTAGGGTTTACAGATACTCTTGACACTTATTCCTAGAGAAAATTTATACTTGTATCTATCAGTCAGCAACTAAGCACTTTCTTCTGTATTAGTTTGAATTGATGGTAAAGAGCATTGACCCATTTATTAAGTGTGTCATGTTCTACAAGGGCTATAGCTTCGGTACACAAAGATTGAAAATTTTGTAGTAGTAGTAGTAGTTCTCTCGGTGAGAAAGTTGAAGCCATATTTTGAAGCTTACTAGACTATTATCCTCATTGATCAACCATTGTGACAAGCATTATAATAGATTGATTCTTTAAGGAAGATGATGAAATATGCCTTAGAGCTCAGTACCTATGGTGTAAAATATAAACCTAGAACGGTACTAAAGGCTCAAGTACTGGTGGATTTTGTAGCCGAATTCACTAGAGAGGAAGACTATGTACAAATTGCCAAGAAATTTATCAAGTTTCTTTATGTCAATGGTTCTTCAACATGAGAAGGAAGTGGTGTAAGCCTAGTTCTTCAAGGTCCCTATAATGTCAAAGTTCATTATCGTCTGAAATTTGGATTCCCAACCAGTAACAATGAAGTAGAGTACGGAACTCTGATTATCAGATTGAAATTGGCAAAAGAAATTGGTGCCAAGAAAGTCGAAGTGTTCTTTAATTCCCAGCTGATGGTAAATCAGGTCACCTATTAGTGGTACAAACACTCACAGAAGAATTCCTATCTTTTTCCATTCATAAAATTCTGAGAAGCAAGAATATTACTGCCAATAAGTTGTTGAAGTTAGCTAGTATGGTATTCCTTGAGCTAAGTGAAAAACTTTTCGTTGAGTTTCTCTAGTAGAAAAGCTTATCCAATCTCTCGTAGAGTTGTGAGTTAACTCCTTGCTCAAGAGAAGAATTGTAGATGGATTCCTTAGTGAATTATCTAAAACATAGTACTTTCCCTAACGACAAAAAAGAGGTGCAAAGATTAGCTTACTAGGTTGTGAACTATACACTGATTGATGGTCAATTATATAAGCATAGCACATCTCAACCCTACCTTTGATGCTTTTCCCTGAGAGATGCCTAAAGGGTCTTATCTGAATTACATGGTAACATATGCAGTAACCACGTTAAGGCACAAATATTGTATATTCGAGCTTTATGGCTCGGCTATTTTTGGCCAACTATGAGAGAAGACACGAAGGACGTCATCCAGTACTATCCTCAATGCCAGAAGCACAACTCGCTGAGTAACTTACCAACCATCAAGTTATGTAGTTTAAGCAGCCCTTGGCCTTTTGCTTAGTGGAGGCTAGACATCCTCAAATCCTTTCCAAAATCTACCACCCAGTAATAATTCGTCATTGTCACTCTGGATTATTTTACCAAATGGGCCGAGGTTAAGGCAGTAGCAAAGATCACCGAGTAGAAGGTGGAAGCATTTGTCTTCGATTCCATTATATCAAGATTTGGAGTTCCTCATACAATAATCATAGATAATGGCCTACAGTTTGATAACAATAAGCTTTGGGCATTTTACAAGAAACATGGCATTCATCTTAATTATATGTCTATAGTATACTCTTAGATGAATGGACATGTTGAAGCTATCAATAAGATCATATTACGTATATTAAGAAGGAAGGTAGATCAAGTTAGGGGGAGGTTTACAGAAGAAAAACCAAATGTCCTATAGGGATATAGCACCACTCATAAAACTGGAATGAGAGAGACACCATTTAAGTTAGCATATGATACGAAAGCTATGTTGTCATTTGAGCTAAACTTGCCTAATCTGCGGATGCGTAATTTTGATATTATGCTTAATTAAGTTGGACTGACAGCGAATCTGGACACTATTGAGGAAATTCGAGATATTGCATGAGCTAGGGTTACAAGATACCAGCATAGAGTAGCAAAGTACTACAATCAGAAAGTAAAGCACAAAGTTTTCTAATACGGAGATCTAGTTTGCTATAAAATGGAAGCTATTGGTATCCAAGAGACTGAAGGAAAGCTTGACGCGAATTGGGAGGATCCTATAAGGATCCGAGAAGTCATTAGCGAAGGGGCCTATCGACTAGAAAGGTTAGATGGATCAATCATCCCTCGAGCATAGAATGCCAAGAATCTAAAATTTTATTTCAATTAATCTATCGGATAATTTATGTCTTCACTCATTTAGTGATAGCCAACATGTTTGTCAAATTGCAGTACTTATTTATGAGAATTATATTAAAAGTCTCATTATGTTTGTTTTCATCATGATTGCCAAATTAACGTGTTATAGGCTGTACGACAAATGAACTGACCCAAGTTCTAGCTTAACATGGTTAACGAACTATACAAATTAACCTTCCGGCTAAATAATGCAGCTAGTCTATGCCTTAAATGGTTAACGGATAGTAAAAAACAATTGGCATGTGAAATAAAACATGCTGAGAGAAGGATGGGCATGTGAAATAAAACATGCCAAGAAATAAGTAAAACATGTTGATGAATATGAGCTTGAAGCAACATATGTATATCATACACACCGTGAAAGTACAATACGTAAATTTAAACGTATTACAGATCTTTCAACTATTTTTGCTCAAGTGTCATAATCACTCAACATTGCCTTGAATATATTTCAATTGATAATTACATGTGAATGCAATGTGCCAATACAATAAGTCTTAAGGCCTATCCTTAGATTCAACAAAAGTGATTCTTAAATCAGTGGCTCGAGCTTCCTCCGCAACTGGGGTCTTGGAGCAAGCAACTTCTTCCACATGAGCTTCATTGTCACCTTCATTCATACTTTCGATACGTATCTTGTCGCTTTCATCTCTATCGACACTACTAACTTTGTCGTCGATGTCCATAGAGTCAAGACACGAGAGATCATAGTTAAGATGAAGCTTAAAGAGCTCTTCTCTTGCCACTTGAACCCCCTCCAACAACTTCTTGTATAGAAGCCTCTCGTATTGCCGACTTGAAGTAATTATATCGATACCATCTTCAATTGATGGTCCCCTTTTCATAGTCTCCTCTAACTTGGCCACACATCTCTATAAGTTTGAGTTGTTGGTCTCTAACTCCTTTATCTATAACCTAAGCTTATCTTCATCGTTACTCATCGTGTGAATAGTTTAGCCTAAGCCCTAGCACTCTTCTTTCTTCTTTTGTAGCTCTTTTTTCAAGCCTTCAGACATTTTGTACTCTTCTTCCATTTTAGCCTTTAAGCTAGAGATTTCATCTGTAGTAAGGTCATTTATCAGTAGCAAGTTCTTCCTGAAGCTTTCTCACCTCTATCTCAATCTTAATCCTCGCATTCTTGACAGTAGCATTTTGGGCCTTTGATGCATCTATGCATCCTCAACTTTCTACAGCAAATTCATTTAAGACAATCAAGAATGATTGGGTATGACACACAGATATAACTGTCGATATTATCCTCTTTGTCGGCCTTATCCAAAGCTGTCAGAATGTAGCTACTCATCTAGAAAAGGAAATGTGTTAGTTACTTGAACGAATTCGATAATTAAAAGAAATGGTTATGGATACTCACATCTCACAATTTGGCTACGATATGGGCCGTATTGCAACCGTCAACCCTATCAACATCCTTCTTAGCGATATCCTTGTCTTTTGGAAGAATGATCCCTTTTATTAGAGCTAAAGATTTCATCTTGTCTCCCAAGGTTGAGTCAGTATCCAAAATTTAGTGGCTCCAGTAAGGGATGAAGTACTCGCCGACCTCTTTGTTGGGGACAAATTCGGCGCTACTGATGCTAAGAGCTTTAAAATGCATTGCCTCCTTCTTCCTTTAGTCCAAGCCCTTGGACATTTTAATAGGTAATTAGTCGGTAAGTTCCTTCCCTGGTCTTTTGTCACCACTTAGAGTCATCACAATTGCCAGCGATGAGCCTTCTACGGAAATGGCATTTTCATCCTCCTTACTAAGATTTGTCTTTCGATGCTTACCATCCCTCAGCTCCATAGAAGTTTCAATAATCTCAACTGGAGGCTCCTCAAAATGAACAACCTCGGTCGATAATGTTTTCTCATTCTCCTTTAACCTTTCAGTAAGACAAGAGATCTTTTATACAGCGACCTACTTTATTGCAACCTCTTTTGTAGCCTCCTTTGCGACAGCAGGCCTAGTGGTATTTGCTGAGGTAGTCGCCCTTTTATCGGCCTTTGATTTCTTGGCTTTAGCTTGAGCAAGTAGCTTGGCAGGATTCACCTCGCTAACACCCATATCTGCGATATGAGTAAAGGAATTAATATAAAGACGAAAGAAAGATGGACTAACATTTTCAGTGCCGAGTAAGGCTCAAAGTCTACAATTCTCCCCCCAAGTCTTGAGAACGACTTTCCTTGTAACAAAACTTGGTATGGCAATAACTCATTAGCATACCTTCTTTTTCAAAAAAGATTGGGTCTCTATTTTCATAATGCCGTATAATCCTTTCGGTATCCCAAAAGAACATTTTGTTCTTCCTCCTCTCTTGAATTTCTTCACTGCTGCTACACCATTCAGCATCAGATCTATACCTTTTATACAGCTCTTCTCAGTCTATTGGGTTTAGAAGTCCAAATCCTCATCAACCACTATTAATATGAATTTTTCATGCCACTTGTGGATCTTGGATTCTAACCCATCAATGAACTTGCACCTATGCCTCGCAGTGGCAAAGTACCACCCGTCAGGCTATCTCTAGATAGTGAAGAAAAACCTAAACAACTGAGGCATAGCCTTGACCTTAACTTCTTCACAACTATCTCAAAAGCCACCAAAAGTCGATATGTGTTTGGTGAGAACATACTTAGCGCAACTTCGAAGTAGTTGAAGAAGCCCTAAACAAAAGCTGAAAAAAGGAAGTGCGGCCCAAAATCCAAATATTTCAAGTATATGTGGAACTTACGCTCCCTTAGGAAGCATACTCTCTTCCCATATTTCAGCCTCCTTAAGTTCCATGTTCTAGGAAGATCTCACCAGTACTAGTTGTTCTTTGTGACAAGAACTCTATCAACGGAACTAGCAGTACCATCAAGAGAGTTATGAGAGTAAGCTATTATGTTATACAGACATCTTGCTAAAGACCTCCCTTCCTTATCTCGAGATAATTATCCATAAGAAGCTTGTTAATCTGAGCAAGTTTATCCCACCTTACCTCCATATTATCGGCCAAACCACCCAAAGAACATGCTGCTTCACTCGTTATTTGGGGGGAAAAAGTGGCCTCAATTTCCATTGCCTTGGAATCAAATAAAACAAGTTGACGAGTAACTTTGAAACCATACCTAAATGGTTGTATGAAATGAAATAACACAATTCAAAGCATGTGAATTCAAAGATGAGAAAGCGAACAAAAGTTTAAGATTCAACTAGGGAAATGAAATCTGATTGTGAACAGTAACTTATATATGGACAATCCGTCCTTGTAACTGCAAGTCTATTTTTTACAGTAATGGTGTGCTGATTTGGCAATGACATGGATTGCTAACACGTGTTTCATGATAGAAATCTGATGGCTGACAACTTTCTGACAGTTATTAGGCCTACAGCAAAATGATGACCTAGGCGACAAATGTCATGCCTCCAATTTCTTGGTTTTTCAAATGGATAAGAGTTTAGAAATGGAAACCTTTCAATTGAGATGTGATATGTCCTACTCCCTATCTTACTTAGCATCAGTCTAGAAAATCAATCCTCTATTCGACCTTTAGTACAATATATATATGTCACTCTCTTTGTCGACTACTCGAACACGAGAGTTACGAGGCAAATGTTGATAGTTAGTTTTCGTTCATCTGGCATACTCATTCATCTAGACACCAATATGCTGTATATGTTGAATCTCTTAGCATACCTCTAGAAGTATGACACGTAACCTTTATGCCAAGTATCTTAAATCCGTTCCTGGTTTGAATTTAAGCCCATGGTAAGAACAGTTATCATAAGCACGGTTATATTACATAACCACTTACTCTCCCTACATATCAGAAAAGATGTCAAATCAAGAAGCTTCTATGTATCTTAACAATTATTCTAACAATTGCCTTAGACATTACAACCAACCATAAATATGGGAAAGAAAACTTCATAAGATCTCTCTAACACTTCACTCACATGCTTTTTATACAAAGTCACCCTACTAACATAGGCATCGGAGTAGCTGTACCAGACTGGCCTTAGTACCAAGCATCTCATTCTCTTTTGCAGGATTTTCCTTGATCCAAAAATTAACCAACAACATCAGCTATCAATACACATCCACCAAGAACCATCCTTCTTTGGTACTAAAACAACAGATATGACATAAGGGCTCATGCTTTCTTTGACATACTATAGGTCAATCAGCTCATCAACTTACTTCTTGAGCTTGGCTACCTATTCAGGATTGAGCCTATAGGTAGGCCATTTCAGTAAAGCTATTTTAGGCTAGAGATCAATAAAATGCTTAATACCTCTAATAGGGGTAACCCCATTGGTAGCTCATCAGGAAGTATGTCTACATATTCTTGGAACAAGGCCTGTATGTCGGCTGGTAGAGTTCCGTCCTCCTTCAACCTGAGTATTCTTCTCACTAAAAGGAAGACACACTCTTCAATCTTAACTTCCTTAAAGAATTGAGCTTGAGAAATCACTAAGCACTTCTTTTGTAAAAACTTAGAGATCTTAACTTAGGATTCCTAAACTTCTTTAGGGCTCATGGGGGTCAGTACTACTTTCTTATAGTCCTTTTGGAACATGTAAGTGTTTTGGTATCCGTCGAAGAGTACTCTTAAGTCAAATAAACAAGGTCAACTAAGAAGTATATGTAAGGCATACATGGATAGGACGTCATATAACACTTTATCCTTGTATCTATCCCTAATGGAGAACGGCAAATTTACCTGCTCAATAACTAAAAGTCCACCTTTCTCATTAAGCTACTGCATCTTATAAGGCCGAAGGTGAGAGCAGGTCAGTAACTTCAAGGCTATCACCACTCCTTAAGTTAATACGTTTGATACGGATATCGATATCATGTGAGCCTTGGGGGTGGGTCTGAACGTCAAGATAGTCCGAAGGATAAATGGTAGCCGAAGGTTAAGAAAGGGTTCTCATATACCGATGATAGATATGACTCGTAAACGCCTCACATGAGCTTAGGTTGCACTTAATATAATGTACAAGTGTGACTGGAGGGCACTTGCCACTAATCCACTCTTACAATAGACTAGATAAGAGTAAACGAGAGTAAGCAAAGACACTTAACTTAGTAAGGAAGGTATGTATGAAAAATGAATTCTCATTAATGATTATTATGGCTATTATATTTTACAGGTATTTATATGGCTTGTTTAAGGCAAGTCCTTGGTTTATGTAATTTACAAAAAGGATTCATATTAGGAAAGGAAAGATACATGGTGTACATAGGGAAAGTTATAAACAAACAATAGGATATTTAACTACAAAAAAGAAAGATAATATGGATGCTAGAAAAATAGAGTGCATGTTAACTATTTACTCTATGGTCCCAATGATGTTGTTGGCCAAGTCAAACGGGTTTTGGACAAATTAGGTTGTGGTTAGGTTCTTAGCAACTCGAAAGCTTAGATGTTTAGTGTTGAGGAAGAATTGGTCCAGTAAGAGACCTATTGTCCTGTTAACCTTAGTTAGTTGACTAGGTGCCAAGGCAACTCGACTTCGGTAATGTATTATGTTAGGAACAGCGAGTTAGTGCTTGACCTTGAACTAATGTGTTGTGAAGGGGTCAGCTCAGCAACAAGTTGAGTACCTCAAGAGTCTCTTTAATGAGATATAGAGCAAAGTAACTCCGTAAGTTGAATTGGAGGTGTGTTGTTCTTTAGAGTTAAACTCCCCTCAGACAGCTCGGTGAACCATATGAATGAGTCCTTAAGCTTGGAAGAGAATTATTGGTCTATAACCCCTATCATCCCTTCCAGGCTATTTGATATTTAGGATCAAATCTAGTTTTACTTCTTATTGATTGTCTTCAGGAACATACGAATGGAGGTTAGCAATGCTAAAGGAGTTTAAGACTCCATAATCTTCAAGAAGTGTAATCCATTAAGCATTAGGGTTGATCTTTTCAAGCACTTTAAATGGTCCATCAACTCTGTGAGATAACTTTCTTTTCTTTAGACTTGGGAATCGTTCATTATTAAGGTAGATCTAAACCAAATCACCAGGTTAAAATTCTCTATCCTTTCATCCCTTGCCTCACCTCTCAAGCTTAGCGGCAACTCTGCTCAATTACTCTATGACCTTCTAGTACATTGTCTTACTGGTCTTGGATCTCTTCATAGCTAGTTGATCTTCATCCTGGCTTAACAGGGGTGTTAGGTCTAGTGGGAGCTCATGGTTGAATCTGTAGGTAACCTCAAATGGCAACAAGCTTGTAGCACTGCAGGTGATCCTATTGTAAGTGAACTCAATTATGGGCAAGCACTAATCCCAATCAGCCATGTTCCAACCTACAGTAACTTGGAGTAGAGTTTCCATAATTCTATTAATAGCCTCAGTCTATCCATCCATTTGTAGATGACAAGACGTAATGAACAATAGCTTGGTTCCCATTCACTTCCATAATGTCCTCCAAAAGTGGCTCATGAATTTCAAGTCTCAATTTCAAATAATGGTCCTTAACACTCCGTGGAGTTTGGCGATCTCTTACAAGAAAAGAAAAGACATAGCCGAAGCATCATTAGTTTTAGAGCAAGGCACAAAGTATACCATCTTACTAAATTAGTCCGTGACTACCATGATGGAGTCCTTTTGATGTGTCTTCAAAGTTAGACACACGAAGGAGTACCATAACCAAGTGAACCGAAAGAAAATAAGAAAAGGTTAGAAAAGTCTAGGCAACTATCAACTAGACATTATGCACCAATATATCCTACACGACCTACAATCCATTAGATGTGACTCACTGGTCTGAACTATACGATCACCTGCCCCTACTCCTTGCTAAAGCGAATAGATAAGAGTTAAGGATAATGAGAACACTAAGATTGCTCACAAAGGAAACTTGTTTTTTAATTCTAATAATGTAAGAGATATGTTTGTGTACAAAATGAATGGGGTTTGTATACTAGCCCCATTAGGGCTACAAGCACATATGAAAAGACAAAAGGGGTAATTTGCAATTGGAATACATAAAATAAACTAAAAGGGGTCAAAGAAATAAAAAATATTCAATATAGAAAAGTAAATAATTCTTCTAGAATGTTGTGCTAGAAAACACATGTCGCATGGTAGCTAGTGTTTTGAAATATAGTACAATTCTAACAAAATGAAAAAAAGAGAGTCCATATTCAAAGCTGACTTGATTTGCATCAAGTTACAGCTCAGTCAATCAGTTACTAGAGGTATTTGGCTTGGACTAGTGTCGGGTGCTAGTGGTCGACTTGGATGATGTTTTATGTCATGGCATAGCTGCTTAGGAGGTTAGTCTTTTTGCTTAGAAGGTTGGTGTAGATACCCAATTTTTTCCCCATTTATTTTATTTTATTTCCTCAATAGGTCCTAAATTAGGAAAAACACAAAAAATATGTAGTCAAAGAAAACCTAAAAAAATAATGAAATTTAGAAGAAATAAAGATCTTATAAAAATACAAGAAAAACAAAAAAAAAATTAGAAATTTGGAAAAATATCAAAAATAGGAAATCTAGAAAGAAACTAAAAATAAAAGAAAAAAAATTGAAAAAAAAAAGTAGATTTTAGAAAATAATATTTTAATAAAATAAATTTTTAAATAAGTTTAGAAGTTGAGTCGTTGGGATTGAGCTTAGATTTAAATCTAGCCTAAGTTGACTTGATCCATATGTCAAATTTAATTGTACATACGGATAAGATATAGGCCAATGGCCTAACGGATAAACATATGAACATCGGCATTATGGTCTTGGGTTCAAATCTTAGTGAAGGCATGCATAAGCTTTTTTTTTTTTTAATTTTTCATCACATTAAGGACTGCCACGTATCAGGATCTAATTATGCCATGTATCTTGACACGTAGTAAGTTAAGATTGGATAATATGCTGACGTAGCGTCACATGTTACATAATGACATGTAGCAAGTTGGGGTTAGTCGGGTCAACTGACGTGGTGTTATGTCAGCACTTTCCTTCTCTTTCTCTTAGTTTTTCCTCATTTTCTCCAGGTTTTCCTCTTTTTCCCAATCAAGAACAGGCCCGACCCCTTCGCTTTATCCTTTGATTTCGTGCATTTTCCTTGCTAAAACATACCAATTAATGGTGTGAATTCATCCTCTACATGGCCTATTGTGAATTGGTACAAAAAATATGTCCAAATTCAGTCACTTACACATTCAAATCATGCTTCAAAAGTTAGAAAAAAATTGGATTCTCAAACATTTTCATTCAATTTCGATTTCTGATTTCCTTGTTTGTTTGGTGAATTCGTATATAAAATAGGTCTTAGGGGAGCTCATTGATGATGGAGAACCAACAAATGAGCTTTAGAATCACTCAAAAACACCTTCTCTCTCTCATGATCACTTTCTCTCTCTCTCTCTCTACTCAAGTTCGAGCCAAACCACTACCCTAAGAACACTACCCATAGCTTAAGCTCTCCATTACACCCCTTTTTAACCTTCGCCATGGCCCCTAACAGCGTCACCAACTAGCCACCCCCAAAACCCTAACCACCATGTTACATCCTCTCAAACCACCACGTCTAACTACTGTAGGCCCAACTGACCCTACAGCTAAACTACCCACACCTCGAAACCTCACACCACACCCCCCCCTCTTGTACCCAACAAACCTCGACAACATTACCCATCAACCACCTCTAGCTACTGCACCCAAACACCCTTTAAACCACTCTCAAACCCCACGGTGCTCTTCTTACCCCCCATATCCCTAATCTAAAACTCACAAATCTCCTTTCCCTTGCTAACTTTAGCCAATAGATCGACCTAAGCCACACTACCTTACTGTCGAGCTTAAAGTGGAGTTGGAGCAACCCGGATCTAGAGGCTAATGATATAAGGCAAGCGTACCTATCAGTTTTAATATAGCGGATGTGAGTCCAGGTCGATCCCTCAGAGATTTTGAGTACTAATATTAACTTTAGCTTTATTATCTAACCGAAAAATTGTGAAAGTTTGAATTAATTAAAAATACTGAAATTAACAACTAAACTACTTATGAGACTTAATTACGCAAATTAGAAAGCAATAAATTACGAACGACTTCAAGTGTGCAATAATGTATTTAGGAATTATTTCCCCTAGTGTTTAACATGTAACCTTTTTAAAATATATCCAATTCAATTTCTATTATTCTTGACCGGAGGGATTCACAATTAAAGCTAATATCTTTCTCAAGCATATTAACCCTAATCCTAAATTATTTACCGGAATCTCTTCACTTAGTAATATAATTTAGAATTGCATTAGAGTGTAATGAATTCCCATGCAAACAATCAACTTTCCGGCAGAACCATGTATCTTATCTCTAAGTATACATGTAATTCTCTTCAATTATGCCTAGATCTAATTACACATGCAATTTCTCAATTAACATGCATAATATCATATATTGACACTCTAGAATTATCAATCTATAATTAACGACATCATTGAATCAAGAAAAGGTAGAAACTTTATTGAAATTATAATTCAATCGAAGGTTTACATGAAACCCTAGGTTCCATAATCCTAAATACTCTAATTCTAAGCTATCATAACGAATCTAAAAACGAGTTTCATCAAAAACGTAAAATAAAGCATAAAAACCCCTCTTAATTTGATGAACAATCTCTCTAATCTTGAAATCGATGTCGTTCTTGCTTCTTGATTAATGTTCTTCTCCAATCTCCTCTCGTCTCTTGTGTCTCTTGTTTCTGTAATGTCTCCTCTTTTTTGAAACCCTAATATGTCTTTTTATAGTGTATCAAAAAGATTTTGTTTTCGTCACCCGACATGGCCTAGAACATGACCGTGTCCCCAGGTCGTGTAACTTTCTGCACTTAGGCAAATTTTCTGCACAACTTCAAAAATTCAGAACTTCTTCGTTTGAACTCGGAATTGAGTGAAACTTGATTCCTTTTCTTCGTTTTCGAGCCTAGAACGCGTTTAAACCCTGAAATCAACATTTTACTCAATTAAGTATCAATTTCTTTAAAGAAAACCAAAAATGTGCGGAAAATACTATAAAATCACCCTATGAAATATATTTAAAATTAGAGTTATCAGCTAAACAGACCCAAACCCGACTAACCCATCTAATCTACTCTAGGCCTAACTTACGAGCCCATTGCATCCGAAGCTTTTTATTTTATTTATTTCCTTTTGTTTTTTAGTTGTTGTTGTTGTTGTTTTTATTTCTTTCTTTATTTTCTTTTCTTTTCTTTATAATTGTAAATGTGAATAAATAAATAAGGAAAAATGGAAAAGTAAAAAATAAATAAATAAAAGAGAAAAAAAGGGATAGTTTATTTATTTACTTTTTAGTTTAATAGAATAAATAATTAATAAATAAATAGGATAGTATAAATAGGTACATATGTTAGTGAATAGAGTTATTTTGTCACTTAGGAAATTGATTTTTCAAAAATAAAAATAATCGGATCATTTTTCAAATTAGGACATTTTAGAATTTTTCAAAAAAACAAAGAGTCCCAATTTAGGACCTTCTGTTTTTTAGAACTTTCCTTAAATAAACCAAATTGAACTTAAAACGTAAACTCGATTGTGTTTTTTTTTTAAATTAAAACAAAATCACTTGCTAAAGTTTTACAAAAAAAAAAAATACTACGTACATTTGATCTCGAATAGAAGATACATAGGCAACTACGGGGCGACAATAAAAATAAAAAATATATATAATTTTCCTTTTTTCCTAGATTACTTAATTTATCTAATTAGATAAATTAACAATCAAGTTTTTATGAAATTAAAAAGGTGATTTTTAAGATAAATGTTAAATTTGAAAAGTCAATGGTACCCATAAAGGTTTAAAATTCCTAACCCCTGAATTCTGATCTCTAGTTTCAAAAATCATTTTTTTAAATTGGTTTTAATCATAAAACTAATGGCTAAGTTATAACCAATCCACCCTTTAACTGTTTATCCCGACTTCGGTTAGGTGGCGACTCTAATATGTTTTCAAATTAAACAATTTTTCTTTAAACCTTAATCGAGAATCAGTACTAAATGGGAAAGGGTTTAATATTGGTCGGTTTAAAGAAGTCATAATTTTTTAAAAACCAAGGGTGAAAAACTAGGCTCGACAATTAGCATGTTAGCTTGGCTACTTTAGAAACTATGCTGGCGTACGTAAGAGCCAAATACTCAGGTCGACAATAGAGTGGAACATAGAGGTTGGGATAGGAATTCTTCTTTTGGATAGGGCTTTAAGCTAATATTCTCTATGTGACTCCTGTGTGTCCTTTAGCCTAGTTGCGCGTAATTAGTCCAGGAAGTCGATTCCTATCACCTTCCCTCTGGATATCCTTGGCAATCCTAACATAAAGTCCATACTCAGCTAAGACCATGGTTTGGTCGAGATTAGCAAAGTTAAATATTATCCTTGTTCAGCTAAACTCTTTGCTCTTTTACAAGTTATACATCTTTTTAGTATAGCTTAGACATCTTTCATCATCCTCAGTTAAAAGAATTTAGAGGCTTGTACCTCATGATTTCAGTGCTTACCAAAATGTCCAAACAATCTTACATCATGCACTTTGTGCACTAACAATTCTCACATAAAACAGGTTAGGATACACAATCTCCTTTTTCTAAATAAGTATCTGTCTTCCCTGTGATATTCATCAAATGTTCAGCCTTCTTTCACATTTGGCATAGATCAATCTAAAGTGTAGATCATCGGCATATGAATCCTTGATCATAGAAAATCTAAGTAACCCAGTCTACTACTCAGTCAAGGGAATGTAGTCTCAATAAAGCATCAGCCACTACATTATTCGTACCATTCTTGTACTTTACAACATAAGAAAATCTCTCCATAAATTCTACCCACTTAGCTTGTCTTCGAGACAACTTAGGTTGGCTTTTCAAATATCTCAAAGACTTATGATCAGTGTAGATCACAAATTCTTTGGATAAAAGGTAATGTAGCTAGATAGTCAAGGCTCAGATCAAGAAGTAAAACTCTATATCATATAAGGAATAGTTGAGCATAGCTCCTCTGAGCATTTCACTAAAGTAGACAATAGGTCAACCCTCTCGCATCAACATAGCTCCTATTCCCAATCCAAATGCATTGCACTCTACTTCAAATACCTTTTCAAAGCTCAAAAGAGCTAAGACAGGGGCGATAGTTAGCTTCTCCTTTACCTTTTCAGAACTCCTTTGTTCCTTCTCTCCCTACTTGAACTCCACATTCTTCTTTGATAGTTCGATGAGTAGTGCCACAATAGTACTGAAGTTCTTTATAAGTTAGCAATAGTATGATGCTAGGCTATGGAATCTTTACATGTTAGATGAACAAGTCAATACAGGCCATTTGGTAATCACTCTTATATTCTAATCATCAACTCATATACCACCACTGCTCACAACAAATCCCAAAAAGATCACTTCAGGTAATTAAAAGTCATATTTCTTCATGTTCACATAAAGCTTCTCAACTCAAAGTTTTGAAAAGACTATTCGAAGGTACTTATAGTAAGTCTTCAAGTTGGGGCTATAGACTAGGATATCATAAAAAATACACTATTACAAATTTCCCTATTAGTTCTCAAAGTACTTAGTTCATTAGCCTTATGAATGCACTCGGTGCATTTGATAGTTTGAAGGGCATGGCAAGCCATTCATATAATCCATTACAAGTCTTAAATGCGATCTTCTATTCATCTCCCTCTCACATTTGGATATGATGGTATCTAAATTTTAGATCAATCTTAAAGATCATTCTTGCTCCATTCAACTCATATAGCATATCATTAAGCCTTGGTATAGGGTACCTATACTTGATGGTAATGCAATTGATTTGCTAGCTATCTACGCACATCCTTCATGTCCCATCTTTCTTTAGCACCAACAAAGCTAGTAGAGCACATGGGCTTAGGGACTTACATACATACCCTTTCTTAATCAATTCATCTACTTGCCTTTGCAACCCAATAGCTTGTTTGGGATTTAACCTATAGGAAGACTTATTTGGCAAGGTAACTCTTAACTATAAGTCTATCGCATGTTCAATGCCTTAAATGTGAGGTAGACCTTCTACTAGTTCATCTGGGAGCAACTTAGTAAACTTATCCAGTAAGGACTTTACCTAGGTAGGTAGCAATTCCTCCTCTACTCCTCTCATCTCAAGCAACCTTCTAACCAGTAGATAAGTCAGCTCTTCAAGCTACACCTCTCTTTTCAACTCGACTCAAGTCATCACTAACGCTTCCTTCTTCAAAACTTGACTTAGTTGAGTTTACATACTTTTAACTTGTTCAACAATCATTGGGCTTAGCTTTACCTTCCTACCCTTGTGCTTTGAAGAACATGTGTTCTTCCTTCCATCATATATGACATTCCAATCAAAAATTCATGGCCATCTAAGAAGAATATGGGACACACTCATGGGTACCACATCATAGAGCACTTCATCTTAGTAGTTTCTAATAATGATTGGCAAAATCACTTGTTCATTTACTTATAGAGCTTCCTTATCACTGAGCTAGTATAGTTTATAAGGCTTAGGGTGAGGTTTGATCAACAACTTCAACTATTGGACCATGAATGCAATGTCGCATTGGTATAGCTAGCACTATCAATAATCAATGTATACAACAACCCATTCACCATACAGCCAATGTGAAACAAATTATCACGTTGTTCATCTTTTAGTGCTTAGCTCACACTCATTACTTACCTCAGTACCATGGTTGAAGGCATAAAATTACCCTCTTTGCTTTGAATAATTGGTGTTACGATCTCACTTCCACAAATGTCATCCACAAATATAAAATTTGCCCCTTTTTTTAGAAACAGCAGAATGCTATACTATTAATGAACTTGCTTATGAATAGAAATGAATAAATTTTAGTGGAAATTGTGAATAAACGATAAGCATATCAATTTATTGATAATACAGGCACAGTAACCAAAGTTGTATTTTGCAATGAAAGAAACAATAGAGTTTAGAAAGATAACGAAGTACTAAATTCTACTATTTCTACTCTAATTTGGGCAATTGATTGAGCAATTTTAAGGACAAGAACATTCAAATTATCTAAATAGAAGTAAAAACTACAATGGAATTAAGTGTGGAATTTAGCAATTTCTTGATATTAGGATGTGGATTTCTTCATAAAAGGTATACGAGTAACGAGTAAACAATCGTCCAAAATCGTTGTGGCCATACTATTAGAGTATTTATGATAGTTTAAATATGGATTTTACTCACACTCATAGAATTTATTCAACTCTTGTTTCATAAATTCTATCATGTAGCAAAAGCATTATATTATCAATATATCATCTACACTATCAACGAGCTATTCGAGTCCCATCATTACTTAAATAACGATAGGTTCTATTTGGGGTTTTCAAATCCTATTGTGGTATCTAAACCCTATTAGCATAGTAAGGGGGGGGGGGGGGGGGGGGGGGGGGGGGCAATGTATAGGAAACGCTATCTAGCATGACATTAACTCAATACTCAAGTTATACCTAATTACACCATAGAACTAAGTAACATTCCAAATTTACATTATCACAATACAAAAACATCAATTGCTAAAACTATTTCATCATGTTCACACATTACCCATAAGCATAATAAGCTTTATTTATCACATTCATGGTGATGGGGATTAACCTCCAACTATATCTAAGCTAAGGCTAACCAATCCCAAGCTGAGACCAATCAAGTTTTACCAAGGCCAATTTGATAACAGAAGACTAAGGGGAAGAAAAGGAGACATTCAACACCAAGTTTGTCACCTGTCAAGATGCTAAGAGACCACACGACTAAGGACTCGAGGCCAAAGATCCACTCGACATGGCACCAAGAGACTAGCACTGACTAATTCTATCACTCGGCAATTATGGGGTAACCTTTCTAGTGTCTCAGCCAAGCACTACGAGACTTTAGAAGCTCCCCCTCGAACTCGGACATCCAACTGCAAACACCACCCAATTTAGATCTTGCTCTTTCCAAGATAGGTTGAGTGATTGCATGTCGACTTTTATTAAATGCACAATTTTGTATTCTTATACATGTTTTTCTTTATTTTATTTCTAGGCTTGATTTTTTAGAATTTAAGGATTTGTACATTATTTACAGTTTTGCCACTAGGGTTTAGAACTTGCTATAAATAGTAACATTTGTAATCATAAAAGGACATATACAGTTCAAAGTTCAGACATAGTGAAGAATATTCCCATATAGAGTAAAACTTTCCACTTTCGAGCAAGGCTATACTTATGCTAATAGAGCTTGTGTTTACTAGATTATTAAGTGTTGATTAGAATCTTTAGTCTTTCCTATGTTCTTATCAATCTAGACTTTAAGATTGCGGTGAACCCTTCATTTGAACTAGTTAGTAAGTAGCATCTAACCTTCATTTGAATCCCAAGTAACATTTTGTGTTCATGAGTTATATCAAACCCTATTTCAAGCTTAAACCTTTGATTGTGTTTATATCCTGGTACGTGATACCCATCTACATTTACACTCAAAACCCCTATTTTACTTCTTGTTCTTCACACCTACTCAAATCCACGAATACCTATTCTATTCATCCGACCTACTATCGCATCATCTTGGTATCAGGGCTTTGGAGAGACACGCATGCTAGTATTCTTCAAAGTTAATTTATGGTTTGAACATTTCTGATAATCATCATTCCGTAGTTAGTATGTTGTTCCTGTCTTTAGTAGTCGTAATATTATGCTGTAGTTGAGTCTAGTGACATTAATTTCAGCGATTGATACTAGTTGTTGTGGAATTACTTGTCAATAGTAGTAGCTGTAAAAGCCAAGTAGTGGTTATTTCTGGGTTATTGTAATTGTGTTTTGTTGTTTATTCAATTTTTTAGAAAATTACTACATGAATGAGAATGTTGGAGGATAGTGTCAACACCAGATTTAGAATCTCACTAACTTTATCCAAGAACTCACTAGTTTAGTTAGGGGCCGTAGACATGACAGCTAAGAAGAAAGAAGGGAACGAACACCTATCGGTAGAAGTGATTCCAATAAACTTGACAACGATGAGCAACAACCAAGAAGAGATTTCGAACCAAAAAGGAGAGAAAACTAACCTATGTTAAGAAGAATAAATGAAAGGAGTATTGACTCTAAAGAAAATCAAGAAGGTCAAAGAAGAGAGCTAAGGCCGAGAAGGGATGTGTCCTAGCAAAGCTCCAACAGAAGTGGTTGATCCGAAGTGAACTAACCAGCTCGGAATGCAAGGGATAAACCCCGATCACCTAGCCGAGGACTTGATAATATAAAGCTTAAGTTGCTGACCATCAATGGAAGTAGTCAGCCTGAAGAATTCCTTGATTAGGTTCCTCGAGTTGAGAAGTTATTTGAGTACTACGAGTGTAATGATCGAGAAAAAGTCAAGCTAACTTCATTATCCTTTATTGAATATGTAAGCCTTTAGTGGGATAAGCTAGTTGTTAAGCGAGATGCTGGAGGAGAGGAGCCAATCAGAACTTGGAGGCTTATGAAGCGATTGATGAATCAACACTTTGTGCTGACCTACTTCAAGCAAGAGATGCTCCATGCATTCTAGCACTTGAGATAAGGTTAAAATACAGTTGAAGAGTATTTGCAAGAGTTTGAGACCTTGATGAAGAAATGTGAGATTGCCAAGCCACAGGACCACTATTGTTAGATTCCTGAGTAGACTCTGAGATGACATTGCTAATGTAGTTGAACTATAGCCGTTCAATTCATTGGATGAACTTATCAAATTAACATTAAGGGTAGAGAGACAGAGGAGAAGAAGACATCAAAGATCAACTAATCGACCTCAACAAGTTAGCCTTAAACCTAAGAAATATGCTGAGCGAAGGTCAAAGAAGAAGATGGAGAGAGGTGAGTCCGGCCGACCCAATCATGTCAAGAAAAAGTTTTCTAAGAAAGAAAAGGTACTCGGCAACAAGGCTCATGAAGTGAAGTGCTTCAAATGCTTAAGCTATGGACATATTACATCGTAATGCCTGAATAAAAGGGTCATGGTCTTGAAAGGTGAAGGAGCCAATGCTTAAGTAGAAAGTCAGAGTAATAGGTGTTCGAAAGACGAGTAGATAGAGGAAGATGTCTATGCCAAAAACTTGGATGACCTCTTAGTTATGATGACACGAGCCAACCTAAAGGCAGATCCCAGATAAAGGAAAAATTTATTTCATATGCGGTGTTTGGTGAATGGGAAAACCTATTCTCTAGTTGTTGATGAGGAAAGCTACACCAACATCATTTTCGCTAAGTTAGTAGAAAAGATGAAATTGCTAACCTACTCGCATCCCCGACCCTATGGATTAAAGTGGTTTGATGGCAAGGGTATAGTCCATGTACATAAGAGAGCTCTAATAGCGTTCGAAGAAAGGCAATATGAGGATGAGATTGAATTTGACGTGGTGCCTGTGAATGTCGCAAATTTGCGTCTTGGCCGACCATAGGACTATGATTGGAAAATGATCCATGACTATTTCCTCAACACTTACGCTATTTAGAAGGATGAGAAGAGTTATTACTTGACTTCCATCAGCATTGAGGAAATCTAAAGACATTCGGTACCCATGGTGAAGCAAAAGGAGAAGAGAAGTTTGTTCAGTATCCCGGCCTGTGCTCAATGTTTAATGTTGAAGATGACTTCCTTTTGAACCCGTGATAATTATGGAAATCAACCTTTGACCATATCTAAGCCGAGATTGACCAATCCCAAGACAAGACCAATTAAGTTTTATCGAGGCCAATCTAATGACAAAAGATTAAGGGGAAGAAAAGGAGACACTCGACACCAATTTTATCATTTACTGAGATGCTGAGAGACCATACAACCGAAGACTAAACGCCAAAGATCCACTTGACATGACATTGAGAGACTAATGCCGACTAATTCTATCACTCGAAAATTATGGGCCAACCTTTCTAGTGTCTTGACCAAGCACTGTAAGACTGCAAAAGCTTCTCCTCAAACTCGGACATCCAACTGCCAACCCCGCCTAATTTGAATCCTGCTCCTTTTAGGATAGGCCAAATGACTACATACGGACTTCTATTAAACGTGCAGTTTTGTATTCTTGTTCATGTTTTTCTTTATTTCATTTATGAGCCCAATTCTTTAGGGTTTAAAGCTTTGTATATTATTAATAGTTTTTCCACTAAGGATTAGGACTTGCTATAAATAACAACATTTGTAGTCATAAAAGGACACACACAGTTTAGAGTTCAGACATAGTGAAGAATATTCCCATACAGTGTGAAACCTTCCTCTTTTAAGTAAGGCTATACTTGAGCTAGCAGAGCTTGCATTTGCCATATTATTGAGTGTTAATTAAACTCTTTAATCTTTCTTGTGTTCTTATCATTTTTAACCCTAAGATTGTAGTGAACCCTTCATTTGAACTAGTTAGTAAGTTGTATCTAACCCTCATTTGAATCCCGAGCAACATTTATTATTCGTAGGTTGTATCAAACCTTATTTCTAGCTCAAACCCCTTATTATGTTTGTGTCTTGGTGCATAATATCTATCCACATTCATACTCAAAACCCTTATTTTACTTCCTGTTCTTCATACCTATTCAAATCCATAAATACCCATGCTGTTCTTCAGATCTACTATCGCATCACTTAGAGAATAAACATTCAACACATAATACACATGAACATGAAAATAAACATTGCATTAAACATGGAAAAAGTGTCAGAAACATTACAAAACCGAGCTCCTCAACTTCAACAATGGAGTTCCTCAAGATTTTCCCAACAATCTCCATGGATGCGATGGAAATTCACAAACCTAAACCTTTGAAAGAGCTAAAATCCACTAATAGTTTATGCTACAATCATAAAAATACAAGAAAACTCCATGGAAATCATAAAACTATGCTAAAAGTAACCTATAATAGCCTAAAGGAGAGAGAAATGGCGGAAACTAGAACCCTAAACCCTAGAAATTACAAAGCAAAATCTACAAAAAGAATGAAGAAGAAGAGGTTTAATATTAGGTCATTACCAGCATGATGGTAATCAAAGGTACCAGCATGCTAGTGGACACATACCGTGTCCTTCTCTTCTTTTATTTTATTGAAACGATATGTTTGTGCTTCAAGAGTCAAGTATATCGTCATGCCAGTAACTAGATACCATCATACCGGTACACCCTTCTAGTTTTGCAACTTGATTGAATTCTACCTTAGGTACCGTCTTGATGGTAGATAGGCCTACCGTCATGCTGGTAGTTCTAATTTCCAAGTTTCCTTCTTTAATCTTTTCTTTATTTCTGACTTCATGAATTAGGGCTACCATTACATGGTAACGTTATGATGTACAAGACCAAACATAAAAAGCATAAATTCTTTAAATATGTGATACTTTTGAGCATTGAAACACAAAAATATGAATTACACTTGTGTTGAGTAATTATATGTGATTTTAATGAAAATTCATACACTTTTACTTGAAAATCTATTGAATCACATATAATTATTAGAGAAATCTTTTTAAAAAGTGTATGGTTTTACATACTTATTACATATTATAACTTACTTGTCCTCTAGTAAGCTTAAACTACTAGAAGAGCAATGCGTAAACGATAGATTCTTTAATCTTTAGTTGTTAAGTCTACTATCTAGTTTATACATATTAAGTTGTGCATTTTTCAATTCAGCTTTTGGGGCAATTAATTGTTCATGAAAGCTAAGTGGATGTTTGAGTATGCCTAGTTGTATATCTAAGAGAATTAATGAATTAATCCATGGTTCATAAAGAGTTAAGTCTCTTATTTAACTCAAGATTGGATAACTCCAGATCAAATAAGTTTTCATAAAGGGAGAGAAAGGCACATACAAATTTTAGATTGATCAACATGTATATAACCCTAATCCTTCCCTTAAGCCAATCATAATTTAGAAAAATATGACAAAATTGGATTGTTCTTTACTCGAATCTCCTAATTTTTTTACTTTTCTTACTTATGGCTAATTTTCACTCATGCATACTGAACTTTTGTTTAAGGGATGTCATATCTTAATATAGCATAAGATGTACCATCACACAAGAATACCTATTTATACTCAACAAAAGTTCTATTTATAACAAAAGAGTATTAGAACGAAGTTTATCTTTATACTTGCTTATACAAAAAGTACATCTACCAAACTTATCAAAACCTAAAATAAAGTTTTTTTTTTAATTTCTTTTTATATGTATAGATCCTTCATAGAAATAATTCAAAAATGGCTAACTCCATCTTAAGCACTCTCAAAGCAATTTTTCCCCCAATTGATGTTGCCCTACCAATTCTCTTCTTAACTTAAGGATACATAAGTATCCCCTTAACTCTCTATGAGTAAGTGAGAGTAGATAAAATAAAGCATAGAACAGACACCATGCATATTTACTTAGATTAATACTATAAGATATTTAATTTCATAATCCAAGTTACTAATACAAACTATTTATGCATGAAATTTGTACCATCCTCATGTACGTGACATGCATCGGTATTGATATCCTATACTTTTCCAAATCTTCGTCCGGTTAGTCGACATACTCGGGTATCTAGATACTATGTCCAAGAACCTAAAGCAATAAGGAACTGCTTAGGAGTAAGACCCCTAACAAAACCACCTATTTTAAAAATCCAACACATAGTTAGCCACACATTGTGCCCAAAATAAGTTGAGTAATGCAGTTCTATATGCTCAAAAGCCAACTCAATAGTGTTTAAGCTCTTAGAAACTTGACCCATAAGTCCTTTCGTACCATGCCATAAATGTAGTATATAGTACAATAACCTAGTATCAAGCACGAATCCCAAGTTCTACATTATAAACAAGTTAACTATCTCAATTCTAACTTTGCTTCTCAACTTCATATTACAGTCCTTCATTTAGGGTTCACTTAGGTGAATACCCTAAAGAATAATTCAATTTCTAAGTTTTACAAATAGAAACATATATCAATGAATCGACCATATATGAGGAAACATTTCACTCAATCAATACACATTCAACAGAATCATGTATTAAGTCAATCCAATACATTATTACAGTTCATAACATAACTGACTCCAAGTTAAGTAGACAGGTTTACTTGCACAAAAACAAAAATATGCACTTACTCAAGCTTAATAGTAGCGTAAAATCCTAAGCTTCACAATGTGGTCTTTTTTCACCTATCATACCTAAGAAAATATACATAGACCCTAAGTCAACTACAGGTTGATACTAAGTTCTTATGCGATTTCAATGTTATGTTTTCAAATTTAATTCGATTGTATCTTATTCATTTCTTATCTAATTTCAATAAACTTTATGTAGTCACGATTGTTATTTTAAGTACTATTAAGATATCTTAAGAATCATGACCAATCAAGATTGTTAAATATCCAAAAATAAGTTTTCGTATTATCGGTTTGATTGTACATTAATATAAATTCGTAATTAACTCGAATAAATCCTAAATCTAAATTAAGAATCATAAAATTATCCATTTCCTGAGCTAGTCAACATTCATTTTGTACTCAAAAATACTAATCCATTACATATTTAACAAAAATCAAATTAGTATTAATTATTATATCATATATTAGGCTAATATATAGGTTTATATTATGAAAATACACAATAAATAGTATGTAAGCTCGATTAATTCCACGAAAAATCCTATACACTCACAAAAATATGTAGTTTAATTATGGATCACGAATTATAATAAACTAGCTATTATATATTTTTATGAAAATAGCAATTTTAACTCAAAATTAGCGAAAATTAAGCAAATAAGAATTTATTCACAAGATAAAATTCAAGTGTCCCAAACATCATTATGAACTTTCAGGAATCATAATACATAGGGCTCATACTTTGATTTTGTTAAAAACTAATTAATTCAATAAAATAGCAAAATTACCCATTTATCCAAAATAATTAAAATTAATAGTAAAAATAATTATTTTCAAAAATCCTTGTTGCTAAAATTAAATACATATATTAATTATGCTACATAACAATTTTCAACTTGAAAGAACGTTATTTAATATTTCTAAAATTTAATTCAATTATTGTCCAAATTGTGTCGTTTCTTAAGGACACTATATTTATGATAATTATTTAATTAAAATAAAATTACTACAATATCTACACATAAAATAACTCTAGAAAATCAAGTTTCATAATTAAATAACATCGTTTTCTATTTTTACCAAATTCACAAAGTTTCAGCTGGAAATTTGATTCACCTGAACTGGTTGGCTCTAGCCACCCTCCCTCCATCCAACCTAGTTAGAACACCTCCTCTATTGGTGCTTTCTTTTACCCCAATTGGCCACCACAACCAAACACCTATAACCCTTAGAATCGTCCTAATTAGATGCTATGCTTTGTTTTTGTTCTAATTTACTTTTTTTTTTTGAAATTTTCTTGAATGTTTTTCTTACATTTTCAAACTTGAAAAATGTTATTTTTGAAGTGTACATGCTCTATTTATATTTTCTAAATGGATTAGGATTAGTAAAAATTAGACATGTGGCTTGCACATGTCATTTTCTCCATTTTTTAATGCATGAGGTGTCACTTTCTAGTGATATCCCTTTTGACTCATCAATTCAAATTGATCCTTGGCTACTACATCATGGTATGACTTATCCTTTCATTTTTTTTAATTAATTTTCCAATTTTTATGTTAATTTACCTTATTTTAATATTAATTTATTATATATATGCATTTAATACAAATAATGTATATTCTATGTTAATACATGTATATTACATATAATACAACTTCATTTTTTATTTTTATAAGTTAAATAACTTATCTCTAATATCTCGTTATATTTAAATACTATAATTTCGTGTTTTCAATATTTATTAACTTTAGCAATAAATTGACCTGTTTTTAAATTAATATTTTTATTTAACTTATTTTGAGAAATTGATTTTACTTAAATTACTTTGTTTAATTCTCCTAACTTTACTATGAAGTTTGAAATTAAATGGATATCATAGCTTGACGCCCTAAATATAGGGACTCAGACCTTAGGGTAATTGTATGGGCTCAAAACCTTAAGATATTATAATAGAGCTCTTTATTCCTCACTTTTTCGATGAGTGAGCACTAGGGGCTCATGAACACATTCTAGAATTTATCATTCCAAAAAATGTGCTAAGCACTTATTGGGCACCCTAAATGTTTACCTACGCTCTCTTTTTCCTTTTGTTCTTCTTTTTTTTTAAAAAAAAAAAATTGTTTTGGTTAGGTTTACCCCCAACTTTTGAATTTTGGGCAATTTTCATTCTATTTTTATTGGGAAATCCTTTTCAAGACCAAAGCAATTTCAACATTTTTTTATAATACTATACTTGGCTATTTGGAAATTCAAAGGGCACGATATATGAAAATTAATTATCTAAAAAGCAAATGCTTAACTCTAACTAGTAGCACCATCTTATTCTTAGCTCATGAATCCGAAGTTAAACATAAAGGGTAACAATCTAATCCAAAGATTTTATCCATTAATTCTAGAGTAATGTAATAAGGTCACTCTATTTGTTCCTCATTCATAAACACAACAAATACAAAAGTTACTTGCTCTTTTTCACACAACTCAAAGATTTGAAGAAAATAAAATAGACTTAGCAAACAAATACTCAACACAAATGTAATATCAATCCAACAAAGCGTTGCCACATCTTTAATCCATTCCATATATTCCCTATCCCCAACTTTTATTTCAACTCATCATCAAATGTAAATTATAAAGGTAAGGTTAGAACAAGACTTCCTTGGAAATTAAGTTGAGGTGCTTTGTTTTCCTTTCACTCTTCAAGTAATCTTAGAGTTAAATTTGAGCCTCTTTAAAGTTTTGCACAAGAACAGAAATCATCTCCAAATATCTTATTTAACCATTTTCTCAAAATATAAAACAAAAAAAAAAACATAAAGGAGAGTGCATAGAAATGAAACTTCGGTGGGTTCCCTCCTACCTAGCACTTAGGTTTTATGTCCCTCAGCTAGACCCTTCTCATAATCATAATGGTGGATCTTTGAATTGTAAGATCATTTTGTCTTTTGCTACAACTTCTCCTTCATGAAAATGTTTTAAGAGTTGCCCATTGACCTTGACTGACTCTCCAATCTCTCCTTTTATCTCAACAGTTTTATAAGGGTGAACTTTAGTTGTAACATAAGGGTTTCTCCATCTAGACTTCAATTTCCCTAGAAAGAGTTTCAACCGAAAATGGTATAACAACACCTTCTCTCATTCTTGGAATTTTCACTTAAGAATCTTTTTATCATGCCATCTTTTGGTCTTCTCCTTGTAAATCTTAGCATTCTCATAGGCTTCATTTCTAAATTCTTCCATCTTGTTTAGCTAGAGTAACTGATTTCCTACTACTGCTTTATGATCAAAGTTCAAAAACTTTACTGCCCAATAGGCTTTATGCTCTAATTTAACTAGAAGGTGACAAGCTTTACCAAATACCATATGATATGGTGACATCCCAATGGGGTTCTTATAGGCTATTCTATATGCCCATAATATATCATTAAGCTTCAATGACCAATCCTTCCGAGAAGTGCTGATTGTTTTTTCCAAGATGTACTTCAACTCTCAATTTGGTAGCTCGACTTAGCCACTCGTCTAAAGACCATATGGAGTTGTTACCTTATGATTAACTCTATATTTGGCAAGTAAGTTATCCAATTGCTTATTGCAAAAATGAGATCCCCCATTGCTAATGATCGTCCTTAGAGTTCCAAATCTTGTAACTATGTTATCTTTGAGAAATTTAAGCACTCCTCTTTAATCATTTGTGGGTAACGCTATGGCTTTTGCCCATTTGCTCACATAATCTACTAAAACCAAGATATATTTGTTTGAATTGAATATGGCAAATTGTATGGTCCCATACATCAATTATCTCTACTAATAGAATTCCATACTGTGGGATATCATACTTCCTAGTGGTATTTCCTCTAATGTGTACCTTTTAACAAAATCTCTGTAACCCTTAAAACATGTAGGCTAGTAGAATATACACTGAAGTACTTTTGCAATTGTTCTTACTTCCCCAAAGTGTCTGTTGAGCCTGGTTTTTAACCTTCCCAGTTCTTTTTATAAAAGTAAGTCTTCTCTAAACCGATTAGTACTAAACCCTACCAGTTTAATATTGACCTTCGACTAGGATTTAAAGAAGATCATTTTTTTCCAACTTAAGAAAATTTAGAGTCGCTACCTGACCGGAGTCGGGAAAAGGGGTTAAGTTATAACCAATCGGGTGGATTGGTTATAACTTAGCTATCAATTTATCGATTAAGAAACCAATTTGTAAAACGGCTTTTTTGAAAACCAAAGATTTAAGTCCGGAGGCTAATTTATTAAACCTTAAACAAGTATCACTTTTTAACTTTCCGAATTTAACTTCACTTTTCAAATATACCCTTTTTAATTTCTAAAAACATCTAATTATGATACATACGACTAAATTGATTAATTTACATCAATATCTAAAAATGAAAAAAAATAAAACTTTCCATATTTTAAGTCACCCCATACTTGCGTACAGGTGCCTACGTAGCCGCTATTCGGGATTAGACGTACGTAGTTCTTTTATAAAAAACTTTAGTGGGTGGTTTGATTTTAACTTTGCAAAAATTGTCGGGTTTACGTTTTTACCCATCTTAAGTTGATCTGAGAAAAAATTACAAGGAGTCCTAAGTTGAATTTTATTTTTGAAAATTTTAAATGATTCAAATTTGAAAATTGATTTATTTATTTTCATTTATTTTTAGAAAACTCAATTTTTCTAAGTATGAAAACGATTTTTGTTCACTAACCTATTTATTTATTTTTATTTTTATTATATCATCTTATTTATTTTATACTTATTCTATCTAATTCTATTAAAATAAATAAATAGACTACTTTCTTTCTTCTTCTTTTTTCTTTATTTTTCTTCTCTTTCTTTTTTCTTTTTCGTTCTTTTTTCTTTTTTTCTCATTTATAACATTTACAAATAAACAAATGAATAAATAAATAAAAAAGAAAAAAGAAAGACTAGGTCGGCTCGGATCGGCTCACTTCAACTTGGATTGGCTCACTTCGACTTGAGTCGACTCACTTCGGCCCAAATCAGAATGAGTCAGCTCACTTCGGCTTAGATTGGCTTGGAGTTGGCTTGGTCGGCTCGAGAAATCCGATAGTGGTGGTTTTTGTAAAAATACCGTAGGGAATGTTATCCTAAAGAGAGAAAACTTCGATTTTTGCTTTTATAAAGTATTTCGAAGTTTTTGTTATGTTTTGAAAATGAAGAATAGACCCCTATTTATAGGTGTCATGCTCGTGTTAAGAATGGAAAAAATTAAATGCAATATAATTTTCTTCTAATTTTGGATTGGATGAACCTGGACAATATGTGATGCCAAATACATAGCTGTACGTGTATAAATAAGCCGGAGTGTGTCGGAATGTGTCTACCATACTTAGAAGTGAGTTGGGAAATGACATGGCGATGACATGGCAATAAAGTGAGAAGAGAAAATAAAAGATAAATTTTGTACCTTCCATAGATTGAACCTAGGATCTTTAAGTCATATACAATATCAAGTCCAGATGCTTATCCAACCAAGCTATTAGTTTTTCCTTATTCTTATATGTAATTAATTGCACATATAGACCGAGTTAGCTTGAGTTAGATTCAAATCTAAGCCTAAACCCAACAACCTTTTATTCAAAACTATTGAAGTTGAAATTAAAATTATATTCTAATTAAACAACCTAAAAATTATTATTTTCTAAATACCTTATTTTATTTTGTAACTTTTCAAATTTCTTTTTTTTTGTATTTTTTTCTAAATTTCTTCATTTTTTGGGGATTTCTTTAATTTTCTATTTTTCTGAACTTTTTATGATTTAGGACCTTATAACCTAATTTGAAAAATAAAAGGGGTACAGTGTCCTCCCACTTCTCAGCTATGACAATGAGCTATGATGTCAATTATTTCATCTTCAGGTATGCATCTCGTTATCACTTGATCAACACAACTTTTGAACAAATATGGTTTATCCCAGAAATATGACTAAATGTCTACCAAGAACTTTCTACTTTCGTCTTCTAAGATCCCATAAGGTAGAATCCCACTAACCAAGTAATTAACAATGTCCGCATACCAAGGTACAATCCTAGCTCAGATGGAGTACAAAGAAAGACCTCATTATTGGGTAGTTCTTCTTTTCTATTAATAGTTCTAGACAAATGATCAGCTACCATATTTTTAATCCCCTTCTTATCTCTTATTTCTAAATCAAACTCTTGTAAGAGCAAGATCCATTAAATAAGTCTTGGTTTCACATCACTCTTGGAAAGAAGGTATTTCATTGCAACATGATTGGTGTACATTATAACTTTTGATCCAATGAGGTACAAGCAGAATTTATCATAAGCAAATATCACTTCCAACATTTCTTTCTCTGTTGTTGCATAGTTTTTCTGTGAGTTGTTGAGTATTTTGGTAGCATAGTAGATTGCTTGAAATAACTATCCTTTCAACTGGCCTAATACAACTCCTATAACCATATTGCTTATGTCATACATCAATTCGAAGGGAAGGTTCCAATCTAGTGCTACCATCATTAGTGTTGTAGTCAATCTAACTTTTAACTTGTCAAAAGCTTCTAAATAAGATACATCAAATGAAATGGTGTATCTTTTTCTAATAGCTTGCACAATGGTCTTGAAATTTTGGAAAAATCATGTATAAATCGTCAATAAAATCCTGCATGTCTTAAGAAGCTTCAAACTCCTTTAACTTTCACTAGAGGTAGTAGCTTTGCTAACACTTCTACATTGGTAGGATCCACTTCAATGCCTTAGCTTGAAATTTTATGCCCTAAGATAATCCCTTCCCTGACCATAAAACGACATTTCTCCTAATTCAAAGTCAAATTCATCTCCTTATATCTCTTGAGAACTTTAGTTAAACTTTCAAGACATCTGTCTAATGAATTCCCATAAATAGATAAATCATCCATAAATACTTCAATGCTTTCTTCAATCATATATGAAAATATGGCCATCATGCATCTTTGGAAGGTTGCTGAAGCATTGCATAATCCAAAAGGCATATGTAGAAATCCGAATGTACCATATAGGCAAGTAAAAGTGATCTTTTCTTAGTATTCAAGAGCAATATGTATCTAATTATATCCCAAGAAACCATCTAAGAAATAGTAATATTCATGTCCAGCTAGTCTTTCGAACATTTAATCAATGAATGGCAATGGAAAATGATCCTTCCGAGTGGCATCATTCAGTTTCTAATAATCTATGTACATTCTCCAGCCGATAACAGTCCGAGTCGGTATGAGTTCACTCTTATCATTCTTCACTACAGTCATACTCATGTGTATCCAGGGTTGGATACACGAAAAGGCACCACAACAAAGCGAACTTGAAAGAAACAAAGAAAGAAAAAGCTAAGAAAGCTCAGGCAGTTATCGAATAGATATGACATACTATTCAGTCCTACTTGATCAATAATTTATCGAATATGACACACCAGTCCGAATTGAATGGTCACTTACTACTATTCCTTGCTAAAGGGAATTGATAAGATTTGAATGATAACGAGAACACTAAGGTTGCTCAAAGTGAATAATTCTGTATTGAAAGTTGAATGATCCTTGTATATAAGAAAGTAAGGGTTTAAGACAAAAGGTTATTCTGCACTAGGTTACATAAGACATACTAAAAGGGGTAAAAGAGATAAAGAATATTTAGGACGGAAAAGAAAGAATCATTCTAGAACATTGTGTCAAAAGATACATGTCGCTTGGTGGTTGGATATTAGGAATATGATACAACATAAGCAAAAGCAAGAATACATTACAGTCAGGGGCCGACTTGATCTGGATTAGGTCGACAACTCGACTTAGCTAGCTCTAGGATATTTTCTGGATTAGGATTTTGCTGTTGGGCAAGAGCATGTCTGATACATGTGAGGATATGATAGATAGGTCAAAAAGAGGGTAATTCATGATTGGAATCCTCATCTCGACTATGGCTTAGAGCTAGTTATCTTCTTGTGAGCACTTGGAGTGCTCTAACTCGACTTCTTATTATTAGTACAAGGGGTCGATTCCTATCATTTGCTTGGGGGTCAGAAAGTTTGCCCTCAAATTTGAAGTGGCTTCTACCTCCTCTCTTAGGGCGCACGCAGGGTCATCTTTTGCTGATTAGTAAGGGATCAAATTGAATACATAGAAGGTAGAAGAAACTCCATATTCATTGAGCAACTCGGTTTAGTAAGCATTACAATTGATTTTATTCAAGACTTTGAATGGACCATCAGCTTAAGGAGATAATTTGTTCTATCTCAAGTGTCGGAATCATTCTCAATTGAAATGTTTCCATAGTAAGTCTCTTAGGTGGAAAGAAATAGTTCGACAACTAATTTCATGCTACTTTAGATTAAACTTTGTAATTTCCCTAGTTACAGACTAGTGTAGCTTATGCAATGCTTCGGCTTGGCCTACTCTAGATTGACTCTTTTCAGTAACTATTGAGATGCCGATCATATCTAAGGGAATGGTAGGATTAAGGCCATAGACGACTTCGAATGGGGTCTTCCCAATAATGCTATGACAATTCGGTTGTATTCAAACTCTACAACTAATAGGTACAAATCCCAATCCCACAAGTTCTTTCCTACTATAGCTCTGAGCAGATTGCTTAGCTTATTGTTTACGATTTCAATCTGGTCATCAATCTGAGGGTAGCTACTGAAGCTGAATACAAGTTTAGTTCCAAGCCTTCTTAAGAGTCTTTCAAAAAGAGCTTAAGAATTTTGTGTCCTGATTTGAGACAATTGTCTTTGGTATCCTATGTAGTCAAACAATCTCCTGTAAAAACAAATCAGTGGTATATAGAGCATTATTAGTTCGATGATATAGAATGAAGTGTACCATCTTGCTGAAACTGTCCACTATAACAAAAATAGAATCTTTACCTTTGGATGTCCGGGGAAACCCTATAACAAAGTCCATGTTAAGGTCAACCCAAGGTAAGGTTGGTGTTAGCAGCAGCATGTATTTTCCATAGGGCTCTCTCTTGCCCTTTGCATGTTTGCACACTTCATAACCCCTAACCACCTTATGGACATCCTTGGTTAAACTTGGCTAGTAAAAGTTCTCCCTCAATAGATTGGTTGCCTTGGTCTCCTCGAAATGACCAAATAACCCTTTGCTATGAGCTTCCATGACCAATAGCTCATACGTGGAGCAATTGGGAATACATAACCTACGATCCTTAAATAGATAGTTGTCCTTGAGATAATATCCCTTGACAGCAATTCCATCCTTACATTGTTCTATGATAGGGCCGAAATGGGAATCATAAGCATACTACTCAGTAATTAGTGAGAATCGTAATAATTTTGTCTACAAAGTGGTCGACAAGGTTTGCTATCGTGACAGAGCATCGGCAACTATATTTACACTTCCCTTCTTGTGTTGGATGACATATGAGAAACTTTCCATGAACTCCAACCACTTGGCTTGCCTCTTCGAAAGCTTATTCTGACTCCCTAGATGCTTTAGCAACTCATGGTTTTTATAAATAACAAACTCTCACAACAATAAATAATGTTACCAAACAGTAAGGGCTCAGTAAAGAGAGTACAACTCTTTCTTGTACATAGAATAGTTTAGGGCAAGACTACTAAGTTTCTCACTATGACAGGTAATGAGCTGTTACTCTTACATCAGGATAATACCAATTCCAACTTTTGATGCATTGCATTCTAGTTCAAAAGGTTTGTCAAAATCTAGCAGTGATAGGATAGGGGCTGTAGTAAGCCTTTCCTTGATCTCCTTAAAGCTCTGTTCAACTTGGTCATTCCACCTTAACCCTTCACTCTTCTTGGTCAGCTGGGCTAATGAGGTGGCTATTGTACTAAAGTCTTTAATAAATTGCCTATACAAAAAAGCTAGGCAATGAAAGCTTCAACATTCCTCAACTTCAACCATTCTAGAACAACTCGAATCTTTTCCTCATTTGCTAGGGTCCCTTCCTTAGATACTACGAACCTTAGAAAAAATCAACTCTTTTTAGCAAAACATACACTTCTTTACATTTCCATACAACTTCTCAACTCACAAAATGTCAAATATTTTGCAAAGATGTTGAACATAGTATTTTAGGCAAGTACTATTTACCAATATATCATCAAAGTACATGACCATAGATTTCTCAATTAAGGGTCACATTACATGGTTCATTAGCCTTATGAATGTGCTTAGCACATTAGTAAGTCCGAATGGCATAACCAACCATTCATAGAGTCCATGCTTAGTCTTAAAGGCAATCTTCCATTCATCGCCCAACCTTATGCAAATTTGTTGAAAGCCACTTCATAGATTAATCTACGAAAATATCTTCATGTCATAAAGCTCATCTAACATGTCATCGAGCCTTGGTATCGAGTATCGGTACTTGACAATAATTTGGATGATTGCTCAGATGTCAATGCATATGTACCATGAACCATACTTCTTTAGACTGAGTAAAGTTAGTACAGTATGAGGGCTCATGCTCTCCTTCACATACCCTTACTCAATGAGTTCATCCACCTATCTTTCAAGCTCCACAGCCTGCTCAAGGTTCATCCTGTAAGCAAGTCCATTCGGCAAGGCAACACCTAGCTGTAGATTAATATAGTGCTCAATGCCTCAGACTAGTGGCAATCATTTAGGTAGTTCTTCCAAAAATAGGTCAGAAAACTCATTTAGTAAGCTTTGAATCTCTTCTGAAACATTTTGTAACGCCGTCATCTCCATCAATCTCCTAACCAACAAGAACATCGATTCATTAGCCTTCTCAATAGATCGAAGCTCTCTACAAGTAATCACTAGGGCTTTCTTCTTACTAGCTTAAGTGAGTTGATTATGGGTTTCATTTACCTAAGACAGGGTTAGGGGTTACAACACTATCCTCCTTCTATCCTTAACAAAGGTATAGGTGTTCTTATACCCATCGTGTGTAACATGTCGGTCGAATAACCAAGGTTATCTAAGCAGTAGGTGTAAATCTCCCATGGGGACAACATCGCACATTACTTGATTCCTGTATACATTTCTAACACTGAATGGCACGATCACTTGTTCAATTACATGTAAAGCACCCTTATCATGAAGCCAATGCAGCTTGTAAGGTCAGGGATGACTTAAGGTTAATAGACCTAACTTCTGCATAAAGGATTATGCAACCACATTAGTGCAACTTCCTCCATCCACTATGATCATGCATAATTAGCCTTTGACAGTACACTTGGTATGGAACAAATTCTTCCTTTGGTCCTCCTCAGGGTACGATAATGAATACAGGACTTGTCTTAAGACTAGGGTCATCACTTTTCCCTAGACGGTATTGATACAGGTCTCCTCTTCCTCCTCAGCTTCTACCTTTCAAACATCCTTCTCCTCCTTAAGCTCACTCTCATTGATGCTATCTACTACATCTCCTTGGAGAACTATGACACGTCGGTTTAGACACTCAGTAGCCATATGTTTGAAGCCTAAGCATTTAAGGCATTTCACCTCGCTAGTCTTCCATCCAGAGGTCTATCATTTCTCATACATTCTTATAGGTGACCTAACCTTAACTCGACGTGGTTGTCCTACTCAGCCATGCTAACTTGCTCAGTTATCGTTAGGGCAATCATTCTTTTCCTCAGCTCAGTATGGTCTCCTCAGCTCAGCTTAAATAGGTCAATGTGGTATCGAGGCTTGAGAGAATGTTGGCCTAGGTAGGCTCAAAACATTTCTCCTCTTCTTTTTGATCCTCTATGCTATCTTAATGGCCACTTCCAAATTATTAAATCTTTATACTTCTACAATATTGTAAATCTCATACTTGAGCCCAGTAATGAACCTCAATACTGTGCGGGCCTTTGGTTCTTCCACGTCAACTCTAATCATTAGCATCTGGAACTCTCTCACGTAGTTATCCACAAATTGACTTCCTTGGCAAAGCTCCTATAACTTTGCAAACATATCTCATAAATAAGTCTCGGGCACAAATATGCCTCTTAACAACCTTTTCATCTCATCCCAAGTTCTAATACCTCATCTTCCATCTCTTACCCTAGCTGTATTCAAATTCTTCCACCATATGGCGGCATACCTAGTAAACTCCATTGCAATAAGTTGGAATTTGACCGCATCCTCATACCCATAACACTTAAATACTTTCTCGACTTTCTCTTCCTACTTAAAGTATTCATCTACATCTCCACTTCCATCGAAGGGTAAAATTTGCACGTTGACATTATCTAGCCCTCAAGGGACTCGACGTCCTCGTCCCTATGCTCGGTCAACTTCTTCTTCTTCACTAAACCCTTCAACACCCAGCTCTTCATCATCTTCCCTAATCTTCTTCAACTCCAATCTTCATCTAGTAGCTCAGTCTACTACTCCTCCAACTTGTAGCAGTCAAATTAGGCGATTAGTTAGATTGTCTTAGCCATAGCGTCTCTCAAGGGCATCTTCCTATAGGTTTTGCCACTACACACCTTAGGGTTGTTGTTTGTTAGCTTGCATTGCAGTGACTAGACTCTCAATAAGGTTTGTGAATCTATCAAGCTTATCATCGACTGACCCCTAGGTGTTACTACCATTAAGACCACGACCAGGTTAAGCGCTACTAATCCGGTCACCAATAATACCTTGAACACTTGAATCAAACATGGTACAATACTTCTCAAATAGATTAACAACTTGCTAACAACTTTAACACCTGATAGTCACTGAAATAAGATAAAAACAAACTTGCTTTGTTTTAGCAATGAAAAATAGAGTAAAACTAAGTAATAATAAAACCACCCTTGTTGTCATACCAACACACTACAGTAGGTATGGAAGGAATACAGTAGCTACTAACAATAAAGCGAACAAAAACATCATTGCAACTTCATACACTCCCTCGTGAAACTATGCTCTAATATCAGCAAAGCTGATGCATCTTCAAGGTTAAATATATAGAAAGGCACCATAACGAAGGAAACCGCAAAGAAATAAAGAAAAAAAAAGCTAGAAAAGTCCGAGCAACTACCAAATAGATATGTTACACTACTCAATCCTACTCGACCAACAATCCGTCGAATATAACATATCAATCCAAATTGAAGGGTCACTCGCCACTACTCCTTGCTAAAAGGAATAGATAAGAGTTAAATGATAACGAGAACACTAAGGCTACTCAAAGTGAATAATTCTGTATTGAAAGTTGAATGATCCTTGTATACAAAAAAGTAAGGGTTTACATACCTGTCCACTAAGGTTACTTTACATGTATAAAAAGACAAAAGGGTATTCTACCCTAAGTTACATAAGATATACTAAAAGGGGTAAAAAAGACAAAGAATATTCAGTACGAAAAAGAAAGAATCATTATAGAACATTGTGTTAGATGATACGTGTCACTTGGTGACTAAATATCAAGAATATGATACAACATCGGTGGCGGAAGTAAGAATGCGTTACAATCAGGAGTCGACCTAATATGGATTAGGTTGGGAGCTCAGCTCGGCAAGTTCTAAGCTGTCTTTTGGATTTAGACTTCGTTATTGGGCAAAAACATGTCTAACACATGACGATATGATAGATAGGTTGGCAGGAGGCTAGTTCATGGTAGGAATCCTCATCTCAGCTATGGCTTAGAGCTAATATTCTTCTTACGAGCCCCTGGAGTCCTCTATCTCTACTTCTTGTGATCTATCTAAAGGGTTAATTCTTATCACATACCCCCTTTCTTTGATACAACTTGAATTAGCCTCACCAATTTGCTACCTAAAATAGGGTATATAATTCCTACATCTAAGAGTTTCAAGACTTCCTTCTTAACTACCAGTTTTAGTATTGCACTAAGCCATCTTTAGGGTTAAACTGTTGACTTATAATTATCCTCCATAAGAATTCTATGTACACATACTGAAGGGTGAATATCACGGATATCTGTAATTGTCCATCCTATGGCTTCTTTTTTCTTTAGGAGAATTTGCATTAATTTCTCTTCCTTATCTGATAGTAATTCCGTAGCCACAATCACTAGTAAACTGTCATTTCATCCTAGGAACATATAGTTCAAATGTGAAGGGAATTGCTTGAGCTCAAGAGTTAAGGCTTTTTATATTAAAGGGAGAGGACTCTTAACTCTTCAAAACATCATTACTGTGATTAGATCTCTTTTACTTGATTGAATTGTTGTTCTTCATTTAACTCTAACATCAACCCTTAGTGCCATTGTTGTTCCTGTTTCCACTTTTCCAGCACTATAGCATTGATCGAGTCCATAGTGAAGCAAGTATTTTCTTCCTCTCAGTATTTAATCCCCTCATGGATATTAAAAGTGACATGTCCATTCAAGGCTTAGAGTATTAATCTTCCATCTTTTACATTGATGATCACATTTCCCATAGCTAAGAAAGGTCTTCCTAATATCTAAGGAATCTCACTACCTACTTCTATGTCTAAGATGATGAAGTCCACAAAAACTGTGAATTTCTCCACTTTCACTAATACATCTTTTGCTACTCCTCTTGGTTGATTGATACTTCGATTAACTAGTTGCAATGATATTGAAGTGGCTTTAAATTCCCCTAATCCTAATCTTTTGAAGCGTGCATAAGGCATAAGATTAATACTGGCTCCCAAATCACATAAGGCCTTGCTAGCATGTGAATCTCCAATCATACATGGAATTGTGAAGCTTCCAGGATTCTTAAGTTTGGACAAAATGCTATTTGAGAGTATGGTTGAACATTCTTCTATGAGCATCATTGTCTCTAAACTAGCCACCTTCTTTCTTTTTGAAAGGATATCCTTCATGAATTTGGTATAAGAAGGCATTTTCTTTAATGCATCGAAAAGAGGAATATTTATCTCTAATTTCTTGAAAAACTTTAGGAGTTATGAAAAATGATGATCCAACTGGTGCAGTTTGAGTCTTACAGGATAAGGCATAGGTGGCATGTATGATTTCACCTTAGAGTTTAGCTTCTCGTCTATTTTTGTTTTACCTTTCTCTGATTTCTTTGATGACTTTAAATCTTGAGTAAGAGTTGAATCTACCCTCTTCTCAAATGCACCACTTCTAATGGCTTCAACAAAACATTTTTTCTCAAGGATCATAAACTCTTGCATTCTTCCCGAAGGTAGTTGTAATATATGATCCAACTGATTCTACACATCAATTATGGCTATCTCTTGAGCATCTAATCTTCTCTTAGTGTCATTACCATCCATTTCCTTAGAGCTCTTAAGAGATAATGGCAAGTCTTGAGCAGTTGCATAACCTCCATTGCTATAGGAAGTTAGATTAGAAGACTCACTAATTAATTGACTCTTCTCACTAGAAAATGAATTCCTAAGTGGCTTTACTTTCATGTATTCATGCATCTCAACCATTTGATTGAACCTGGGGGATCTTATGGAATCTATGATTACAATTTTGGAATAGCTTTCTCAACATAGTTGTACATCCTTCCTACATATGTGACAATCGTTTGATTATTTCTCTTTAGCATATTGGTTTGATCCAAAGACTTTTTCTATCTTTTGAGTAAGTGTTTCTAGTTGAGTGGCAATAAATTCAAATTTATCATTTTCTTCTAAACGACTTATCTTCTATTGGTCATTCTTTTCACTTTGCTACCCAAATGAGCCTGCCACCATATCTTTAATCAAATAGAATGCTTCTCTAAGGCTCTTGTTCATGAAATTACTCCTCACAACAGCATTAATCACTGACTTTAGGTATTCTAACAAACCATTGTATAAAATTTAGACCTATAACTAGGCTAGTAATCTATGGTATGGATATCTTCTCAACATCTCCTAATACCATTCCTACGCTTCATACAAAGATTCTCCATCATATCGGTGAAACATGGTGATGTCATCCCTCATCTTCGTTGTTTTACATGAGGGAAAAACCTTGACAAAAATTTTGAGGCGAATTGCTCCTAATTAGTGATAGAATAAGGTAGTAGAGAATATAACCAACTTCAAGATTTATCTCTCAAGGAGAATGGGAATAGCCTCAATTAAATAGCATCCTCAAAATATATCATTACCTTTTAAGGTTGCACACAAATGAAGAAAGCTCTATAGGTGTTCATTTAGATCTTCTAAAGCACTCCCACCAAATTGGTTCATTCACATCATTTGTATCAATGTGGGTTTAAGCTCAAAATTGTTAGCTTAAATAGCAAGCCATGCTATAGCTAATGCAAAACCATCCATGGTTTGTATAGTATATTCCCATAAAGCTCTTTGGTATACATTCCCGTTACCATTCACATTGCCCTTTTGTCCATTGAACCATTTTGATATTCTTCTCCATTCATATCATCCATATTCACACCAATTCCTACACCAATACCGTATCCATTTCCTTCATTCAAATTCTCCATCTCAACAAATCTTCTTCTTTCTCGTAGTCATCTATGAAATGTTCTATCAACTTCAAGATTGAATAATAATTCAAAATCAGCAACTCCTCTTCTTGGCATAAACCAATAGAGGCTTCAAAATTTCAACACAAGGGTAATCCTACGATGCTAAATATGAAAGGTTTTTATAATCCCAACCTAATACAATCATGTGGCAAGAGGTTCATATCTCCTCTAAACAACCACTTAAACCATCAATAGCCTCCACACAAGTTCTGCAAAGCAACAAAAATAACGTAGTAAAAAGCTATTAACAATATAAAGATACAAATCTACTCTACGCATGCAAAACTAACTCTAATTACAACTAAATATATTCTACTCTAAGCCTAGTCCTAGAGAGAAATACTAATCTAATAATAGCTAACTTTCACATTCCTTGCCTTCCCTGGGAATGATGCCAAATACTTGGTGTCACTATCTCACTTCCATTAATGTCATGCACAAATAAAAAATTTTCCCCTTTTTTAGAAATAGTGGAATGCTATATTATCAATGAACTCGCTTACGGATAAAAATGACTAAATTTTAGTGGAAATCGTGAATGAACAACAAGCGTACCAGTCTATTAATTGTATAAGGGAGTAACTAAGGTCATATTTTATGGTGAAAGAAAGAATAAAGTTTAGAAAAATAACTAAGTACTAGATTATACTATTTCTACTCTAATCTAGGCAAGCGATTGAGCAATTTTAAGGAAAAGAATATACAAATTATCTAAATAGAAGTAAAACTATAATGGAATTAAGTGAAGATTTTAGCTACTTCTTGGAATTAGGATGTATATGATTAATGAGTAACAATCATCTAAGATTATTATGGCCATGCTAATAAAATATTTATGATAGCTTAAATATAGATTTTACTCACACTGATAGAATTTATCCAACTCTCGTTTTGTAAATTCTATCATATAGCAGGAGCATTATATTATCAATATCTCATCTACACTATCAATTAGCTATTCAAGTCCTGTCACTACTTAAATAACCGTGTTAGAATTGATTTCTCATTCCAACGAATTTTTAGCTCTAGGTGAGTACAAAGATTTAAGTCTTAATTCTTAAGAATTACCCATTCAAATTATGAATCCTAGATTTTATTCGAGGTTTTCGAATCCTATTATAGCATCTAGACCTTATTAAGATGGCAAGGGGGGATGCCTAATATATGGGAAATGCTATCTAGCTTAAAATTAACCCAATAGTCAAGTTATACCTAATTACACCATAGAACTACAAAACCATCAATAGCTACAACTACTTTATCATGTTCATATACTACCCATAAGTATAATAAGCTCTATTTGTCACATTCATAGAGAATAAACATTCAGCACATAATACACATGAATATGAAAATAAACATTATATTAAACATGGAAAAATTATGGGAAACATTGCAAAACCAAGTACCTCAACCTCAACAATGGAGTTCCTCAAGATTTCCCAACGATTTCTATGGATGTGATGGAAATCCACAAACCTAAACCTTGAAAAGAGCTAAAATCCGCTAATAGTTTACAATACAATCATGAAAATACAAGAAAAATCCATGGAAATCATAAAATTATGCTAAAAGTAACCTAAGATATCCTAAAGAAGAGAGTAATGGCAGAAACTAGAACCCTAAACCTTAGAAATTACAAAGCAAAATCTATAGAAAATGAAGAAGAAGAGGATTTTATATCAAGTCATTATCGACTTGACAATAATCAAGGGTACTAACATGCCGGTAGATACGTGTCATTCACTTCTCTTATCTTGTTTTAATCAAATGGCGCGTTTTTGTTTCAAGATTCAAGTATACTGTCATGCCAGTATACTCTTCTAGTCTTGCAACTTGATTCGATTTTGTTCTAAGTACTACCTTAACAATAGATAGACCTACCATCATGCTAGTAATTATAATTTCAAGGTTTCCTTCTTTGCTCTTTTCTTCTTTTCCAACTTCATGAATACATGGTAGCCTTAGGACCTACAAGATCAAATAAGAAAAAGCTTAAATTCATTAAATATATGATACTTTTGAGCATCAAAATACAAAAACAAGAATGACACTTGTGTTAAGTAATTATATGTGATTTTAATGAAAATTCATACACTTTTACTCAAAAATATTTTGAATCACATGTAATTATTAGAGAAATCCTTTAGATAAGTGTGTAGTTTTATGCACTTATCATTAATCTCCTCTTCGGATAGCTTGCTTTGTTTGGTATTTTTCGATTCTTCCACTTCCTCATCAGTACTATTAACCTTAATGGTTCACACTTCTCCTCAAATCACCATAGTTCTTTTATTCAAACACTGAGCAGCCATATGTCCAAACCCTTGACACTTAAAGCACTTAATTTCACTCATCTTTTTTCCTAAGCTCTAGCCTTTCTCAAACTTCCTTGAGACCTCTTTCTCCTCTACTCAGATAATTTGAGCAGGTTGAACCTCAACAACTTTGCTTTGTTCCAATTATATAGGCCTTTTAAAACAGGTCGGCCAGTGGTAGGTCGATTGGTAGGATCTCAGAATCTTCCTGCTTAATGTCTCTCGATTCTCTAACCTCATCAAGTGAACTAATATCCATTGTTTCTAGGATATCTCTAATCTTATACTTCAACCTACTGATGAATCGAGATACAATTCAATCTTTAGGTTCAAAAACTTCACATCAAATCATTAACATCTAGAATTCCTTCACATACACATCAACACTTGATCCTCCTTACCTCAACTCCTATAACATTTTGAATGCATCCTATAAATAATAGCTCAGAACAAATCTTTATCTCATGACTCTTTTCATTTCATCCTAATGCCTAACTTCACTTTCTCCTTCTCTTTTATTAGTGGCTTGCAGATTCTTTAACCATAGGGCGGCATATCCAGTAAACTCTAGCGTAACAAGTCTGACCTTAGCATTATCAGGTACTTCATGATAATCAAACTGCTTCTCAATCTTATCTACCAAGTCTAAGTAGTCCTCGGCATCATAACTCCCAGAAAAAGTAGGGATATTGATCCTTCCACTCTAGGAGCTCGAACATTCATCTCCTCCAATTCATAATATTCTTTCATTTCATCACCTACCACCTCATCCTCTTCTTTGATCTCATCCAACATTAGTCTACATCTAATAACTCTATCTACTCCTCTAGCTTGGCACAGTTAAGTTGGGGCATTAGCACGACCATAGTGGCCATTGCCTCTCTCGAGCTATTCATTTGCTCGTCCTTTGTAGGGATCATTTATGGCTCGTTGTCTATCTTCGTTTATGGCAGCTACAAGATTAGCCACCAAGTTAGTAAGCCTATCCAATTGGTCATCCATAGGTTGGGGTGTGAAAATTCTTTATTGATATTGGCCATTTTAAGCACCACTCTCTTAGTTACCTAGAGTTTCCTAACCACTAGAATTGGAAATTGTTGCCTATTACAGGAGAATAATGCTAAAACACAACTGAAAAATTCTTCCCGAAACTATAACAAAACAACACTTAACACACCAATAGCTATTACAACCAACATATACAAAAAAAAAATGATACTTAAACACTTGACACTTTATTTTGTAAACAACAAACAGGGAAAACAAAGCACTAAATTTCCTTAACACTAAACACTTTCCAAATACTCACAACAATGATAAATAGTTTCCACAATACACTGTAACAAGTTGCTCAAAGTACAAAATAATAGAAACTTGCTCAAACATCACCGGCTCTAATACTGAGATGATACAAATTGCCGAAAGAGATGACATACGACTATTGATATCACACGAACCAAGGAGGTAGGTCCAAACCTCAAGATGGTCCAAAGGATAAATGGTAATCAAAGGTTATGCAGGGGGTCCTTGTGTACTAATGGTGGATATGACTCACAAATACCTTACACAAGCTGAGGTCGCACTTGATATGATGCATAAATATGGCTAAAAGGCACTTGCCACTAATTCACACTCACAATGGACTAAAAAAGAGTAAGTAGGAGTAAGCAGGGACACTTAGCTCATGAAGGAAGGTATATCTAAAATTCAATGAATTCTCATTAGTGATTGTTGTAGCTATTACATTTTACAAGTATTTATATGGCCCATTTAGGCAAGTCCAAGGTTTACATAATTTATAACTGGGAAAGGAAAAAGACATAATGTACAAGGGTAAAGTTGTAAACAGACAAAAGGATATTCAGTTACAAAAATAGGACAGTATGAATGTCGTAAAAATGGGGTACATATTAATAGTCTACTCTAAGGTCAGATTAGCAGAAACTCGGAAGCTTAGATGTTCTAAGTTAAGGAAGCATTAGTCCAGTAAGAGGCTCATTGTCTAGCCAGCCTCATTGGTCAACTTGGTATCGGGGCAACTTAACCTTAAAAATGTATGAAGTTAGCAACTGGTAGGTTCAATGCTTAACCTCGAACTAATGTGTTGTAAAGGGGTTAACTTAGCAACAAGCTGAACACCTTAGAAGTCTCTTTAATGTGATAGAAAGTAGAGTAACTCAGCAAGACAAACTGGAAATGTGTTTTTCTTTAGAGTTAAACTCCCCTTAGACAGCTCAACAAACCATATGAGCAAGTCCTCAAGCTCAAAAGCAAGTTGGTCTGTGATCCCTCAACATTGGTACGGCTTCCTCTATCCATAATTAAGGTACGTAGATTGCTATTCATGCAACAATTTGTGTGGAAGAGATTCCCTCTCTATTCATTCTCATTAGTAACAAAGGCGCTAAGGGTTGTTTAGGCAACCATGCAATATTCCCCAATTTCAAGTCAGGTCAAGGCTTCATGGTCTTTTGGGAACCTTTCCAACAAATGCCTAACATCTATTACTTCTTCTCCTTCGCTTACACTCTCTAACTCAATCTAAGAAGTCTCACCCTTTATGGTCATCACACGTCAATTCAGATACTAGTTAGCAACATATCTAAAGCTAAGGCATTTGAAATATTTGATTTCCTTGGTCTTTTGTCCTAAGCTATGACCTTTATCCCTCCTAACTTTAAGCTCTTTAGCCTTAGCTTTACCTTGTCCATCATCAAGTCGACTCGAAGCTTAGCCACATTGGTCCACCTTGGAACTATGGGGAGCCTAATCGTATCTAAGTCAACTCAACATACCAAGTCAGGTTGGTTGAGCTTAGCTAAGTTAAGTCTACCTTTGTCATTCTACTCGTTGGGCAATCTGTATTATCTTGTCTAAAGTCCCTATCTTCTGTACTTCCACTATTTTTTCGATCTCAAGTCACAAACTAAATATGAATCTTGCTATGGTTCGGGCTTTAAGCTCATCAACATCACATTTGATCATCACTAACTAAAATTCACGAACATACTCGTTTATAGATCAATTGGCTTGCTTAAGTTCTTGAAGGCATCAAAAAGTATCCTACTCATAGTGTTCAGGGACATACCTAGTCTTAAAGACTTGCTTCATTTCATTCTAAATTTTGATCTCCTGTCATAGTTGCTGATGTGGAGTTTGCAATTTCTTCCATCACATTGCTTCATATCCAAAAAACTCTAAAGTAGTAACTCAAATTTGGACAACATCCTCATAGTCATAGAAGTCAAAAATTTTCTCTACCTTCTTTTCCTACTTCAAATACTCACTTTCACTTCTTATTTCAAAGAAGCTCAAAACCTATACATTAATGTTTTTCGTTCCCCAAGGAGCTTGAAGCTTTCATTCATCAAACTCATGAAACTATTTATCCTCTTCTTCTTCTTTAACTTCCTCTAACTCAAGTCTCTATTGAACGAGTCCTTCAACTTAATTAAGTCGTGCTTGTAATGCATTCATATCATCAAGAGCTCTAATTTCTATACCTTTCCCACTTAGTCTATCTCACATACCTCAACCATACTTAGCATTTCTATCTTGGGGTCGTACATTTACGAACCTCTATACGGTCAAAGCCAAGTTAGTGACAATGGCTGTGAAGGTTTGAATCTATTCATCAATACTTCCAAGAGTTTATTGCTCGATATGACCATGCCCTGGTGCATCACTCCCAACATTGCCTATCTTCCCTTATTCACTTGGATTCGACATTTCTACAGTAAAATCTTAAGGACAACACAAACCAATAAGAGATCCTACACAACACTACTAAACATTACTTTACATAATGCTTTAACAACCTATTATGTTCAATTGAAGTGAGAACAAAGTAAAATAGGGTACGTATAACACTTACAATAAAGTTTGACAAAGCTACTTCTCAACTCTCTATCACAACCTAATGCTCTGATACTAGAATATATGATGTGCTTTGGAGTTAAGTTATCACAAGGTCTTACCATAGTAGGCAAATATGGGTCCTTTAAGGTATCAAAGAAAACACGAGATAGGTGGTTGATAACTTCCAATAGCTTTGTGAAGCTACTCACTTGATATGAGACATCAAAGAACATTACATGACTTAGCCTCTACTTGATATTACCTACAAGTAAAGAACCATCTCCATTAACCTTGAGCTACTAGTAAGATTAGATAAGAGCATGAGGAATGTACCCAGAGGTTTTTATGCAAGAACATGGGGAAATATTCATTAACAGTAAGAGTCAAGTTCTTTTCAAATACAATGATAGGAGACTATTTATAATAAGTCTTTAAGACAACAAGTCAATGATTGAAATTACAAAAGGATATAGATACCTAGCACAAGCTAAAAGGAGTAAATATGATAATTAGACAAAAGGGAATGTAGTACAATGTCATAAAAAGTGATGACAAGTAATATGTTACTATTGCATACATACTTGAGGTAGTTAGGCACTTGAATCAAGTTGTTCAGATGCAAAACCAGGTCAGTAAAGGAGGTCTTGGAGGTTGAAATCAAGGACATTGGAACTAGGCAAGTCGAAAGTGTTGAAAAGGGTTGTAAGCTCAACATATAGGCTTAAGGAAAAACATATTAGAGTACATATAAGCTGGGCATGAAAGGAGTTCAGCAACTGGCCTTCTTAATATTAGATCTCATCTTGGGTAAGTTGAGAAGATTAGATTCTTCTTACAAGGCCTTATAAGCCCTTGAGATGAACTCAAGTGAGAGGTCTCAAGGCCGACAGTCCATTAAATGGGAGTCAATGAATGATCCATAAGGACTATTATTAGTGAAGACTACATAATGATTGTGACATCTAGATGAGGTTACTTCTTAGTTTTCGGTTTTGGTTTCAAACGTAAGGCTAGCTACTCCCTCGAACCCCTTGTAGTTGCTATGGTGACATTGAAAGCTAAGTATACCTTCATGTGTCCTATCAAGACCCTACAGGGGGCCTAGTAGGATTACCTAAAATTTCCATAACATGTATGCACCCATGATATGAAACCGCCTTGCAAGTTAGAGATTGCAAGACTCTAAATAATAAATCATTAAGATTAATGATTTTCAAGTAATTAATTTTTTGTAACATGATATAATATATAATTATAAATGACTATGGATGTCCGATATCCCACAGTTCCTCAGAACTGCAGAGAATCGGTATCCCCTGCCAAATAATAAGACAGATATACCAACATTATAAAATTGTAGGAAAAATTAAATTATACTAAATTCTAACATGTGAATATTTTCTACAAAGAGTGTTTATGTATCACTTAGAAAGATCTCAACTAATTCTAACACTAATGTATGTATCTTCATCTCCCACTCAGCACTCGAGACTTATCCCAATCTCATCGTATGTAAACCTGCAAAAGAAAGATTATTGGGGAATAAGCTACAAGAGCTTAGTGAGCTATCCCTCATACCATACTGACAAATAAGTTATCAAACAAATCGTTACAACCATATGAATGTATGCACACACAATATGCCAAACAATATATGCAGTTGACCGGTACTGCATATAATATTGGATTTTAATGCCCTCTGAGATAAGGGTTGGAGATTCATTGGCACCAATCATGACCGAACTCTAGTACCTGGGTTTTTACCCATAACTTTGAATTCCGTATTTCACAAAAAACTACATTTCCATTTCTAAAAATCCAGTAGTTCACAAAGTCCCAGGCCTAGCAGTGAGGTGGCCCTCGTAGTCCACACTCACACCCTACAACAGAGATCTCTAGACTCGACCCTCAGCCATACGGTTGGCGTCTCTATCGCCTAGTAAGCCCGTAGGTTCGGGTAAGGTCATGTTTTACAAGTGCACCGTACAAAAACACTTTAATATATATAAACAACCCCCGCAAGGCCTCTCTTTATCTCCGCTGAAGTGACGGCCGGAATAAGTAAGTGAAATGCATGGATAATGCATGACCCTTTTAATTTAAGACAAGCCAAATATAATTAGGACAAATTATGAGGTGATCAATCAATATCAGCAAACCATCCAAATCATATAAAAAATCAATCATACCATCAAATCATCAATTATGTATTTAATAATATTTCTTACAATAATCTAGCAATATCAAGCACACGCATATCCCGAAACCCCATGCATTAAGTTATTGATATTCACTTTAAGTGCACTAACTACAAGCACAAACAAGTATAGAGTCATCGGGAGTACTCACTTGACTATGACGACTCGCTCTAGTAGTAAGAACCGACCGGGAGATCCTCACCCTCGTCGGGATCACCTGATCATTACGAGATAACGGGGATAATAAGTAGTTGACTCAACTAATAGTTTTGGATATCTATCTACCTAATTCTACTTAGATTACTATTTGCCCTTATTCGATTAAACCTAATTGTTAATCGTACATAACTTTTTCATTCTATTTTCAATATTTACGAATTTGTAGCCATTTTTCATCGTTTTCGAATGCACGTTCACATGATGATGTCTATTTTGGACATTAAGACCCGTGTTTTACAATATGAACTAAATTTAGAAAAAATTTTAACTATGAAAAGTTAATTGCTCTTATTACTTATATTTATATCTTTTGTTTATACTTAATGAGACTTAATGAGTTAGTTAATCCTTAACTTTTTATACTTAGAGGCTTTTACTTTGCTATTATTCATTCATATACTTAATTAAGTATAATCCAATTTAGAAAGTGTATTAGGGTTTACTAATTTAGGTTCCTAATTATGATATACTTTTATTCTTTTCTTAGTTTATAATCTATGCTTATGTCATCGCTTACATCATCATTTGCTTAGGTCATTGCTTATGTCATCATGTGCTTACCTCATCACTTACTTCATTATGTGATTACATAAGCCTCTCCTCATACTTATGTCATATGTACATATCTTATGTACATTTTACTTCTTCCCTTATACTTATGTACATATACCTTATACATATATATACTTATACATCTACTTAAACGTATACCGTATTTATACGTATATACATACTCATATACCTATACGGTTGGATAAGTATTTTTATACACAAATTCGTTTGACTAATCTTTTCCTTAAGAAAAGCTTCCTATTCCATTCTTTTATGTTTTTAAGTGTGTAATTAGAATAGAATAAGTACGTATAGTTAGGTATTGTCCTAATTTAGGTTATGTACATGGTTAATACTCATGTACAAAAGTTCTCATACAAGTATTCCTTTGGTATTTCTTTATGTACACAAACCTAAGAGCACATACACATGTATTTCTTCCCTCTCCTTCATGGTTCCTTACTTTCTACACTTAAAGATGAGGACTTTATGCCCTCTTCTTCATGATCATAATTAACACAAGCCTACTTCTCTAATCCACCTAATTACCTAACTAATGAAGAAGATAAAACAACATAAAGTAACTTAGATACATACCTTTGCTTATGTTGGAATTAAGGAGACAAAAGGAGAAGTTGTGAAAGTGAAAGAGGAAGAAGAAGCTCACGCCATGGAAAGAGAATTTTTGGCTTGTTTCTTTTGTTTGGTTTTCATAATGAAAGGAAGAAAATGGTGGGATCTAGAAGAGGAAGATGTAGACGGCAATTGAGGAGAAAAAGGAGAAGAGAAAAATCAAAAAGGAAGAAAAGAAAAGCCATCATTAAGTGTTAGATATTTTCTTTATCTCTTAGTGTCTTTTGTTAACTTTTCAAATTGTTGACTTTAGTCAACATGTGTTGACTTGGTCAACCCTTTGACCTTGGTCAATATGTGTTAACTTCGTCAACTCTCCTTAAGCATATGTAATTTTGTGTACATAATGTAGTAATTAAGGGAAATTAAGGGAAAAATGAAGGAAGTGAGAGGAAATGAGGTATTTGGGGAAATGAGGTATTTGGTGAATTGATTAGTAAACATAATTGATAAGGTCTTACTTTAGGTCTTTATAGCCTATATATCTTATTTGATCAACTACTTTGGATAACAAGTGCAAAAAATACTAATTCGAGTATTAAAGTTCACTATATGTAACCTAATCTTCAACTATACTCCTAACTCTAAGTAAGACTATCTCAATCATATACTTAAGAAGTAAATGTAAGCTATGGTTCATGATCTTAGTTTCTAAAGGGCTACTTAAGGATTCAACACATATATGCATGATTGAAAGTCATCTCTAATCTTTTTCTAATGATTTGACAAAATGTGAGGATTATATTTTCACTTAGAGTTTTAGGGTTTATTATGTTGAATTAGTGCACATATGTTTTTAAAGTGACCATTTTAGGGTTTCTATCACTTTTGAATAGAATCTTTAGCATTTAGATGCATTTAGGGTAGAAAAGTTTCTTACGCGATTAATTAATTCTTTTAGGGTTTTTTCTTTCATTAGTCTTGTCGACTCCTAAATTGTCTAACATACTCAAGTCTATTTCAAAAGCTAGATCGAAAATTTTAGGGGTTCACAGTCCAAAGTCATAAGTATTCCCATGTCACTTTTTTACAATACTTAATTAATTATATTAAATGGAATTGTTTGTTGGATAGCCTTAGGCTCGATGTGATATCAAAGCATGAGATTTCTAAATTAGTAAGTTATGCCTATGAGTGGTGAGTATAAGAGTAAGAACAATGCAAGTATGTTATTTAAGCTTGAATGCTTTCTTGAATTGAATTTGGACTTAACCAAATAATCAAAATGGATGATTGGCTAAAATGGACAACTTGAACTAAATGTCATATATTACTATGGCATCTAAAAAGAAAGCATGAAGACAGAAGTAGAACTGCATTTTTATATCTTATTATGGAACTGAAATATTTTTGGATATTTGCCTTTGATATAGAAATTAGAATAACACTATAATTCATAAACATGTAGCTCAATTATTAGTTTATGTGACTTATTGAATGTGATCAACTACTTGATTCTATGAAACATGTTTGAAAATGGACGTAACTTAGATCTCATCCTTCACTCATCAAAAGATGACAATATGGACCTAAAACAATTGGATATAATAACTAAGAAATTTAAATGTGAAATTATGCATGTTATAGAGTTTCTTAACTTTTAATACTAAGTTGATTGCATTATGTGTATGCTTGTATCCCTATCATAGATGCATAGACATAGACACACTGTTTTACCCTATGGCCCTTCGACCAAAGATAATTCCCCCCCACCTCCTCTACAGCCTCCTCCTCTACCTCTACCTTTAATACCACAGCATAAGGTTACCTTACTTGCAAGATTAGTGAGAGATATGATGGGCATGTTGCACCAACAATGGCAACACAAGGAATAGTAACATTAACAAGTGTTACATCACTTTTAGCAAAAGGTTGAGCCATAGGCAACATCTAGAGGACAATGTTGTGAGACCAATATCCCCCTTTTCAATAGAGATTGCTAATCATCTGAGTACTAAACATTGGACTAGGGAGTTAGAAAATGTCTTTGCTACTTATGAGATTCCTAATGACGAATGTTTGACTATGCAACATTCCTACTAAATGATGCTGCCTCAAACTGGTGGAATAGTACCAAGAGGGATTTAAAGGGTGCAATTGATTGGGAGAGATTTACAAAGGCCTTCTTTGATAGATTTTATCCAAAAGGTCTAAGAGAGAAAATGATTACTGATTTTCAGAAGCTACATTAGGGATCATGTTGATTAGACAAATATGAAACTAAGTTTAATCAAAGGTTAAAGTTCATGAATTAGGCCTATAGAATTGATGATATGACCAATGTATAGAAGTTTGTGAATGAACTAGAACCTAGGTCTTAGCATGAAGTGAAAGGGTCTTAACAAAGGACATGTGCCGTAATAGAAAGCAAAGTGAAGCAAGTTAACAAAATATCAAGGAGTATAACATAAAGAAGGCCTAAATGCTTAGTAAGAGGCCCTTATCAGCTTTTGAGACTCATAATGGGAAATCCTTTGGTGCAAGTGAGAGTAACGTAAACAAGAAGCCTATGAAAATCAAGAAGCCTCAACTACCTCAGATTGTTAAGCCTGTTTTTCCTATGATTGATCAAGGGTGTACCCAGTGCTTTGATATACAGAAGATTGAAGAGTGTAAATAGAATCCAAAGGTATATTTTGCATGGTCTAAGGAAGACCATCATAGCCATTAATGATAAGAATCAACCTCATGGACCAATTACATGAAGCTAAGCTAAAGGACTCTAAGGGCCAATTACATGAAGTCCTAAGCTAGAGGACTCTAACCTTTGTGTATCCTTTCTCTATTAATCTAACAACCGAGCCATCACCTACACCAGGTTACCAAACGCAACCCAAGACTATCTGAGCTAAGCTCCTAAGCCAACTACAAATGTCCAACCCTAACTTAAGTTAAATACCTTTTAACGAATGGCTAATCAAGCTCCAACCTAATCTAGATCAAGTTAGCCCTTAACTGAAGATTCTCTCTCATACCCCCCGTCTCGATACCATATTTCTGATGTCCAACTACCAATCGACATGTATCTTCTAGCATAATATTATAAAAGGATTCTTACTTTTCCATACTAAATATTCTTTGTCACTTTTACCCTTTTTAGTATGCTTTATGTAACCTAATTGTAAGAATACCCTTTTGCCTTTTCAAACATGTAAAGTAACCCTGGTGGATGAGTATATAAGCCGCCACTTATTTGTACATACGGAATAATCATCAATATAGGAATTTTATCCAAGTTTCCTTTGAGCAACCCTAGTGTTCTCATCTTCTTTTCAACTCTTATCTATTCCCTTTAACAAGGAGTAGTGACGAGTGACCCTTTAATATGGACCGGTAAGTCATATCCGATAGATTGTAGGCTGAGTAGGATCAATTGGTGTGTCATATCCAATTGGTAACTGCCTGGACTTTGCTAGCTTTTCTTTTGTTTCTTTTCTATTTACACCTTTATAGTACCTCTCTGTGTGTCTTACCCTAAAGATGCATCAGCTTCACTGGTATCAAAGCACAATTCTAAAAGGGAGTATGTGAAGTTGAAATGAAGTTTTGGTTTGTGTTTGTTATTCGTGGCTACTGTACTCCTTTTGTAGCTGCTTCATCATTTTTGTATAGAGTAAGTTTAGTGTTGTGAATTGTATATTGAAGATTTGTGTGTTGGCAAGTGTGGTCCCATTGTTACTCTATTCTTACTCTATTTTTCATAGAGTAAGCCTAATTTTTATCTTATTCAAGCAATTATTGAGTGTGAAGTTGTTAGAGTGCGATAACTGAAGTTTTACATAGTATAATAGCTATATTTTCTATGTAGTGTCTTATTAATCTATTCAAGAAACATTATATAATGTCGGACTCAAGTGTTCGAGGTGTTTTTGGTGACTAGAGTAGTAGTACTCAACCTGGTCGTGGTCATAATGGTAGCAACACCCTAAGGATAATTGATGATGAATTAGACTGGCTCATTAATCTTGTTGAAAGTTTGGTTAGTACGATGCAAGTAAATAGGCAACAACCTTAAGGTATGCCACTGTACAACCCACCTAAAAATATTTAAGAGAGAGGTTATGGCCAAGGTAGTTAAGCCAACCGCCCAATTTCATAGTAAGCAAGAGGAAATGCAGATTAACCTATTAGATGAAAATTGGAGTTAGAGGAAATTAAGGAAAATGACGAAGGGATTGATGCCGAGGAGTATGGAGGTAGAGAAGAAGAGATTGGTTATTATCGCCAATAGGAGCGAAGATCCCAGGTCCCTTGGGACTAGATAATGTCAAGGTCCAAATCCCACCTTTCAATGGAAGTGGAGATGCAGATGAATACTTAGAGTAAGAAGAGAAGATGGAAAAGGTATTTGACTATTATAGATATACAGAAGTTGAGAAAGTCCAACTTGCTACACTTGAGTTCTCTAGGTATATCATTATGTAATGGAAAAATCTAAATACAGCCAAAGTAAGGAATGGAAGACGAGGTGTGAGAACTTAGGATGAGATGAAAAGGTTGTTAAGAGGTAGATTTGTTCTTGGACCTACTTACAGGATACATTTGCAAAGTTGCATGAACTTCGCTAAGGAGGCCAAATAGTTGATGACTATGTAAGAGAGTTACATATGCTTATGATTTAAGCTAACGTAAAAGAACCCAAGGCTCACATAGTATCGAGGTTCATCTCTAGACTCAAATATGAGATTCACAACATTGCAGAAGTACAAAGGTTTTATACCTTGGAAGGGGCGATTAAGATATCACAAAGGGTCGAAAAGCAAAGGAGAAGTGCTCCGAGCTAACTTGGGCTAACATTTTCCCAAACTCCTATTCTACATAGACCTATTCAAGCCAAGCTGAGGAAAGGAATGACCGACTTGACATTAGCTAAGCAAGCCAATAAGGCCGAGTATACCTGTTGAACCGTACTAAGGCCAAGCTAACCCGAGAACATATGAGAGAGGATAGACCTCTGAATGGAAGACCAATAAGGTAAAGTGCTTCAAATGCTTAGGCTTTAGACATATGGCTGCTAAGTGTTTAAACTGACATGTCATGGTGCTCTAAGGAGATATAATGGATAGCACTGATGGGAGCAAGCTTAAGGAGGAAAAGGATGTTGGAAAAGCTAAAGCCGAAGAGGAAGAGGAAACCTGTATCTATGCTATCTATGGAGAAGTGATGAACCTACTCGTAAGATGAGCATTGAGTTCCTTACCAAACTCTAAGGAAGACTAGAGGGAAAATTTATTCCATATAAAGTGTACCATCAAAGGCTAATTATGCACAATCATTATGGATAGAGGAAGTTGCACAAGCGTCATCATACGGTCCTTTGTGCAAAGGTTAAGATTGTTAACCTCTAAGCACCCCCAACCTTATAATTCATATTGGCTTTATGATAAGGATGCTTTATACATAGTTGAACAAGTAGCCATACCATTCAATGTTGGAAATGTGTACAGGGATGAAGTAGTTTAAGACAACATCTCTATGAGAGCTTCACATCTATTACTTAGATGACCTTAGTTATCCAATTGACATGTTACTCACTATTGTATAAGATTACCTATGCCTTTATTAAGGATGGAAAGAGGAATATGTTACAACCCATGACCTCATCCTAAGTAAATGAGGCCTATAATCAGCTTACCCAAGCTAGTAAGAAGAAGGCCTTAGTGATGAGCTAAAGAGAGCTCTAAGCTACTTAGAAGGCTAAAGAGCTTATGTTTCTATTAATTAGAAGATTGCTGGAGATGAGAGATCTAAAGGATGCTCCAAGTCAATTTTGAAGGATGATTAATGAGTTTTCCATCCTATTTCTTGAAGAGTTACCTAAAGGACTACCTCCAATCCGAAGCATAGAGCATTGTATTGATTTACAACTTAAAGGCACCCTACCGAACCAACCTATACACAGAATGAACCCATAGTAGGTCATCAAGCTGAAAAGATAGGTGGATGAACTTACAAAGTGAGGATCTGTGAGGGAGAGCAAGAGCCCCTGTATTGCACCTGCTCTGCTCATCGTAAGGAAGGATGGTTCATGACACATGTACATTGATAGCTAAACAATCAACCGAATTACTATCAAATATAGATATCTGATACTGAGGCTCTATGACATGTTAAATGAGCTTCATGGCACAAAAATATTTTCAAAGATTGATCTGTGAAGTGGCTACCTCCAAATTTACATGAAATTGAGTGATGAGTGGAAAACTATCTTCAAGACTAGGCATGGTCACTATGAATGGTTAGTTATGCCATTTAGACTTACTAATGCACCAAGCACGTTTATGAGATTGATGAACCATGTGATGTGCCCTTTGATTAGAAGATGTGTGTTCATACACTTTGATGACATACTAGTATACAATACTAACCAAAACCACGATGTTCAACATGTTCAAGCAGTATTTGACATTTTACGATCTAAGCTATTATATGGGAAGTTGAAAAAAGTGTTCTTTCTACTAAGATGAAGTGATATTTCTTAGGTTTATAGTATCAGGGGAAGGAATCTAAGTAGATGAGGAAAAGATCCAAGTTGTTCTAAAGTGACCGACACCGAAGAATGTTATTAAAGTTCAAAGTTTTCGTGGCCTAGCTTCTTTCTATAGATGATTTATCAAAAAACTTCAACACCATAGCCATCCCCTTAACTAAGCTGACAACGAAGAGTAATAGGTTTAGATGGAATTACTAAGCTAAAGAAAGTTTCAGGGAGATCAATGAGAAGCTCACCTCTACCCCTGTCCTACCACTACCGGATTTTAACAAGCTCTTTGAATTAGAATGTTATGCATCGAGGGTTGGAATTGGCACCATCCTGATGTAGAAGCGATAACCCATCGCTTATCATAGTAAGAAGCTTAGTAATGCTGCCTTAAAGTACTTTGTGTATAAGAAAGAGTTATACTCTCTTTTTCAAGCTCTTACTATTTGTCAATACTATATACTATCATGAGAGTTTGTTATTTACATAAACCATAAGTCTTTGAAGCATCTAGGGAGTCAGAACAAAGTCTCAAAGAGGCAAGCTAAGTGGTTAGAATTCATGGAGGGATTTTCATATGTGATCTAACACAAGAAAGGAATCGCAATGTGGTCACCAATGCTCTATCATGTCAATAAACCTTGCTAACCACTTCATAGATAAAATTACTAAGATTTTTGCTTATCACTGAGCAGTATGCTAATGACCCTCATTTCGATGCCATTGTTGAACAATGCCATCGTTGAACTATGTCGAGAAAGAGTAGTTGTTAGAGGATATTATCTTAAGGATAGCTATCTATTCAAGGATCAAAGGCTATGTATTCCTAACTATTCTACGTGTGAGCTATTAGTTAAGGAAGCTCAAAGTGGTGAATTATCTTGTCACTTTGGGGAGACTAAGACAGCCAATCTATTGAGGGAAAACTTTTATTAGCCTAATTTGGCTAAGGATGTCCATAAGGTAGTTAGCAGTTGGTAGTTGGTAGTTGTGAAGTGTGCAAGTGAGCTAAGGGGAAGAGAGAGCACCATTGGAGAATATATGCCCCTGCCAATGCCAACCTTACCTTGGGCTAACCTCAGTATAGATTTTGTTCTAATGTTGTCCTAGTCATCTAAAGGGAAAGATTCTATATTCATTGTAGTGGACCGCTTTAGCAAAATGGCATACTTCAGTCTATACCATCGAACTAATAATACTTTATACATTGCTGATTTGTTTTTGTAGGAAGTTATCTGACTATATGGAGTGCTAAAGATTATTGTTTTAGATCGAGACACAAAATTCTTAAGCTATTTTTGGAAGACTCTTTGGAGAAGACTTAGAACTAAACATGTATTCAGCTCTAGTAGCCACCTTCAAATTGATGGCTAGACTGAAGTGGTGAATGGGATGCTAGGAAACTTACTCAAAATTGCCATAGGAAAGAACTTGAAGGATTGGGATTTGTGTTTACCAATTATGGAGTTTGCATATAATCAAATCGTCCATAGCACCACTGGAAATACCCTATTCAAGGTCGTTTATAGCCTCAACCCCACTATTCCTTTATATCTCATCAATACCCCCATAGCTACTAAAGAGAGTTGATCGAGCCTAAGAATTGCAAGTAATACACTAATCTATAACTAAGAATGATACGCAATAGATCTCAAAACCAAAGATGAGATACTCTGGATTTGAATGGGAATAAGGAACAAAGAGTGAAAATGGGGTTTTAATGATGAATGTGTATGGCTATGATGCACCAAGACACAAATACAATCAGGGGATAAGCTCAAAATAAGGTTCCATACGACTCACGAACAAAAGATATCACTAGGGATTCAAATAAAGGTTACATGTAACTCATTAACTTGCTCAAATGAGGGGTTCACCACAATCTTAGGGTTAATATTGATAAGAACACAAGAAGAATTAAAGAGTTAACCAACACTCAATAATCCAAAAAGGGCTAACTTTAAAAGCTTTAGAGTATCTTTACTCAAGAAAGGACAGCTCAAGTGTAACACTATTTGAATATTCTTCTTCTGATAATGTTGATGTTGATGTTCAAATTATAAATGTTGTTATTTATAGCAAGTCCTAAAACCCTAGTAGTAAAATTATAAATAATGTACAAGGACTTAGGCCCTAAAGAATGGGCCCATAGTTAAAATAAAAAAAAAAACATGTACAAGAATACAAAATTGTGCATTTAGTAGAAGAAGTCGGAATGTAGTCATTCGACCAATCCTAAAAGAAGCAGGATTCGAATTGGACGAGGTGGATGGTTGGATGTCTAGGTCTGGGTAGGAACCTTTAAAGTCTCGCAGTGCTTAGCCGAGATACCTAAAAGGTTGACCCATGCTTGCCAAGTTCTATAGCTAGTCGACACTAATCTCTCCATGTCGTACTGAGTGGATATATGGCCTTAAGGCCTCAATTGTATGATCTCTCAACTTCTCAACAGATGACAAACTTGATTTTGAGTGGCTCCTTTTCATCCTCTCGACCTTCTGGTATTACCTTAGCCTCAGCAATAGTTGATTAGCCTCAACTTCAAACAAGTTGTCCTCGTCTTGGAGATTGTCTTAGGTTGATTCCTATCATTGCCATGAGTTCGAAAAGAAGTCACCCTCAATGCTAAACAATGAGCACAGGCTAGGATGCTAAATAAACTTCTCTTTACTTTTCTCTTCACCATGGATGTCAAGTTGTTAGAGATTTCCTCAATGCTCATGGGGTTAAGCAATAGCTCTTCCCATCCTTCCAAGCCGTATAAGTGTAAAGGAAGCCATCATAGATTACTTTCCAATCATACTACCATGATTGACTAAGAAGTAAATTTACTACATTCATAAGTACTACATCGAAGTCAATCTTGTCCTTGTATTGCCTAACCTTAAATGCTATATGAGCTCTTTTATTTACATGGACCATACCCTTGTCATTAAACCACTTCAATTCATAAGTTCGGAGATATGGGTGAGTTGGTATCTTCATCTTTTCTACTATCTCGACAAAAACGACATTGGTGCAACTTCCTCATCAACAACCAAGGAACAGGTCTTCCCATTCACCAAACATCGAATATGAAATAAATTTTCCCTCTGGCTAGGATCTACTTTTATGTCAACTAATCGACTCATCATGCATAAGAGTTCATCTAGATTATCAACATAGACATTTTCTTCTATCAACTTATCTCCCATTCTCTTATCACTCTAACTCTCTACTTGAGCTTCGAGTCCTTCACCCTTCGAGATCTTGGCCCTTTTATTTGGACATTGAGAAGCAATATACCCATAGCCTATGCACTTGAAGCATTTAATTTCTCGAGCCTTGGTGCTAAGTACCTTTTCCTTCTCTCCCTTCTTTGTCTCAACCTAATCAGGTCAACTAGACTCACCTTGCTCCATCTTCTTCTCAACTCCTCTTCTCTCAGCATTCCTCTTAAGTTCAGGGCTGACTTGTTGAGGTCGATTAGTTAGCATCTGATGCTAGATTTGTCAGCTCGTCCAATGAGTTAAATGACTGTAATCCAACTATGTCAACAATGTTGTCTTAGAGCCTACTTAGAAACCTAGCAATGGTGCAGTCCTGTGGCTCGACAATCTTACATCTCGTCATTAAGGTCTCAAACTCTTGCAGATACTCTTCAATAGTGTTTCGACCTTGACTCAAGTGTTGGAAAGCCTGGAGCATCTCTTGCTTGAAGTATGTCGGCACAAAGCATTGGTTCATCAATCCTTTCATAAGTCTCCAAGTTCTTATCGACTTTTTTCCTTCAACATCTCGCTTGACCACTAACTTATCCCACTAAAGGCTTACATATTCAACAAGGGATAAAGAAGCCAACTTAACCTTTGTCTAATTATCACATTCATAGCATTCAAACAACTTCTTAAATCAGGGAACATAGTCTAAGAACTCTTCAAGTTGGCAACTTCCATTGAAAGTCGGCAGCTTAAGCTTTATATGATCAAGTCCTCGTCCAGGTGTTCGGGGTTCATCCCTAGCGTTCTGAGCTAGTCAATTTACCGAAGATTGGCCACTTTTGTTGGAGCTTTGCTCGGTCATATTTCTTCACGAACACTAAATGTCACTCGAGATTCAAATGAAGGTTAGATGTAACCCATAAACTTACTCAAAGGAAGGGTTCACCACATTCTTAAGGTTAAGATTAATATGAACACAAAAAGAATTAAAGAGTTAACCAGCACTCAATGATCAGAAAAAGGTTGAGCATTGGAGCATCCTTACTCAAAAAAGGAAAGCTCAACTGTAAACACTGTCTGAATATTGTTAACTGATGATGTTGATGTTGATGTTCAAATTACAACTATTGCTATTTATAGTAAGTCCTAAAACCCTAGTGGAAAAACTGTAAATAATGTGCAAGGCCTTAACCCCTAAAGAATGGGCCCATAATTAAAATAAAGAAAATATATACAAGAATACCAAACTATGCATTTAGTAGAAGAAGTCGAAAGGCAGTCATTCGACCTGTCCTAGAAGGAATAAGATCAAAATTGGGCGGGGTTAGCGATTAGATGTCTGAGTCTCGATAAGAAGCCTTAAAGTCTCACAGTACTTGGCTAAGATACTTGAATAGTTAGCCCATAATTTCCGAGTTCTATAGTTAGTCAACACTAATCCCTCCATGTCGTGCCAAGTGGATCTGTGGCCTTAAGGCCTTAGTAATGTAATCTCTTATCTTCTCGGCAAACAACATACTTAATGTTGAGTGGCTCCTTTTCTTCCTCTTAACCTTATAATATCAACTCGACCTCCGCAAGAGTTAATCAACCTGGGCTTCAAACAAGTCAACCTAGTCTTGGAGATTGTCTTAAGCTAAATCCTATCAAAGAAGATCAATAAGTTCAATTAGAGGAAACAAGAGATTGGTAGCCGAGGCCACCAAATTGTTTCTTTCCAACTAGTAGACTTAGTATGAATTTTCCTCAACCGAGAACAATTCTTGCACTTTAGATAAAGTAAGCTATCTGCTCAAGATGATGGTCTATTGAAGGTCTTGAAGAAATTCAACCGCAATGCTTACCAAATCAAGTTACCTAATGACTATGGTGTCTCCACTACTTTCAACATGTCCGACCTAATCCCTTACTAACCAGTAGAAGAAGACCCTATGAGTGGTCCACAAGAAGAGTCAAACACCACTTCAGATTTGAGGGCAAATCTTTCTGACTCTTAAGCAAATGATAAGAATCAACCTCATAAACCGATCATATGAAGCCAAGCTAAAGGACTCCAAAGACTCACTCAAAGAATACTAGCTTAAAGTCCTCTCTAAGATGGAAATTCCTATCCCAACCTTTGTGTTTCCTCTCTCTATCAACCTAGCTACTGAACCATCACCTATACCGAACCTACTAAACACAACCTAAGACTATCTAAGCCAAGCTCCCGAGTAGACCACAAATGTTTGACCCTAACTCAAGTTAATTACCTTTCAACGAATGGTTGACCGAGCTCCAACCTAATCCAAATTAAGTCTACTCTTGACCAAAGATTCTCTCTTGTCCCAACCCACCCCCAGTATGATATTTCTAGCGTCCAACCACCGATCAATACGAATCTTCTAATACAATATTCCAAAAGGATTATTACTTTTCTATAGTAAATATTCTTTCTCTCTTTTACCCTTTTTATTATACTTTATGTAACCTAATTGGGAGACACTTTTTTCTTTTCATACATATAAAGTAACCCTAATGGATGGGTATATAAACCCCCACTTATTTGTAAATAAGGAACAATCATCGATATCAAATTTGTATCCAAGTTTCCTTTAAGCAACCCTAGTGTTCTCATCTTTTTTTAACTCTTATCTATTCTCTTTAGCAAGAAGTAGCAGCAAGTGACCCTTCAATTTAGACCAATGAGTCATATCTAGCAGATTGTAGGTTAAGTAGGATCGATTGGTGTATTATATCCAATTGGTAAATTCCTAAACTTTGCTAGCTTTTTTTTTATTTCTATTCTGTTCACTCCATTGTAGTGCCTCTCTGTATGTCCTACCTCGAAGATGCATCAATCAATAACTAAACCCTACCTTATAACCAATATTTTACTACAATTGTAAATAGTAAAGACACAAAACTATGGATTGTAATAAGAAGTATAAGGAAGCTATGATTAAGTTTAAGAAAGGGAAGGATGGTGCCAAGGTCTTTGTACTGCAGCATGAGGACCTAACTAATGTTGACACAATTGTAGGAGTGCTTATAGTCTCCTCTTGATGTGTCACATGAGCTGATAGATATTAGAGCTACTCATTCACATGTTTTGAAGAATTTGTAAATGTTTACAATTTGCATGTTGATGCCTTAACTATTAGTTTTTATGTAAGTTTACCTTTGTTTTTGGGATCAATGTTAAGTGAAATATGTAGAGATGTTGAGGTACTTATTGCTAATGTACATATGCTTATTGATATGCTTATATTGAGTATGAATGATTTTGATGAAACTCTAGGCATAAATTGGTTAACTAGATATCATATGCTACAATGTAATTCTAAGATTTGGAATAGATAATAATAAGTTTACCAAAGAGATTATAGCACATCAACTGCTATGCATACAAATGATGGGGTTATGGAGAAATGCCATGTAGCAAGCGATTGATGGCAAGTTAAGTATGAGTATTAAGGAACCAATGGTATGAGTAGTCAAGGATGTTTTTTAGAGGAGCTTCTAGGTTTACTCCCAGATAAGAAGGTTGAGTTCGACATGTAGGGTGTAACAAGCTTAACACCTATATCAAAAGCGCCCTATTGAATAGCTCCTAATGAGTTGAAAGACTTAAAGGAGTAAATTTAATACTTGATGAGAAAAAGGTTTTACTCACCCAAGTATGTCCCTTGGGGTGCTCCTATCATCTTTGTAAAGAAAAAGGATGGAGGCTTCAAATTATGTATAAACTGCCGTAACTTAAATTAGATGACCATCAATAATAAGTACCTGGTCTCACAATCTTAATTCCACTAATGTCACTGACAAATAAAAATTTACCCCTTTTTAAAATAGTAGAATGCCATACTATTAATGGACTCATTTGAGGATAGAAATAAAAAAAAAAATTAATAGAAAACACAAACAAACAACAAATGTACCGGTCTATAGATAGTATAAGGAGAGTACTATTTCTACAATAATCTAGAAAATCGATTGAGCAATTTTAAAAGAAAGAACATGTAAGTTATCTAAATAGATGAAAAAACTACAATGAAATTGAGCATGGATTTTAGCAATTTCTTGATATTAGGATGTGGATTTTTTTTATAAAAGATGTATGAGGAACAAGTAAACAATTGTCTAAGATCGTTATGGTTGTAATATTAGAGTATTTATGATAGTTCAAACATGGTTTTTAATCACACTCATAGAATATATCCAACTCTCATTTCATAAATTCTATCATATATAGGAGCATTGTATTATCAATATCTCATTTACATTATCAACCAGCTATTCAAGTACTGTCACTACTTAAATAGCTATGCTAGAATTGATTTCTCATTCTAATTAATTTTTAGCTCTAGGTGAGTATAAGGATTTAAGTCTTAATCCTTAAGAATAAGCCATTCAAATTAGGAATCCTAAATTTTATTCGAGGTTTTCAAATCCTATTATAGTATCTAGACCCTATTAGGATAGAAAAAGGGAGGCCCAATGTGTAAGAAATGCTATCTAGCTCAATATTAACCTAATAGTCAAGTTATACCTAATTACACCATAGAACTAAGTAAATTTTCAAATTTACACTATCACAATACAAAAACATAAATAGCCACACCTACTTCATCATGTTCACACACTACCCATAAGCATAGTAAGCTGTATTTATCATATTCACGGAGAATAAACATTCAACACATAATACACATGAACATGAAAATAAAAATTGCATTAAACATAGAAAAAGCATGAGAAAAATTACAAAACTAAGCTCCTCAACCTCAATAATGGAGTTCCTGAAGATTTTCCCAACAATCTCCATGACCCAAAGCTTGAAAAGAGCTAAAATCCATTAAAAGTTTTTGCTACAATCATGAAAATACAAGAAAACTCCATGAAAATCATAAAACTATACTAAAAGTAACATAAGATAGCCTAAAGAAGAGAGAATGGTGGAAACTAGAACCCTAAACCCTAGAAAATGTCAAGCAAAATCTATAGAAAATGACAAAGAAGAAACTTTTATATTAGCTCATCATTGGTAAGCAAGGGTACCGTCATGCTGATGGATACGTATCAAGTACTTCTCCTCTTTCCTTTTAATGAAATAGTATGTTCTTACTTTAGGATTCAAGTATACTGTTAGACAACTTTATGACAATAGCTAGGTACTATCATACCGATATACCCTTCTAGTTTTGCAACTTGATTCGATTCTATTCAAGATATCTTCTTGATGATGGATAAGCTTACTGTCATACCAGTAGTTCCAACTCTAAGTTTCCTTCTTTTTCATTTTTCTTCATTTTCGGCTTCTTGAATTGGGGCTATGATGATACGGTAGCCCCAAGACTTTCAAGATCAAACACAAAAGCTTAAATTCTTTCAATCTATGCTACTTTTGAGCATCAAAACACAAAAATATGAATTACGCTTATGTTGAGAAATTATATGTGATTTTGATAAAAATTCACACATTTTGGCTCAAAAACCTATGGGATCACATATATTTGTTGGAAAATCCTTTAGATAAGGGTATGGTTTCACACACTTTTCAGCACCCCTTACCATATAGATGATATGTTTGATCAATTGAATAAAGCCATCATGTTTTATAAGATCAACTTGAGATTAAGATAACATTAGCTAATGATCTAGCCTTAAGACATACCTAAATATGCTTATAGAGGGATTCTCAAAGATTACAACACATGTGACTTAGCCTTACTTAAAAAATGTAAAAGTTTGATTAGAATAATCAATTTGCGTAAAGTTTTGAAGAATTAAAGGAAGGGCTAATTTTGACACTAGTTTTCACTCTACTAGTTAATGTTAAAGAGTTTACTATGTGCAAAGATACATCAATTCAGGTTTGGATGTGTCTTGATGTAAGATAATTAAGTAATTCTGTATGCCTTATAATAGTTAAAACCCTAAGAGAAAAAATTATCTAATGCATGACTTAGAGTTAACTACAGTTGTTTTTGCTCTTAAGCTATGGAGGCACTACTTATTTGGTGAGAAGTACAAGATATACACAAAGTTGAAGAATTTGAAATACACTTTCATGTAGAAAGAGTTAAACATGAGACAAAGAAGATGGCTTTATTTGATTAAAGATTATAATCTAAAGATTTTATGTTACCCCAAGAAAAAAAACTCAATTTGGTGCACAACGTACTCAATAAAAATAGACAAGTAAATACAACTGCATTAATCTTAGCTAGAAAGAGATATAAGATGACTTAAGAAAGTTAGACATCGAAGTTACGGTTGAAAAGGTTAAGGCAATGATTGCTAGTTTGAGGATACAACCAACCTTGTTTAATAAGGAGAAGTAGCATAAACAAAAAGCCCTGAAGGAAGAGCTTTTTTGAATGCTAGGAAAATAATGAGAGGTATAAACTTAAGATAGATCTGATTGTGCTATTAAATATGAGACTCAACTTTGGATACCAAATGATCCTGAGATTAGGAAAGAGATTTAGAAGGAAGCTCATTCTTCTACTTATTCAATTCACCTAGGTAATACTAAGATGTATAGGGGCTTAAAGAAGCACTTTTGGTGAAATGGCAAAAAGAAAGAAATTGAAAATTATGTAGCAAAGTGCCTAACTTGCTAGCAAATTCAAATTGAACACCTAGAGGCCTAAAAGTCAACTACAACCTTTTCCCATTCCTAAGTGGAAGTTGGAAAATGTTACTATGGATTTTATGTCAACTTTGCCTAAGGCTTTTGTAAGACATGGCATAGTATGGGTGATTATCGATATATTGACAAAATCAGCAGATCTTATGCCACTATTGATACAGACTCTATTGTAGATGGACATACAACCAGTGGTATCATACGAACAAGTTGGTGGGTCTAAACCACAAGATAGTTTGAAGAGTAAATGATAGTTCAAGATTTAAGTTGAGATCATGTACACAGATGAAGGATATCACACACCAATGCCTTATATGAGCTTAAGCCACACTTGATATGGTGCACAAGTGAGACACAAGGTCACTTGCCACTAATCTATGCTCACAAATGGACTAGATAAGAGTACTTTCAGACTTAGGTTTCTCTAATCAAGGATTCACATGCAAGCATAAGAAGAAGGAAGAAAGTAAAGGAAATTCTATTTTAATACTCAAGTATGATGCGGCCATTACAATTAACAACTATTTATACATCTTAATTAGAGTAAGTCCTAAGTTACTACAAAGTACCAAAAAGATTCCTACTAGAAATGGAAAATACATATTACGTAAGGGAAAATTATTAAACAACATAAAAAGGAATGTCTTAGGTAAGGATACTACGAATGTCAGAAGGTTGGACACGTATTAGCCTCTCAATTTGTCATACAAGTAGGTACTAAATGCAGGGTAAAACTGACTAAGTCAATATCAAATTGGTAGCTCATGAACTTAGAGGGCACTTATCCATAATGTTGGAATTTGGGAGCTCAACATTAGTAAGTTAGCTTGATATTGGGCTGGTGTAGGCTTAAACATCCGATAGCTTAGGATCATGAGAGCTTAAGTCTTGGCACTAATGGGAGTTGTTAGTTTCTATGGGAACTTCCTATACCTGTAAGATTGTGATCTAGATGGAAGAGCTCGAGAAACGTATCAAGTCAACTTAGAGGAGCTCTCTTCTTCCGAGGTCAAATCCTAAGTTTGGCATACTAAGGTAGCAAGTCCTCGTGCTCGAGATCACATAATCAGTCCTTGATTCTTATGCCCTTCAAGCTATTTAAGATTTGGGATCAAATCTTAGTCAACTTCAAATTGCTCATCATCGAGGAAGTATGAGTTAAGTTTAACAATGTTGAAGGACTCAAAGACTCTATATTCTTATGGCAATTCTACTCTGTAAGCATTTAAGTTGATCTTCTTGATCACTCTCAATGGTCCATCAGCTCATAGGGATAACTTGCTTTTCCTTAGACTATAGAATCAGTTTATATTGAGATGAATCTAGAATAGATCACTGGGTTGGAACTCTTTAGCACTTTATCCTCGACTTCTTCTCCTTAGCTTGGAAGTAGCTCGAGTTAGGTGATCTATGACCTTATGGTGAATTGCTTAGATGGTTTCTATTCTCTCAACAGCATGTTGATCCTCTAGTTAGTTAGGTAAGGGGTTTTAGTCAAGTGGAAGCTCAAGGTTGTATCCATAAGCAACTTCAAAGGGTGACTTCTTGGTAACACTATGAGCTATCCTGTTATAAATGAACTCAATTATTGGTAAGCACAAATCCCAATCAATTGGTTTTATTCCAACAACTCAGAATATGGTTCCTAATTGTCTCCATAATGTCTTCCAAAAATTTCTTAAGAACTTAAGATCCCAATCCAATACGATAGTTCTTGGCACCCTATGTAACTTGACCACTTCCTGCAAAAGGACAAAAGAAATAGCCAAGGCATCATTAGTTTGATTACACAGTATAAGGTGTGCCATCTTATTAAATTGATCCATGACTACCATGATGGAGTCCTTCCCTCAGGATGTCATAAGTAACCCCAACACTAAGTCCGTACTGAACTCAACCCATGATTTGGTCAAAACAAGCAGCGGCAAATAAGGCCCTTGTTTAGTTTAGCTCTTAGCCTTTCTACAGGTAGCATACCTTTCTAATACAAATTGTACATCCCTCGTCATTCTTAGCCAAAAGAATCTTAAAGTAAGCACTTCATAGGTCTTAGCCTTTCCAAAGTGGCTAGATAACCTCCATATGCCTTGTGCACTAGTAATTCTCGCATAGAACAAGTTGGGATACACATAATTTCCCCTTTCTAAACAAGTATCCATCCTCTTTGTGATAGTTATCAATAGCTCGTCCTTCCTCACTTTTAGAGCTACCAAAGTTTAGATCATCAACATACAAATTCATGATGACAAAGCTTGGATCAAGGAATAAAACGCCTTATCATACACTGAGTAGTTAAGTGGAGCTCCTCAAAGCTTTGCACTAAAGTAAGCAGTAAGTCATCCCTCCTACATCAACATGGTACCTATGCCTAATCTAAAAGCATCACATTCCACCTCAAATATTTTGTCAAAGCTTAGGACTGCTAAGACAGGGGCAGTAGTCAACTTCTCTTTCACCTTTTCAAAATTCCGCTACTCTTTCTCTTCTCATCTAAACTCAATGTTCTTCTTGGATAGCATAATAAGTAGTTCCACGATGGTGCTAAAGTTCTTTGTGAAACGGTGATAAAATCATGCTAGTCCATGGAAGCTAGGGATGTCAATAGAATAGGTCAGTACTAGTCATTCATTAATAAACCTCACCTTCTCCTCATCAGCTCAAATACCTCCAACACATACAACAAAACCTAAGAAAGCCACCTAAGATTGGTAAAATTCATACTTCTTCATGTTGGCATATAGCCTTTCAGCTTAGAGTATAGAGAAAACAACTTGAAGATGCTCACAATGTATCTCTAGGTTAAGACTAGATATAAGGATATCATCAAAGTATATGACAAAAAAATTTCCTATCAATTCTCGAAGTACATGGTTCATTAATCGCAAAAATATGTTGGTGTAGTTGATACTCTAAATGGAATCACAAGCCATTCATATAGTACATGTTGAGTTTTGAATGCAATTTTTCATTCATCTGCTTCCTGCATTTTGATATGATGATATCCAAACTTTAGGTCAATCTTAGAAAAGATCCTTACACCATGCAATTTTTCAAGCATGTCATCAAGTTGGGGTATGGTGTACCTGTATTTAATAGTGATCCGATTGATAACTTGACTATCCCTACACATTCGCCATGTGCCATCTTTCTTTGGCACTAATAAAGCAAGTACTTCATAGGGGCTTAAGGATTCTTTAACATGTCCTCTTTCCATTAGCTCGATAACCTATTTTTAAAGATTAGTAACTTACTCGAGATTCGTCTAATATGTTGGTTTGTTTAGTAGTGTAGCTCCAGGGTATAAGCTAATTACATGCTCAATTCCTTGAATCAAAGGTAGACCCTTAGATAGCTCATCAGGGAATAGGTTAACAAATTCCTCCAATAAACCTTTCACCTCGATAAGTAGCTTAGCATTTAAGGCCATCAACTCAAGTATCCTTAGAGCAAGTAAGAAGGTCGACACTTCTACTTTCATCCCACTCAACAACTTATTAGGGCCTCCTTCTTCATGGTTTGGTTAAATTGAATTTGCATCACTTTAACTTGCATGAAGTACAAAGGGTTCAACCATACCCTCTTCCTTCATGTTCAATAGAGAAAGTCTTCTTCCTTCCAGCATAAATTCCATGATAATCAAACATCCATAGTAATAGGGATCAAAGATTGATTACATGCTTCCGAGCCCGAAAGCTCTCTCAGGTGGTCTGCCAAGCTATCCGAAGTAAGTTAAGCACTGAGGAGTAGTGCTTGCCCCAGTACGATCTACCGAGCTACTTTCCTTTCCATGCCCTCCAAGATGTTGCCAAAGTGATCAACCTATATGTTAAGCCAAACCCTCCACTAAATCGTAGTTGAAGTGCCAAATCTAAATGCAGCAATCTCTACTGTACCAAGGCTGAGTAGAACTGTCAGGAGCTAACCATCCAAGGCCAACCCCAATGTGAGCCGTCCCTGAACCAACCACTGTCTAACCCCTTCTAACGTAGACTAGGCCTGAACCAAGGTCTACCCCTGCTCGGACTATAATACTATCAAAATCCATACTGTCCTTTACTGACATTCGTATTGTCCTTTCTAACAAAGGACATCCACATTGCTTCTTTTGTATGATTTCATATTTTCCTTGTAAATTATTCTCTTTTGCTTTTAGCAAATAAGTACCATTCTTTTGTAATTTATGTAACTTAGGATTTGCCTAAACAGGATGATATAAATACTGTCATACTATAAAAGTTGAGATCATATCAGAATACAAAAAAATATATTGAACTTTTCACTCTCAAGCTAAGTGTCCCTCTTACTCTTCTTATCTAGCCCATTCGAACGTGGATTAGTGGCGAGTGACCTTCGACCATACTTGTGCATCATATCAAGTGCAACCTGGGCTTGTATAAGGCTTTAGTGTGTCGTATCCTTTGTCAGTGCATAGGAACCCCCTGCTCAACCTTTAACTATCATTTACTTTTCAAGTCATCTTGCAACTTGGACCCACCCCTTTTGGTTATGTGTGATATCAAGTTCGTTTGTTCATTCATGAGTCTGTATCATCTTGGTATCAAAGCTTGGTTATGTTCAAAGCTGGATTCTACTAGAGTTCTTTTAATAGTTTGTCACTGCTCTCATGTGATAGTAGTTCTATTGTTAGCTTTGAAGTTTAGTAGCGAGAAGTGTTTTATACTTTGTTTTCCCCCTTTTTCAATACACCAAAATAGAGTGTGGTTGACTTTGTGTTTATTGAGAAATTATCATTGTGAAGTAAACATCAATGTCGGATTTAAGTACGTAAGGAACTTTAGGAAACTAAGAAAGTATTACTCGACATGGTCAAGGACAAGAAGGAAACTTCTCACCTCAGTCAGTAAGTGACCACTTGGATAAACTTACTGATTTAGTAGCTAGTCTGGTGACTGTCATACAAGAAGACAGATAACGAGCTACGAATAGCCTCATTAGGGAACATGAGCAACAACAACGAGGCAATGGCCAATTTGGCTGAGCTAATGCCCCAGCTCGATTACCTCGACCTAAAGGAGCTAGTAGGGATGCTAGACATAAGTTAGCGCTTAAAGAGATTGAGGAGAAGTTGAAGGAGATGATGATGCAAAAGAGTACTACGAAGCTAAAGAAAGAAATGTGCTAGCCCTTAGAGTCAAAGGACTCAGGATGTGTATCCCAAGTTTTTTTAGAAGAGGTGATGCCAAAGATTACCTAGATTGGGTAGACAAGATTGAAAAGCAGTTTAAATGCTATGAAGTACCTAACAATGTAAAGGTTAGCCTTGTTGTGTTAGAGTTTACTGGTTATGCTGCCTTATGGTAGAAGAACTTGCAAGCCACTAGAAGAAGGGAAGGAAAATAAGAGATTAGGAGCTAGGATGATATGAAGAGAGTCATGCGGAAAAGGTTTGTACCGAGCTATTATCTATAAGATGCCTTTAAGAGACTATAAGAAGTAAGGTAAGGAAGTCGAGTGTGGACGCTTACATTAAATAATTTCAAATACTAATGATCCTATGCTAAGTCGTAGAGGTAGAAGACCGAACTGTGTCTCGAGTCATTAGTAGATTAAAGTATGAGATTAAGGATGTCTTGGAAACCTTAGACGTTAATACACTTGATAATGCAATCCGAGCCACCAAGAGAATAGAAAGGCGTCGAATAGGAAGATTTCGACCACCTGGCAACAGCCGACCTATTCCGAGCAAACCTGTACAAATGGAATCAAGCAAGGTCACTAAGACCTGACTTGCTCAGACTACCTGAGCAGAGGAGAAGGAACCCCCAAGGAAGTTTAAGAAGGGTTAGAGTTTAGAGAGGAAGACAAGTGAGATCAAGTGTTTCAAATGCCAAGGATTTGGACATATGGTCGCTTAGTGTCCGAATAAGCAAATGATGGTGATCAAAGGTGAGGCGCCAACCATAAAGGTTAACAACACAGATGAAGAAGTAGAGAAGCTGTAAGAGGACAGACAAGCTAAGTTGTTCGATGAAGAAGGCAACTTCATGTCGATCGCTATAGTGTTGAGAAGGACGATAAGTGTTAGTCCTATACCCGAAGATGAACAAAGAGAAAATCTCTTCCATATTAGGTGTGAGGTAAATAAGTCACTATGTACACTGATTGTTGATAGTAGAAGCTACACCAATGTAGCATCTACATTTATGGTCTAACAACTGAAATTACTGACCATACCCCACTCAAAACCTTACAAGCTTCATTGGCTTAGTGATAAGGGAGCCCTACAAGTGAACAAACAAAAATCTATGCTAATCTGTATAGGCAGGTATCGAGATGAAGTGCTTTATGACGTGTTGCCCATAAGTGCATCCTACCTTCTACTTAGATGACCATGGATGTTTGACTGAGCAGCTATACATGACAGCAGGAGGAACACATGTTCTATAGAACATGAAGGGAGAAGGTTGAAATTTGGTCCCATGACTGCCGAGTAGGTAAAAATCATACAATCCCAACTTAGCCAAACCCTGAAGAAGGAGGCTTTAGTATTGACTTGACCCAAACTAAAAAGAGAAATGGAGTTGGAGGGACCGACCTATCTGCTTATTAGGAGGCTTCTGGAGATGAGACATAACGAAGAAGAGATGCCAACCGAGGTGAAAGCTCTACTGGAGGACTTTGCCGACCTATTTCTAGAGGAGCTACCGAAGGGTCTACCCCCAATCCAAGGTGTCGAGCATGGAATCGACCTGGAACTAGGGGCTGCCCTATCGAACAAGCCTGCCTATAGGCTAAACCCTAAACAAGCTACCAAGCTGCAAAGGCAAGTAGATGACCTCTTGAAGAAATGGTATGTGTGTGAGTCCCTAAGCCCCTATGCTGTGCTAGCCTTATTAGTGCTCAAGAAGGATGGTTCTTAGAGGATGTATATGGATAGCCGAGCCATCAATCAAATTACCATCAAGTACAAGTATCCAATACCTAAGCTTGATGATATGCTAGATGAGTTAAGTGGAGCAAGAGTGTTCTCCAAGATCAATCTCAAATCCGGATACCATTAGATCCGAATGCGTGAAGGAGATGAGTGAAAAACCGCATTCAAGACATGACATAGTTTATATGAATGGCTTGTAATGCCATTTGGGCTATCTAATGCGCTAAGCACATTCATGCGACTTATGAATCATGTACTTTGAGAGTTACTGGAAAGGTTTGTTATGGTTTATTTTGACAACATTCTAATACATAGTCCCGACTTGGAGACACACCAAGACCATCTTCGACAAGTGCTTGCAAAACTTCGACCTGAGTAGCTCTACGCCAATCTGACGAAGTGTGACTTTTGCCATTCAAAGGTTGGGATTTGTTATGAGCGGAGGTAGCATCCAAGTTGATGAAGAGAAGATAAAAGTGATTATAAAATGGCCCCAGCTGACCTGTTCTACCAATTCATAAAGAATTTTAGTACGATTGTGGCCCTACTCACTAAACTCTCGAAGAAGAATGTTGAATTCAAATGGGATGAGAAAGAGAAGAGGAGTTTTGAAGACCTAAAGGAGAAGCTAACTACAACCCCCGTCTTAGCTCTACTGAGCTTCAATAAAGTATTTGAGATAAAGTGTGATGCATCTGGACTAGGCATGGGTGTTGTGTTGATGCAAGAAGGCTGACCTATTGCATAATTCAACGAGAAACTTCGAAGAGCCACACTCAAATATTTCATCTATGACAACGAGTTCTACTCCTTAATCCAAGCCCTAAAGGTATGGCAACAGTGTCTATTGCCCAAGAAATTCGTGGTCTACACTAATTATGAATCCTTGAGATACCTAAAGAGCCAACCAAAGTTGTCCCGAAGACAAGCCAGGTAAGTTGAGTTCATGGAGGGTTTTTCTTATGTCATAAAATACAAGAACAAAAAGAACAATGTAGTGGCTAACTCCATATCAAGACGACAAACCCTCTTAGCCAAACTGTAAACAAAGCTGCTTGGTTTTTCAACCATCAAGAATTTATGTGTCAAGAACCCATACTTTGGTCCTATATATGCCCCTTATGAGGAAGGACAAACACTAGACAACTATCATAGGGAAGATGGATACTTACTCAGGAAGAGGAGGCTATGTATCCCGACCTGTTCCACGTGAGAACTGCTAGTGTGGAAAGTGCATGGAAGGGGATTGACAAGATACTTTAGCCAGCATTGAACTTATGAGGTATTATCTTCCAGATTCCCAAGAATGAAGAGAGATGTCTAATCCATGTTAGAAAAGTGTGCGACCTACCTAAAAGTGAAGAGTCGAGCCAAGCCGAATAGGGACACTACCAACCCTTGCCAATACCAACCAAACCATGGTCCGAGTTGAGTATAGGCTTCATATTAGGATTACCAAGGACATCCTGAGGGAAAGACTCCATCATGGTGGTTATGGATCGATTTAGCAAGATGGCATATTTCATGCCCTGTTCCAAGACTAACAATGCTTCAGCTATCTCTTTTCTTTTCTTGCAGGAAGTAATTAAGCTTCACGGCATGCCTAGAACTGTAGTTTCAGATCAAGACCCCAAGTTCGTGAGCCACTTTTAGAAGACACTTTAGAGGCAACTGGGAACCAAGTTATTGTACAACATGTCTTACCATCCACAAACCAATGGACAGACCAAAGTTATCAATCAAACAGTAAGAACTTTGTTTCAGGTCACTGTCAAACAAAACTTGGCTAATTAGGATCTATGCTGCCAATCATCGAATTCACCTACAATTGGACCACCGACAACATCACAAGCATGTCTCCATTCGAAGTCGCCTATGGGTTTAACTCCGAGCTCCCATTGGACCAGGCACCCTAACTAGGAACTGATGATGATTAATGGCTAACTATCGAGAAAGTTAAAGACATCAAAACCATGCACCAAAAGGTTATACAGCAACTGGGTTGTGCAGCTATTAAGCTTGAAAAGAAAAACAGAAGACAAAAGAAGGGATAATTTCGACTAAGCGATTTGGTTTAGATATAACTCAACAAGGAATGATTCCCAAACTTAAGGAAGAGTAAGTTATCTCCCAAAGCTAACGGACCTTTTAGAGTACTTGAAAGATCAATCTTAATGCCTATAAGATTACTCGAAGGATATGGAGTCTCAGACTCTTTCAACATTGCCGACCTCTAACCTTACACTCCCTAAGACAAGAAAACTAGACCTAAACTAGATTTGATCCAAAATCTCAAACAACCTAGAGGGGATAATAGGGATCAAGGACCAATTACACATTCCCAAGCATGAAGGCTCTTTTAGGTGGTCCATTGAGCTGTCTGAGGTGAGTTAAGCACTAAGGAGCAATGTTTGCCCTAGTCTGCTATGTCAAGCTACTTTGCTCTCCATGCCATCCAAGATGTTGCAAAGGTGATCAACCTACATGTCGAGCCAAACACTCTACTAAACCATAGTCCAAGCACAAAATCTAAATGCAACAATCTCTACTAAGTCGATACTAAGCAAAACTGTTAGAAGCTAACCATCCGAGGCTAACCTAATGTAAGCCGTCCTCGAACCAACTACTGTCTAGCCTCTTTTGACGTCGAACAGGCCTAAACTAAGGTCCACCCCTACCTGGACTACAATACTGTTAGAATCACAATAAAAACACGCACGTACTGTCCTTTACAAACATCCATACTATCCTTTTTGATAAAGGATATCTACATTCCTTCTTTTATATGATTTTCATATTTTCCTTGTAAATTATTCTCTTTTACTTATAGCAAATAAGGACCATTCTTTTGTAATTTCTGTAACTTAGGATTTTCCCTAACAGGATTATATAAATATTATCAAACTGTAAAAGTTGAGATCATATCAGAATACAAAAAAATATACTGACCTTTTTCACTCTCGAGCTAAGTGTCCCTTTTACTCTTAAGCTACTCTTATCTAGCTCATTTGAGTGTGGACTAGTGGTGAGTGACCCCCGACCATACTTATGTGACATATCAAATGTAACTTGGGCACATGTGAGGCGTTGGTGCATCATATCTTTCATTGGTGCACAGGAATTCCTTACTCAACCTTCGACTATCATTTACTTTTCAAGCCATCTTATGGCTTAAACCTACTCCTGTGGTTATGCATGATATCGAGTTCATGTGTTCATCCACAAGTTCGTATCACATAGCCTACTAAGAAGAATGTGCAAAGCACTCATAAGTAGAACATCATAGAGGACCTTGTCCAGATACTTCCTAATGTAGATTAGCATTTCAACTTGCGTGGCTACTTATAAGGCTCCCTTATCACTAAGCCAATGCAACTCATGGTGTTTGCAGTAAGATGTAATCAACAACTTCAACAGTTGGACTATGAATACAGAAGCATCATTAGTATAACTTCTACTATTAACAATAAGTGCACATAGCATCCTCTTGACCTTACATCCAATGTAAAGTAAGTTCTCATGTTGTTTGTCCTTTAGTGTAAGACTCATACTCATCACTCATCTTAGTACCATGGCTACAGGCATGAAATTTCCCCTTTCATTATATGTGACTTCCTCTTCCTTAGATAGGTCATCTTGCCTAGATTCGATAGGTCCTTCCACCTCCTCATCAGTACTGTTGACTTCAATGGTTGGTACCTCTCCATTTACTATTGTTGTTCTTTCATTAAGCACTAAGCTACCGTGTATCCAAATCCTTAGCACTTGTAACACTTGATCTTACTTGTCTTTTTGCCTAAGCTCTATCCTTTCTCAAATTTCCTAACGACTTCCTTCTCTTGGATCGAGTAGTTGAGATAGGTTTAACTTAACTAATTCTGCATGGTTCTGATCACACAAGTCTACTCGAAATAAGTAGGTTCAAGGAATCTCAAATGATGGGAGCTTAGGTTCTATTCATCCAATGTCACTCTATCCTCTAAGCAACTTAAATAGCTTCACCCAATGTCCCTCATCTCCAAGATATTCCCAATCTCATAATTCAATCCACTAATAAATCTAAAGATAGTTTGGTCTTCGTTCTCTATAACTTCACAATGAATCATTAGCATTTAAAATTCTTTTACATAGGCATCAATACTCAAGCCTCCTTGATAGGAATCAAGTTACGGGGCCCTTAACCCGCAACCAAGCCTAAAGACTAGAGGGGTTAGTTTGACGAATCCTTATGTTCCAACCAACCCCTACCTAGGCCAAGAACTTCCTTACTGAGTCACCTCTAATATCGTGTTGTATGACCACCCATTATTCTATGGTATGCCAAGTTGACGATTACTCTCTATTGTTAAATCAACCATTTACTCGATACCTTCCTTGCTAAGAAGCCAAAAGAGAGAGACCGAACTAACTAAGCTTTCCCTGCTCGGACAAGCCCATCTATCCATACTCTTTGTTCACATCTCCTAACAGCCTCGCCAATGCAGCATCACCATATGTATAGTATCATATATAGAATCTATAGCACTAATGATTATTTTCCTTATATATTCATTTTTACCCTTTTGTCTTATATACATTGCTCCTTTAGGAAATGTCCTTATTGTCTTTTCCCCTTTGGGTAAGTTACCCTAACTTACGAGTATTAATACCCTTATACTTATAGCTGTAAGATCAAATTACCTTCAATACACTAGAGTACTTTCTTCCTTGCATAAACACTACTTGTTTACTCTTGGCATCACTCTTATCCTTTCCCTTAAGCAAGGTTAGGTGGCGAGTAACCTCACTAGACCAATTCATGTATCATATCAAATTGTGTCGTGAGTCCTTAGAAGTTCCTTTGGTGCATCATATCCTTAAGAGATGTTCATGGGTTTTTTCTTACTATTTCATTTATCATTTTACCCCTTTCGTACCTTTCCCCCATTAACCCATTTCAAGCTTTCTGTAAGCTTAGACCTATCCAATGACTAGCCTTATCTGTTCTTAGTCACGGTTCACATCACTCCTTACCTTAAGTCCTACAATCTCTTAAATGTATCTTACAAATAGTAACTCAGGACAAACCTCCTCTTATTAATCTCTTCATCTCATCCTAATCTTTAACTTCTGTCTTTCCTTTTCTTTGCTAAACATCTTACAAATTCTTCCACCATAAGACAACATATCTTATGAATTTCAGTACGGCAAGTCTAACCTTGGCATTTTCAAGAACTTCATGAGACTCAAACTGCTTTTCAATTTTATCTACCCCATCTAAGTAATCCTTAACATCATCACTACAAAAGAAGCCCAAGATTTGTATCTTCAGACCTTTTACCCTAGGAGCTTTGAGATGTCGTTCTTTTACTTCATAATATTCTTCCTTATCATCACCCAACTCCTCTTCCACTTCCTCCTTTCATCCATTACAAGCCTTACCACTCCTCCAGCTAAATGGGCTCAAGTTGGGAAATTAGCTAGGCTAAGTCAACCATTACCTCATTTTGGTAGTTCATTTACTTAGCCTTTGTTTAGATCATCCCAAAGTTGCTGTCTATTGCCCATGTAAGGCAATAACCAAGCTCTCTACCAAGTCAGTGAGCTTATTTAACTTGTCATTAGCAAACAATGGGGTGTAACTTCCTTGGTGACCATGGCCAACATGAGCACCACTCTCAACATTGCTGATAGTCCTATGAACTATAGAATCCAACATTTCTCAATACTCCAATACACTACTTCATTCAACCAAAGCACTTCTGAGCCTCACAAAACTCTTTTCAAACCCAACTTTAGACTATGACTCAACAATTATTACTCTAACTACAACCAAACACTACTAACAACATCAAACAAAATTGCAAACCAATGAAATCTATACACTCTTTTTTATGGGTATAGAAATAGGGGATAACAAAGTATCCCTTACATATGATGTAAAACACCGTTCCAAAAACTTGTTAATTACTAATACTACAAGAGGTTGGATCCCAATGAGATTCAATTCACACTATAACATAGTAGTATGCACATAAGAACATGAATCAACAATCTTATTCTTACGAACATAGCCAAGCTCTGATACCAACATTATCATAGATGGCCACACTACCAATGGTATCATATGAAGGGGATGGGTCTAAACTACAAGATGGTTCGAAGAGTAAATGATAGTAAAGGGTTTGAGCTAAGTTCACATGCACCAACAAAGGATATTACACACTAATACCTCACACAAGCTTAAGCTATACATGATATGATGTACAAGTGAGACATGAGGTCACTCACTACTAGTCCATGTACATAAATGGGCTAGATAAAAGTGTTTTTAAACTTAGGTTTCTGTAGTCAAGGATTCACACATAAGCATAAGAAGAAGAAGTGATGTGTCTCCAAGGTCATACATATGGAGAGGCATCACAATGAACTCACATAAAGGAAAACAAAAAGGAGTTTATCAATCCTAGGCAACTACTAGTAGGATATGATACACCAACTAATCCTACTTAGCCTAATCCTAACACTTAATGTGACACACAAATATAATATTAGGGTTGCTCATCACTAATATTTGCTAAAGGAGCTAGATAGGAGCTACGTAAAAGAGAGAACACATGGTTACTCTACAAAGAAAATTGTAAATTTTAATAATGAGTGATGATTTCTATGCATAAGGTAAGGTATTTATATGACCTCAATTAAGGTTACGATAATAAGGAAAAGACAAAAAGGATAAGATACAAATGATTCCTTAAATATACTAAAAGTGTAAAATTGTAAAATGATGTATCGTATAAAAAAAAAAAAAAGAAAGAAAGAATCCTTCTAAAATGTTGTACCAAAAAACACGTGTTAAGTTGGTGTTGGCGATTGAATACTCAACTGTTCTTAGAAGTATGGGTTCTGTAGTAGCTTAAAACTTACTAGGATCCATTTGAAGAGGTTGAAAAGAAGACAAGAGTCTTGCCTGACCTGATCTAAGTCAAATCTAAACTCAAATACTATATATTGTCTTAAGCCCCTTTGTAACCCTTGTATTCAGCAAATAAGAATCGAAAGGGTAAATTTAACGTATTGATGAAATTAACCCGATTAACCTAGAAACTTATTTACAGGCTCGAGACATTAGATGAGGAGACTCCATGGATTTGGCTATTAAAAATATGATAAAATCATAATATGGCTAAAATAGTATAATTTAACCATACTACAAATTATTATCAGCAATCATGTAAGATAAGTTTCGTTAAAACGTAAACTTTTATAAATAAATTATATATGTAATAAAATGAATATGGGACATTAAAATAACATAGATAATATATGCATACGTGTCTTATGTAATTCTTAAGTATGTACATATACTCGTAATCAATTAAAATACCCGAATAATAGTATTTTAAGATAAAATGAGATGGGAAAATTAATAAAAGAATTAATAAAAATCCATAATCAAGACAGGTAGCTAGATTATATTAACATTAGGCGTATGGAATTTTGCTAGCCCGGTTTGAGTGTTTCAAGGAAACAAAGCATGTAATATATATACTTAAATTCAAGAGGAGAGAGATAACAAAAATCCTTTCAACACTACTTGAGCTCCAAAAATCCGAAATTCTCTCTAGAAAAGTTATACATGCAAGATGGAATGTGGGAAAAATCATTTGGGGTTTTGAGGATTAAAGAAGGGAATTATGGAAAATTTTCAAAATTAGAGTACAATCTGAGCTTAATAAAGTGCAATGGATTGGGGAGTTTCTAGAAACTAGCTGCCACCACCAGGCAATAGAGGAGGCCACATCTAGGTATACCGATAAGGAGGTGGCCACCACTGGTGGCTAGAGCTCCACTTTTCGGTAAAGGCCAATTTTGATCTAATTTTCATAAATTTATAAAAATTATTAAAATTTTCCAAAAAATTCCAAAAAAAGAACTATTCTTACATATTTTCACGTAAAGAATCTAGAAAAAAAAGTTGTAAAAATTTAGCATTTGCAATATACATGCTTAAGAAATTGATGAAACCAAACACTTTTTAATGTTGAAATAAATAAGTCTAATGACATAGTTTTGATCTTGAAATCTTTCTATAGACTTTCCTATGTTTATACTAAAATGCTATGAAGAGATTTTTTAGAAAATTATTTTCTATAATTTTTATGAAATTTTAGCCCTAAATTATGATTAAAATAGTATTTTTGGAAACAAATAAGTGTATTTATTCTAAGGACCTCACTCAGATTCTAAGTTCCATGGGTTACTGATGTACATTGTGGTGTATGGGTGCTGTTGGAAGGGGTTCTATTGAGAGAAATTACCAAAAACAAGTACAAGCCACTTATATGAGTAATTTGGTGATATGGGATATAGAGAAATTAGTGAGGAACGATGTGATATATTAGGAATTTAGATGTAATGAAGTTAAGATGTATATATTGGAGAGTTATTCTAGTTAGTCTTGAATGGAGTTAGAAGTAAATGGACCAATGAAGTAATTATAAAGGAATTAGGTGAAGGCAGATAATAACTTAAAGGATTTTGGAAAGGAGTTTTAAGCTAGATTAATACTTAAAGAGTAAGTCAGAAGCAAAAATGATGAATAAAAGGTAAAAACAGGAGAAGCAGAGGATTAATCAATGGATAATTTTCTTTGAAAAAAAAAAGTTTCATAAATAACAGAGTCAGAGGATAACTCAAAGGAAGATTAAGGGTAAATGACTCTTAGATATTCCCTCAAAGGCTAAATTAGAGTAAGTATTCTTAAGAACTTCGAAGTTGTTGGTCTTAGAGGAAAGTTCAAAGGGTGGATTCCTTGAAATTAAGAAGCTGACTAAACTCAGATGATATCTCAGAGGGAGTAAAGGTAAATGCTCTACTAGATACTAATTCAAAGGTTCAGTTAAAAGCAAAATTCAAAGAGAAGTATAGATAGGGGGGGGCTTAGAGGCTAAGTCAGAAGGTGTACACTTAAGGAATTTGAAGTTAACTTAACTCAAAAAATAGCTCAGAGGATATTCTATCAAGTGATCTAAAATTTGAATGGATTACATGGTTGGTTTAAAAGGTGCCTTATAGGATATTTGAAGTGAAACACATGAGTAGGAGTACTCAGAAGTTGTTTCAAAAGGTAATTCATAAGAAATCTTGACTAGCTATCAGACTCAGGAGATGACTTAGAGGATAATCCTATAAAATCTTAACTCTAATATAGATCAGAGGATAATTCCGAAGTTTTCTAGTTTAAGAACTTCAAGGGTGATCTAGCTCAGAAAGTAATTCAAATGGTGTTTATTGAACAATCTTGAGTATTTACCAACCTGAGAGATTGAATTGGTTATGAACCTGAATACCCATGTGGTGCAAAGGGTAGCTCAAAGGCTTTTCTAATTGAACATGTCAAAGGCGTAATGACTCAAGATGTGGCCCTACGGGTAATAAAGGTAAAATATACTTATAGCATCATATTAAACTTTCAATACTTAATGCATAAGAGAATAAACTAGTAACTAAATAACTTAATACTCATATATAGACACATAACTTTGTAATATTTCACATAGAATAAAGTACTAGATTGGTGTAAATATCACAGGATAATTAACAAAGACAAGTTAATAGACGTAGTAACAAGTAAATAAGTTCCAAGTAAGTTGGATTGGTACTTCACCATACTTTGGAGTATTGCTTGAGCATTCTTGGATACCTTACTATGTGTCATGTTAGTGATTACAAGTTATTAGTTTGTATATGTGCAACGCACATGCTTGGATATTATATTGCTAATATGGAGTGCTGGACTTTATGTATTGATTATTTTATTGAATTATGTAAAATTGCTTGGATATTATATTGCTAATATGGAGTGCTAGACCTTATGTATTGATTATTTTATTGAATTATGTAAAATTGGTTGATCACCTTAAGAGGTAAACTAAGTCAAACTCGACCTAACTTCTTATTAGACCTACATCACAACCTACTAGAAGAAATGACTAGGATTCTTGAGCCAAACATGGATCCTTCGATAAGGATAGTAGAGATCATCTTTTCCCTACCCTTAATCAAACTAAGTGACAAGAGAAGAGGTCATAACAAAGTTAGGGACCATAGTTTGAAGGTAGTATTTGGCGAAGTGCGTTTCTCCATTGTACAAGCCTTAGTTTGGTGACCAATCCGTAGAGTGTATGGCATAAAACTCCTCAAAACCCAAATTAGAGTAGGCATAATTTCTCTGATCTTACAATGACTAGTCAATGTCATGCAATGGCATTTACTTGAATATGGATGACATCTAATTAACCTAGCTTGAAATCCCTAGTTGCTTGATGACTGATATGTACTATTGTCTCCATCCCACTTACTACGTAAGTTGTTGCTCACTCCCCTATAACTATTTTGTAGGTTTCTATTAAACTCACTAGTATTACAGCAAGTTCTAGAAGATTAGAGAACGGGGTCAAGGAGTGAGATTTAAGACCTATGGACTGTATTATTATTTATTTGTCGACTTTACTAACTTATAGGAAAACCAATAAGGTCTCTATTAGTGACCCTCTAGTTTTCAATTATGGATATTATCACTATGTTCAATTAACATGTGATTTTTATAAACCTATACTAATGACTTTATTTTCTCAAATCAATTTACTTTTAGAACTTTTTGTTGAAATTGAGATTTTATACTCTAAATTATATGTAAAGCTCAAGTTTCTCAATTATTTGAGTCACAAGTTTATTTTTCGAAGCTATTTGGGAAATTATATCACAGGTTGCTATTTATTAAACTTAGAATTAGATGGCTCGAAGCAGGGAAGTGGTAAATGTCTTATGTAAGTTATAATATCATAGGCTAAGTGGGTAACTTCTAGCTTAGGTTGGTTTACATGGTAAAGTTGTTACGACTCTCTAATTTAAGGTATGACACTCTGTAGGTCAAATAATTGGATAGCTCAGCTTAAAAGAAAATCTGATGCTCATTAGTTTGGGAACTATCTTGATTACAGCTAGAGCTTAGCACTTCAGTGGGGTTAGAGTAAGTAAGCCTAAGTTGGTGCTTGAATCCTCATCCTTAAATACTTCTTAAGCTAGTATCCATGAAGCGAGTCCATGTATTCCTCTAGCTCAGCTTCAAGTAATGGGTCTAAGGGGTTGATTCCTATCAAGAAGGAAAGTAAAGGAAATTTTATTCCAGTATTCAAAGCTGATGTGGCTATTACAATTAAGGGTTATTTACATTTTCCAATTATAGTAAGTCTTAGGTTACTAAAAATTACCAAAAAGATTCATAGTAGAAATTAATAATACATATTACGTAAGGGAAAATTAATAAACAAAACAAAAAGGAATATCCTATGCAAGGACATTATGGATGTCAAAAGGTCAAACATGTATTAGCCTCTCAATAAGTAAAACTGACTAGGTTAACATCAAATCGGTAGCTTGGCAACTCGAGAACTTAGAGGGCACTTGTCAAGATTGTTAGAATTTAGGAGCTCCACTACGGTAGGTCGGCTCTATATTGGGCTGGTATGGGCTCGATATTCGATAGCTTAAAATCATTAGAGCTCAGGTCTTAGTACTATTGGGAGTTATTAGTTTCTATGGGAACTTCCTCCACCCGAGAGATTGTAATCTAGTTAGAAGAGATTAAGAAACATATCAAGTTGACTCAAAGGAACTCCTCTTCTTCTAGGGTCAAATCCTTCCAAGCAGCTCAGCATACTAGGGTAGCAAGTCCTCATGCTCAAGATCATAATTGGTCCTCGATTCCTATCATCTATGGACTAGGTGTCCCTTAGAATAGATGGAACGGATGTACATTAAGGAGATTGTGAAATTATGTAAGATGATAGTATCCATAGTGTTAGATAGAATTCTTCAGTTTATGAGTAGGTTTTAGAAGAGTTAACATGAAGTCTTATAGGTACTACATTACAATTTAGTACTACCTTTCACCAATAGATAGACAGACAAATGGAGAAGACTATCTAGATTTTTAAGGATATACTTCAAACCTATATACTAGATTTCAGGTGTAGATAAGATGATCACTTTCCCTCAACAGAGTTTGCTCATAACAATACTTATCAGACCACCATATAGATGGCACCTTATTAAACACTTAATACAAGAAAGTACAAATTCCTGATTCATTAGGATAAAGTTTGTAACAGAGCACTTCTTGGACCAGATTTGATACAACAGGCTATTGATAAGATATAGGTAATTAAAGAAGGAATGAAGGCAGCACAACATTAGTATATATGCTAGTCAATGATGGCAAACTTTTGGAGTTTGAGGTTGGAGATCACATCTTCCTTAAGGTATTCTTGACAAAGGGTATTGTTTGATTTGGTGCAAAGAGGAAGTTAAATCCAAGATAAATCAATCCATTTGAGATTTTGGAGAAGATTAGACTAGTAGCATACCGATTAGCTTTGCCCCTTAGTTTATATGGAGTTTATGATATCATCTGTAACGACTTTACTAGAACTCCTCCCGTCGACGTATTATCTGCTTTGGTTTAAAACGCCGCATAATTTTATCCCTTAGTGCAATAACTTCCTAGGAGGTTATCGATCCTAAGATTAACCTAGCATAAGAATGCTTAATTGCAAAGTTCTAACACACTCCAAGCCACTACACCAAAAGATATTTTCTTGACTAAATTTTCATCATCTAATTTTTAAGAAGTATTATAATCTACCCTTACAAAAATGTCATCCCTATCAATTTTGTTACACATGTCCAAGACCATCACCAGGTAGTGACTCCACCCTATTGACTAGTGGACTACTCTACTACTACCTCTAACGACCTGACCAAAACTCCTCCTAATAATATCTTGTCCATTTTAGCCTGGAACGCCACATGGTTTTACCCTTTGGTACAACAACTTCCTGAGAGGTCACTCATCTTCGGATTAACCTAACCCAAGCATGATTAACTTTTGAATTCCAGCAAACTCTAAACCATTACACCAAAAGGCATCTTAATGATTAGAGTTTCATCATTTAATATTGAGGGGGTATTACATATTCCATGTATCATTTCTAAGAAAGTGCAATTTTTACTAAGACATAGTTGTTAAGCTCTATCAACTAGAACTCCAACTAAATCTAACCTATGTTAAGAGCCCAATTAAGATCACATGTAGGAAGGGAAAATTTTTAAGAAAAAAAGTTATCATATATGCTCATGTTAAGTGGAATGATAAAAAAGAGCATGAAGAAATTTGGGAACTGCAAAACAAGATGAGAACTAAGTACCTTGAGATGTTCCAAATATTAAGTAAATATTGAGGACAAAATTTATTTTAAAGAGAGGAACATGAGATAACTCAAATCAATCAATAAAGTGATTTAATTTAATAAGAAAGTTTTCAAGGCCATTTAAGATGGAATATTTAAGTTTTAGGGGCTAACTTTTCAAAAATGCCCTTACATCCAATTTTCATATGAAAAATCAAAAGTTGATCAAGACAACTAATTCAGTGTTTTAAAGAAATTTTAGTCATAAACAAAGCCTATTGTAGATTCTTATAAGGGTAAAGTACCTACTTATGGTTTTAAGGCATCTTTTTATAAAAATTGGAAAAATAGAGTCATGTACTAAGCACATAACCCATTTAGGGTTTAAGGGCAACATAAGATCCTATAAAAGGAACATGTGCCACTACTAACCTCCTCCTTAGATCCCTTCATTTATTTTCTTAAACCCCAATGCTAAGGTATGAAGAAAAGAAGCTTAAACCCTAGCTAAACTTAGATAGACCCTAGCATTAACTCTAATACATCTACTTATTAAGCTTTGCTAGTTATTTAGGATCTTGAATCAAGAAATCTTCTAGGAGGCTCTCTTCTCATTAGCAAATCAAGCTAGAAGGAAGGAAGGAAAGGTAAGATTTCTTACGGGTTTAGCTAGTGTAATCTTCAAATATACTTTCTTTCTAGTAAGTTTAATCTTAAGGTTGTATCTAGAAATTGAAGAAAACCCTCCCCTTAGAAGATTTGATTGGTAGCAAGTAAGGGTTTGGTGTAAGTTCTTCAATAAATAAGCTCTAAACTAAACTTGAAATGATGGTTTGAATATTTTCCAGTTGATTAAATAGATTGACAAGGTGATTCAATGTAATGATTGGTATTGGTGTTTCATGAAGAATATTGGGTATGTTCTACCTCTTTAAGTTACGTGATAGATATGGGTTAATATTGGTCTTTGATCTCATGATTTAAGTGGTTAAATGATATTTTCATGTGATTTTGTGATGATTAATGCTTGGAAGCTTAGTATAAGAAGATTAATTGAAAATCGATACATGAAACAACCCCAGTCATTCTCGATTAGTAAAATTATTGGGTAATTTCTCTTAATTAAGGTGCAAAACTAGTCCTTAATATGATTATTTTGATGAGATACTCATATGAAGTGGGTTAGTGAATGATTTAGGACTTGGTTAAGGTTTGATACACTTACTCTCTATGCTGCCACTAATATGATGCAATATATGTTTCCTTCATCTTTATTATTTTAATTTTGAGATAATATTATGATTTGTGTGATAAGTCTAATTTAGGGTGATGATTTAAAGGCTAATTAGTACATATATGTTGAATAATGTGTTGATATGTTAATGATTGATGAATTGATTAAATAAAGAGCATTTACATAGTAAAGTAAATTTTCCAGCACATTTAGTTAAGGATAAAGCATGATTCTTAGATTAAATTAAACTAAGGTTTCCATGTTACATGGGATAATATTTTGATTAAGTATATAAGCTAATGAAGTAGGATGCCTAAATTTGAAGTTTAACACTTGGAAATGGCTTGAATTCATATCCCTTTAGGATATTGTCACTATATGTTGGTTCTCAGAAAATTTTATAATTTGTTATGTTATTGAAATGATACTAGGCTTAGTTTGCATGATTAATAGGCCTTATTGTAATATGTTCATAAAGGTATGAACTTGAGTCATGATTAGGCTAATGTAATTTTCATAGTTGGATCTTAACATAAACCCTTGGGTAGGTCCATAACTCAAATGGGTCTACAAAGAACCAATCTACTTAACCTCGTTATTGGTTATCTTGAACTACATAAAATGCCTAAGTAAATTGACTTAATAAATGAGTCTTAAACATATATTTGTCATGTAAATTAAAATAGTTTGGGCCTAAATGGAAACTTAAAGAATTAATTGGCCTAAATGGAAACTTAAAGTAATTAAATTAATTTTGGCTAGAATAAGGTAATTCGATTAATTAAACCCTAATTAAACCGGTGGGCCTAATTCCAATATTAATTAAGTCCATCTTTCGTTAAGGCCTAAAACCTTTATGCCTTAATAAAATTTTAGACTTGAACTTGGAACATAATAAGGGATTTAAACCTTAATGGGCCAAATCTAGTCAAAACTAAGTAAGCCCTTTTTTCCTCTTAAGCTAATGTCCTATATAGGCCTTCTCTCATAGGAAACTTAGAAATTAAATAATTACTTAAGTATAGGAAAAAAATAACTAATGATGCAAAAGAGAATTAGTATTAAATTCAATCACTTGACTTGTAATCTTTTCTTCTAATGGCATAACACTTCAGCAATTACTTTGGGTTCAAAACTTAATGTACACATCTCAACTTTAGCTTTCCCAAGTATGCAGTCACTTACTTATCATGTACTAGTGTTGAAATTGAATTAAGCCGAACTAATATGTGTAAGCCCTATAACTAGATGTTTGAATTCAATATGTAAAGTTTAGGGTAATTGGATAAAGTATCCAATCGAGCCTACATTATACGATAAAGTTAGAAGTATTGTAAAAGTAACCTCGTAAGTTTGAATTTAGGAAAATAAGTTATAAAATATTATAATATCAAATTATAAGTATATTACCTATTATTTATTAGAAATGCATAAAATGAGTTCTAATAACTAAAGAATTACTAGAGATAAATTATATACACACTAAAAATCATAGAATTATATAAATAATATTTTAGAGTATTTACTTATACCCCATATGTATTTATGTATATGTAAAAATAAATGAAATTACTTAAAATGCTCGAAGTATACTAAAATAATGCCAAATAATTAAAGAAAATTACAAAAAAATTCAAGGAAAAATTAGAAAAAGTAAGGAATTGTCTAGATTCAAGTTGTAGCATGCTAAGATTAAGAAGAAAAAATGTAACTAATCAATTTAGGGCAAATAAAAAGCAAATTTGGAAGGAGATAAGGTCAAACGTCACTCAAAAATTAAAAGAAAAAAATCAAGACAACTCTATAAATACTCCAAACCCATCTAGAACTCATTTTAGTCTGTTTAGAATCTAAAAAGATTTGAGAGAACTTAGAAAGAGAGGATTAAGGTTTTTTTTTTCCAAAAATAAGAAAAAATCTGTATAATTAGTGTAAAGACCCTAGGGGAAGCCTAGTAGTATTGCCTAGAATTTTCATATCACATATACACTCATAATAAAAAAATCGCCTTGCGAGGCAAAGATTGTAAGACTCTAAATAGTTAATCGCTAAGGTCTTCAATTTTAGTTTATCAACTCATTGTGTAATATAAATAACTATGGATATCCATTATTCCATAGTTTCTCAAAATTACAGAGAATTGGTATCCCCTACCAAAATAGTGAAATAAGATAGACAATTCCAGAAAATTCTAAACTTAGTAAAGATACTAAACTTAATTGAGATATTAATTGTTTTCCGAAGCATTCTAAATTAACTATACAAGCTTTTCATCATACTTATTCAATGGTAGCACTCTACACTCAGTTCCTATCCCTATCCTAACTATCAATCAACCTACAAGGAAAAGAACTTTTAGGGTATAAGCTTACGCTTATTGAGATGAATATCCTCATCAATACTGCATGATAGAAATTTATTAAATGCACTAACATATGAATACATGAAAAATCAATATACCAAACAATACATCTAATGGCCTAAGAACTACATAAGACTCAGAATTACGCCCCTTGTAGTCAAGGTTGAAGATCATTAACCGACCCAAACTATAATCTAAGTTTTAGCCCTTGGGTTTCATATCATTTGCACTATTGTGCTTAAGTCAAAACAAAACCATATATAAAATACTTTTTTTCTAATACAAGGCAAGTGCACCTATCAGTTTTAATATAACGGATGTGGGTCCGAGTCGATCCCTCAGAGACTTCGAGTACTAATATTAACCTTAGCTCTATTAGCTAACCGGAAAAATGTGATGAGTTGAATGAATTAAAAATACTAAAATTAAAAAACTAACCTAATTATGAGACTTGATCAAGCAATTTAGAAAGCGATAAAACTAAAAACGACTTCAAGAAGGCAAATAACGTATTTAGGAATTATTTCCCCTAGTGTTTAACATGTGACTGCTTAAAATGTATCCAATTCAATGTTTATTATTTTTGACAGGAGGGATTCACAATTAAAGTTAACACCTTTCTTAAGCATATTAACCCTAATCCTAAATTATTTACCAAAATCTCTTCACTTAGTAATATAATTCAGAATCACATTAATGTATAATGAATTCCTATACAAAAGAACATCATTCCAGAAGAAACATGCATCTTATCTCTAAGTACACATGTAATTCTCTCCAATTATGCCAAGATCTCATTACACAAGTGATTTCTCAGTCATCATGCATAATATCATAGATTGATACCCTAGAAATATCAATTAACAACTAAATAACATAATTGAATCAAGAAAAGATAGAAAATTTATTGAAAATTATCAATAAATCTAATAGTCACATGAAACCCTAGGTTTTACAATCCTAAATACAAGAATCTTAAGCTGTCATAATGAAACTAAAAATGAATTACAACAAAATCAATAAATAAAACATGAAAAACCCCTTTTATTGATGAAAAATCTCTTCAATCTTGAAGTTGAGTATTGCTTTCGCCTTTTGCTCCTCCTTTTCTTTAAGTCTCTTCTCTTTTGAATGTCCAATGTTCTGTACGAAACCCTAGTAAGTCATTTTATAATGTATTGTAAAGCTTCTTTTTTTGTCACTAGACATAGCTTGGGATACAGTTGTGTCCTCAAGTCGTGTAATTCCTATTACTTATGTAACTTCATAACTCATTCATTTGAACTACGAATTGAGTGAAACTTAATTCCTTTTCTTCGTTTTCAATCTGAAAACACGTTCAAACCTTGAAATCAAAATTTTACTCAATTAAGTATCAATTTCTTTAAAGAAAACCAAAGATGTAAGAGAAATACTATAAAATCATCATGTGAAATGTATTTAAAATAAGAGTTATCACTTTCCTAAACAACAAATTATATTTTCAAAATCCCAAGTCTAGCGGTATGGTTACCCCTACAATCCACTAACATATGCCTTAAGTATAAGCCACAAGGTACGGCCCCTCACCAACGGTTGGTGTCTCCCGGTGCCTAGTAAGCCCGTCAACTTAGGATAAAGACTCAATATAAATGATGACATAGCTAATGCCCAATCATGCAAGAGGCCCTCCTCCTGTAAGTCCCTTCCTATCTTCTACATGAAGTGACAGTCAGTGTCATCCGAATACAATTATGGGAAATGTATGATTCATTGAATTTCTTAATCATATAAGTGATTAATCCGGTTTTTCGTGGTGATTAGATAATTTCATTCCATAAAATTACACGTATGAATTATTGTAAGAAATTACTATTATTAAGTGATTAACAAGCCATAGCATTCAATCATGAACTCACACACATACATTTCCCATATCCTACAAGCATTCAATTTATATATGTAAGTTTAGGTGCATCTATTCTATAAGCAAAATTAAGTAAAGAGTCATCAGAAATTTACTCATTCTACTATACAAGTCAATCGAAGTAGTTCGAGGGTAGGTCATCTCCGAATGTTAGGTCCCCTAGACATCACAATCATAATACTATGAGGATTTGAAATAAAACTTAGAAAACTAAGCTAAAACCCCTTAAGTTATACTCTTGACTAGTTTTCATATTTTTCCCAGTTTCTTACTTGAAGTTCAATTGCCTATAATTTTCTCGTTTCAAATTCAATTTTTGTGATCTTATAGTCAATCTTCATCGTTTTCGAGTGTACTTTAACATGGTGAGGTTATATTTTTTAGATGAGGCACACAAATCTACCCATTAGTCAGAACAATAGCAATTCTCATGATTTGGAGTGCTTTGGGCTTTGTTTAATTAATGGGCTTTGTTTAGTTAATCGGCTTTTTAGTAACTTAGGAAATCCTTTGGGCTTGGGCTCAGGATCTTATTCTTAAAATACTCTTTAAGGTCATATTTTCAACTTTGATTTACATTCCTAAAGCTAACAATAACTTCTTAGGCTTTTAAGCGGGCATAAATTATCAAATGGGCTTGTTTTTTGTTTAAACTGAAGTTAGTGACTTTGTTAGGCTTATGGAGTCTTAAGTGGACTTCTTGTGGGATTCAAAACAAACTTTCTTAATATTTTAAAATGCTGGTTAGAATTTTAATAAAATCCCAACTTAGAGTTCTAGGCTCGTTTTGAGAGTTTTAAGCCCGATTTTGAGTTTTAGGCTTAATACACTTATCATACTTGCCTTAATTGGTTTTTTCACTTTGTTTACTTACTTTTACCATATTTTTAAGTTTCTTTTAACAAATTTCCAGATCTAGTCCTGGTGAATCCTAAGGGTTCTCGCATGGTTTCTCAACTTGTTCCATCATTTCCTTCAGTTTAAGTGTTAGATCATTAACCTAGGTTGCTTCTATTCAAATCTTAACTTCACTTCCTTTCCATGAGATGATCATTTAGCTCATACTTCATATGAAAATAGTAGATCTCATACTTATCATAACTCCCATATCATGGTTCATGTCTTACAAAGTTGGTTTCATCATGAAACTTCATGTGATAGATTTTTTCCTTTACTTAAGTCTACATTTGAGCATGTTTAACTTAATAGAAGTAAAAAAAACATCCAAATGACTTATAAATCCTCACATGCAACATGTTTCCCTTTCATTCAAGTTCTCATTTCAAGATTTTCTCAACTTAAAATTTTCCATTCAAAATGTTAAATAAATTTCTCTACAAAACACCAACTTTACATGCTCATATTTCAACTTTAATGTAAGGGTTTCATGAATTTGTTTCTTAGGATAGTCTTAAGTGTTTCATCAACTTATGATCATACTCATATCTTCAAGAAATTAAGGTCTCCTAACATGAATACTAAACTACTAGTAAAAAGAAATACTTATTCGTCCACAAAGTAAGAGTACAGTGGTTGTACACTAAGTTTCCACTTAAGCTTCTTGTTTTCTCTTTCCTCTTCTTGCAAGCTTCTTAAGTTACCAAAGTTTGATGTTTAAGATCAGTTTTGGGGTGTTATAAGGTTTCCCGAAATGGCTTTTGATGAGGACAGATTGAAGGGAACAAAAGTGTTTTGTGTTGTGAGTGTATGTGCGTAAAGGTGGCAGCAATTACAGGAGAAGTGGAGCTTGGTTTCTTCCTTTGGCTTGTGTGTTTGAAGTGTGGAAAAGAAAATGAAGATGAGAAGAAATGGGAGAGAATGTGCCGATTGTAGATGTGTGTGTAATGCATCCATAAAGCCTTTTTTTTATTATCTTTTATCAAGTGCATGTGCCATACTTTGACATGATTGGATAATGAAAGTATTAAGAAGTAAATAGTACTTATGAGAAACAATAAGTTTATGGTTAAATGACAAGGTATGGCCTCCATTTCCTTTCTTTTCAACCGGCCATGTCTTGTCTTGTAAGAGTATGGCCTTGTCTTCTTACTTATTTTAAAATTAGACAGATAATGTGATGAGATAACTTATCCTCATGTATTATAAGTTATGGTAGGATATGGGAATGACCTTATCATAAGCTGTTGATAAGTTATCAAGTGATAGGTAATTTTAACTTTCAAATGATGAATTATTTAATATGATTGGTTAGTTTGCCTATCCATATGTAACATAGCTTATAAGTGAAAATAAGGAGCTTGTCTTATATATAACTCTTTTAGAGTTTAGTTCTTAAATCAATTCGTAAATCATAATTTACTTCTCACGAAATTTCAAAATTCTCTAAAGTCGAATAAAGTTATTCAAATTAAATTTCTAATTATTTAGGGCTACAAGTCCTTAATTACACTAGGGTTTAAGGTTCCGAATAGCTTAAATTCTATTATTTTCGTGTTTAAGTTTTTATCAATAATTGAACTTTTTAATTGAAAAAACTAAGTTCGTTTTTTAAATGTAAACTTAAATTCTCAATTTAGTTTATTCTTAGAAACGTTCAAAAAGTACTCTTAGTTAATTCACAAGCTTGTTAAAAGGTAGGCTTTACAAACATGGCTTATAAGCGAAAATAAAAAAATTATCTTGTATGTAATTCTTTTAGCATTTGATTCTCAAATTAATTTGTAGGTTGTGATTTACTTCTTAAGAAATTTTAGAATTTTCTAAAATTGAATAAAATTTGTTCAAATTATATTTTAAATTATTTATTTAGGATCATTGCTTTATTATGAAACATATATATATCATATGATAGATTAAGAAAAGAGAAGGAAATTGTTTAGAAATATATTTATATGTATACATATTATAGGGCTAATTATGTATACAAGTAAAATTAATTTTGTAAATTTATTAATTTGTTCTTTTAACTAGCTTAGTTTTGTTGTTTATTATTGCTTGAAATCATTCTTGATTCATTCATTATCAGTTTTATACGATTTCACAAAATTAATGATAATTTTATTTATTTATGGAATTTCAATCATTAAGATAATTTTATAGAGTTTTAAAAAATTTTACAATTTGATATTTACCGTTTCTATTAAGTTTAGGTATACATTTTTTTTAAAAAAAAAAATATACATGTAGGGATTGGGGTTTTCAAATTGTATAATAGGGTCTTCCAAGTTCGTTTTAAGTTTCAAGTTTAAAATTTTAATCAATCTTCATTTTATGTGGTTTTTTTTTCGATTTAGGGAAATATCTACGATATACAAGTTTGACACCATATCTAAAAGGTTAAATTTGCGGAGTCTAGAATTAGGGCTTATAAAGTAAAACCACAAACCACTACCGATTGGAACTAAACCACTACCATCATACCTTAGCCCCATCACCTAGCCTTGACAACAGTCATAGGACTAACATTGGTTTCCGGAAGTCTATTGGACTAGTGAGCCCAATTTCAACCCAATTTAGTTTAATTTTGTAAAATTATTAATTATGCTTCTAAAATAATGAAATTTATTATTATAAGGTTTTTATGTATGTATATTTAGGGGGCAAAATTATTTTTATGAATTTATACCTAGAAATATACTATGCTTAAGAAATCCCATAAACCTGAGTTTTGTTTAATTTAAAAATAAATGATTTTAAGAGTGTAGTTTTAAGCTCAAAACTTTTGTGTAGATTATTTAGAGAATTTAAAATAGTGCTATGAAGAGATTTTTCATAGCTGAAATCTTGATATTTTTAGATAATTTTTAGACCTTAAAATGATGTATAAAATTGGTGATTTTGGACTAATTAAGTAATTGAATAGATAATTACTGATTTAGTGTATAATTAGGTGTTTTAAGATGTTAATTTCTAATGTGGTATGGTAATTGTCACATTTGGATAGTTAGATGTAATTATTAGGTGTAATATGTAGTGAATATGTGAAAATTAATAATATGTGAAATTAAATTTATAATAAATATAAAATATTAGGATATAATTGATAATATAATAAGAATATAATTATATAATAAATCTGATATGAAATTAAACTTTTAGTGAATTATATGAAAAATGTAAATTTTTATCACATTAAAAGCTAATTCGGTAGCTAAATTAGAATTAGGATATACTATACGAACTATAATATTGGTTAAGGGCTAAATGTGATATTTAGGATACCTAAATATAATATGATTAATTTCATATTATGGTTCGGAACACATTCTTAAGGTTTACGTATAATATCTATAGTTAAAACTGAATTAGAACCTGAATCAGAACTAGATTCAAAAACCAATTCTAAAACTAACCTAGAATTAATCAATGATAAATAATATATATATGGAAAATTGAGTCAAATCATGACATAAAGTTTATATATAATAAGAATATAAATACTAAAAGAGTATTCATATTATAAGACACGCAAAGATAAGTCGAGTGAGAAAACTGAGGACTTAAGGTAAGTTGGGTTCAATACTTCATTCTATTTTGGAGTACTATTTTAAAGTACTCGGAAGCTTAGGATTGTATGTGATTATGCTTGTAGGTAGTTATATATGCATGCGCTTATGTATATTTGACTTCATATTGAAAATATATGTTGTATTTCAGTGATTGTTATGAATTGAGTGGTGTAAGATTGTTTGATCACCCTAAACTGAACTTAATTATAACCAACTTAAATACCCTAATTAGATATGCATTACAACCCTTTAGGGAACTATTAAAATGCTCCAACCAAGACACCTTCACCTTCAAAAAAGATAGTACTATATAGCATAATGGTCTTTTCTTTATCCTTAGCCGAATTAAGTGATAAAAGAAGAGGCTATGGTAAGAACGAGGGCATTGGTTCAAAGGATAGTTATGAGGAGAGCAATGTCTCTATTGTACAAACCTAGATTTGGTTGTAAACTATTGCATAAACATGAAAACTACTCAACCCAAATTAGAACTTATGAAATTAATATGATTTCACAGTGAACAGGACCACATTGTGTGATAGCATTTACTTTTTACATTACATATAATTAATTGCTTAAAAACCCTGATTGTATTTATTATGCATTCTTAAGTTTACATCTTAACTTACTGAGTTGTTGGTTTCTCATAACCTTATAGATTTTTTTGCAAGCACTGACTAATATGACATATTATAACTATCCTAAGGTTAGTATCTTTTTGAAGTGCTAAGTTATGGGAGAGTGAGAATCAAGTTAGTTAATATAATAAAGTCTTCTAAAATTTTGTTATTAACTCTTAAGTTTTCAAACTAATTATCTTATATGTAATATGCTACTTATTAGATTACCTTAGCATCTAAAATTTCTTAAGAATGTAGGACAGTATGAGTATCTTAATGTAAATATGAATTAAATTTTTTAGTTATATATATAAATTTTATCTTTAATTATGAATGACTATTTAATTCAAAGTGAGGAGTCGATGGCGCCTTGTGTAAATTACATCTATGATAGGAACTATGAAATCAATTGCTATCATAAGTTGGTTTACACAATGTGACTATTGTAACTCTGTAGCTTTAAGGCATAACAATATATAAACTCAACCTAAAAAATGCATATTACTCATGCTCGATCATCTCAAGCTAGAGAGTGATACCCTTAGTTTAAATAAGTTACGGTAGTTAAGCATTGATGTATATCTAAGAATGGATATAAGTTGGTCTATACAATTGGACACAATTGGACTATCATGACTCTATAGCTTCAAGGTGTAACAATATATAAACTCAACCTAAATAATGCATATTACTCATGCTTGATCATCTTAAGCTAAAGAGTGATACCCCTAGTTTGAATAAACTATGGTAATTAAGCATTGATGTCCATCTAAGAATGTATAAGTAAGTACAAATGGATGGAATCGCATCAAGTAACAAGTACTGTAAAGGGAGAGAAGTTATACAAAGAGTCATTCAAAGGAATGATATTCAACATTATGATTAGCGAAGATCGCATACTAATGGTGACATCTACATAAGGCTATGTCTTGGTTTTTGGTTTTGGTCTCAAAAGTAGAGACTAGCTACTCCCATCAACCTCCAATGGTTGCTACAGTGACATTAGACCTAAGGTCCTCCATTGTCTATTCGAAGTCATGAATACTTCTGTACTTCTTGTTACACTACTTAATTAATTATGCTAAATGGAATTGTTTACTTCATTAGATTTAGGCCTGATGTAACATATTGTTTGTAGTTATGTCACTCTGTACTAGACTTTTGTAGCTCACTTTCTTTTAATCCTTTTAGGTCAGGATGATCCTCTTATCAACTATATGTATGACTTAACAAATTATGACCCTAAAAAGGAGTTATAGGCATATTAGAGCTTGGTAGCTTTTATTCCCTTAAGGTTTAATTACCAAAATTATAAGACTTCAATGATATTTTAGACTATTAACTTTAAGCTGTTTTATGATGAACTATATGTCAAACTTTGACTTGATTTAGGCCCATTAAGCCATAGATTCTTCTATCATCTATCATATGTGGTTTCGATCAATGCCTTCCTAAAAATATTTTCCAATTAATCTAACAATTAAATCTTGAACTGATTTAGAAATAAATCAACAATTTCGAAATCCTAAAACTAATTGGAAACCAACTTAATTAATAGTAGCCTTATATACTCTACTTAGGTAAGATATGTGTCAATTTCCCTACCACCGACACATTCAGGGCATGACATTAAATTTCATAAAACACTAGAAAAACAAATAATTATATTAGCTTCCTCTACAATGAAAGATGCTGAACTACAATGGTATCAAAGGATGTCCAACAATAAGCAATTCACTACTAGTCAAATTTTATGAATGCAACTGAAGTTTATTTTCACATAATTAACTTTTGTTATCTTTAAATGGTTACATTTACAACAACATTGTCAACGAACTCAATAGTAAAATGAATAAGATTTTCCTTACTTAATTAGCTTTTTTCATTTATGGGAAAATTCTACAATCATTTCACATTGTCTATAATCTACGTGGGCTTACCAATGGGGTCTACTGTGCTATTTTTCTAACTTCACACTAATTGTTAATCAATATTTCCTTATTTCTATCTTTTCCATGTATTATTTCTCGTATTATCAACCAACCAGTTTTGCATTTATGATGCAAAACTATGCAATAATAAATAGTTCTTCTAATCTATGTGAGATAGTAGTTAAGGGTAGAAGATCTCATTGTACATGAACTCAAAGCAAGCAAAAGAGCTCACTCCAAGCAAAGGATGCAACACAAAATGCTAGAGATAGTATGCAAAGCTACACATTACATGACTATTATCCATTACTTCCACGAAAGTGATGGGAGAAGTGTAGAGCAATTTGAATCTAACAATATTAGAAAGATGATGACAGACCTAGAGAGAAAGATTATGATGATAGCAACCAATGCTTGGACGAATGTTATTATAGGGAAAGAAGGAGTCAAAGGGTCGTGATTGGCAATGGAAACCATGCTTTAATTAGCTCAATTGGTTTTTTTTTTTTTTAGGGTGGGTGGGGGGGTACATGAGCTATTCTCCTTCTTCCATAACCCGAGCTTGGATATGGAAGAGATAAGAAGGCCCTATGGTAAAAAATCCATAATATAGTCCAACCATAACGATCGAATTAATTATCTTCATGTATAAGAATACTAGATTACATAATAGAAAAGATTTCAAAATCATCACAAACCTCCATTTTTTTTTTCTTTGCTTTTTAGATTATTATTATGTCAATGATACCAAAGGGTTATTAAATGAATGTAATTGTGATATAGATGAAATATAATGAAATAAAGTGACTTTAAGGTTCCCTATGAAATGAGATATGGAACAAAGCCACTAAGGAGAAGTCCTAAGAGTTTGAAGAAATGAGGTACTAGGTTTATTTTCATCAATAATTTTTTTTTATTTTAAAAGGATAATGTTTATTCTTTTTTAAAATTTTAATAGGAGTAATATGGCTAAAAAATGTTTGTATTAAATTGCAATTCAAATGTGAGAGTAATGGTCAACGCCATTATAATTTAATAATACAAACACTAGTTTCCCAATGAGATACACTAAGTTCATATCCCCTTCTCTTAAGTTATGATATAGTTGGGAAGAAAAATGTAATTAATTATATATAGCTATGTCAGTAAAATGAACCAACGGTAAATCTCATGTATTCAAATATCTTACTTTCTTCTTGCATTTATGTAAAAAAAACATGCTGGTCATGTTGGCATTCTAATCTCTCTAGCAATTCTAATTGATGCTAGATTGATTGATGATATAACATGCCATGTGTAATGTATATTAATCATATAAATACCAATAAAATATTAATATATATAATATATACAAACCATAAATAATAATTAATTTCAAAATTATTCATTTCATTATTATTCATTCATATCATCACTCTATAAATACTTATATACCATGCGTAAATTACACGTGTCATGTGATAGCCAATAAATCTGTTTTCCTCTAACATCACTGAAGGCGGAAATTCTTTTTTACATATATAGGACCAATTCCAGGCATAGAAATAGAGATATCTCCCGATTGATTAATAGGTACTTGCATGTACATTATATGTTAGTGGTTAAAAAGCGTACGAATATAGATTTTATATACATAAAAAAAATTTATAAAATATGGACATCAGTTCTCTCACTATTACTATATATGATGTATCAAAATATTATAGATGTGTATCTACGCATTTATTGATGCTGCATGCTAGATGCAAGTGAATCTTTTTTTTCTTAGTTACAGGTCCACTGTAGAACATGTGCTTCCTTAAATTACACCAAGTGGAAAAGGTTCATTTATTTTACCTAAGGCCAAAGACAATCAAAAAACTTCATATTAACATGTCTTCTTCCAGCGTATGTATTCATTTTTATTTTTACTTTCTTTTTTTTTTTATGTTACAAGGACAAGTTACCCAACTGATGAAATAACGAAACAAAAATAATAAACGAATGAGAAGACGATACAAAGATGACCCCCTTAGTTAGGGTTAGGGCATGTGGACTGCTCCAACTGCTCTATACTTAGCAGCGTATCTGTTAAACAAAGCCAGCGCATTGCTAGCCACCATTGCCGTATTCAACACCTTCACTTTTATCGTAGCCTTCACTTTGCTCATCCTACGTCCTGGGAAGTAGTCAGCGCAATTGGTGGCATCTGTTATGGCTGTACTCACCCATGTCTCCACGTTACTAATGTGAAAGTAGAACAAGCCACCCGCCACTTCTACCGACGTCTCAATGCGGTGGAGCTCTTTGACGGATCGGTTGAGCTGGGCGATCCCGTTGGTTACTTGATCAACGCAGTCGTGTATTGCACGGGAATCCCTGCGGTTCATCTTGCCCCTCAGATCTTTTGTCACCTTCAACATGTATGCCCTAGTCTTTACGGCTTTGTAGAGGCTCACCGTTAGGGCTGCTTGAGCTAATTGCTGAGGCGTTTCTAGTGGCGTCTTCGTGGGGTATACAGCTAGACATTGGATGCACAGGGCAGGATATCGCGTTGCTCGGCATGATTCCACGATGTAGGCTTGAGTACTTGAGTTCGCAAGGGCTTGATCGATCAAGCTTGAGCCGAGCACGATAAGAAGCAAAAGCAAGAAATCTCGAACTTGTGCCATTTGATTTGAAGATGTTATAACAAATGGAATGTGTGAGATGAGGGAGATATGTCAATATGTTAAAAAGAGTAGTGAGTTTGTGGGACCTGTTGTATGGGGTTGGAATGCTTATATAGAAAAGGGTCTTATGCAAGCTTAAGCTTCAGGGACTCGTTTTGACGTGCAACATACGTGCATTAACAAATTATTTGCGTGTTAAATAATGCTGGAACGTATCTTCCAAGAAGGAGTATCTAATAATTTATAGTAGAAGGAAAAACAGTATTTTGTCAACACAAGCTATAGGAATAGGATGCGACCAGACCCAGATAAGACCTTTATTTATAGGGACAGTAAGAATCTCGTGAGAAGGAAAAAAAAAAAAAATGGAACAAAAGCCAATCCGCGTGCAAGGTTCTCTCATTTGGGGACCGCAAGCTTTGTAAGAAACGACAGTTTAAGAGCTATAATTTATATAATTTTTCATGGATCTCATTGGTAGGGCCATTATTTTGGGGAAAAAAAAATTTCGCCATTCACAAAATTACCATTCATCTAATGAAAAGGCAAATACATTCAAAAAGTTTGTGTTCGATCTCTTAAATAAGTTACTCAAAGTCGTGCATTACTGTATCTTCCCTTTTCCTCTTTCTATTATTCTTGTTGAAATTTCTAAAAGTTAAAAGAATGTCCTTATATTCTAAAGTATTTAGATTATTATCTTTTATATCTTTTTTTGGTTTAATTGTATTTTTATCAAATTTAGTGCATGTTAAAAAATTTCCATACTTGTTTGTAATTGTGTCTTATTCTTACCATGTCCCTTATTTCACATACAATTTAGAGAATAAATTTGGAATAGGAAAAGAGAGTAATTAATATATTTTGAGGAAATAATTTCTTGTTTTTATTTTCCTTCCAACTATCATATATATTACAGCTATTGTGGAAGATAGGAATTGAATAATTCATTCCATTATTACACCAATACTTATATCAGACTATAAGGTCCAAAAAAAAAAAAAAGGGTTTCTAATATTTCATGTGTCACAATTTGAAATGGTATAAAAAATTAATACAAATTAGTGTTATATGGAAATTCTCTAAATCATATCATGCAATAAGAAAATAAGTACCTCAAAATGGAACCAATAAGGATAGAAGTTTGAAGCTCTCCCAATTATTAAAAGATGTAGATAAATTCCATATATTTTCTTCTTCCTCGTAAATATGAATTGCTTAGTATTGTTAGAATATTTTAGACTTAAACCCCTCAAACTCATGCCGACCTAACTAAGCTCATGACCCAACTTGACATATTAGTATTGGGCTTTATTAACCTCTTAACTGATCTTAGCTTAAGCTCGCCAAACAACTTACCTAGTCACAATGGCAAGTTAACGACTAAAAGATAAAAAATAAAGCTTGAAGACCAAGTCAATAGTTACAATCCAATAAATCCAAACCACATTAGATAGCATGCCCTACTATTCAGGAGGTACGAACATGGTAAAGTGCTATTATTGGTCCATTAACTTCCAACAGCGCTCTTCTATAAATATCAACCAGCATACTAATGATAAATCTCTTACATTCTTTGTGCACTTAGCCTACTTATTGCATTCTTATATCCTTACACATTAAATAATGACTTAAGTATTGAAATGGTTACATCAAACAACACCTTAAAGCTCCTCACTATATGCACCTTTGTAGGCAATCTACCCAAATGTAAAACCCAATTCCCTCAAGACTCTATTGGCGAAATGTTATAGACAACACCTAACTTAAAACAAACAAAAATAAGGTGAGGTGTATCTAATTTAATCCAAAACCAAAACCACTAAATGCTCAGCATTTTCAAGAAAATAGTAAAATTGATAGCCATTATTTTAATATTAAACATGAATTTTAAAATTGCAAAATTGTTACACTTGTATTCCACATCAAATAAGTGTTTGTTATAATATTATATCAAAGATGATGAAGGTAATGAATTTGATATGAAAAAATATATATTAGAAAAAAGGACTATTTATCTATATGGTGAATATAATATTGTTCCTTGATCCTTAAGTTAAAATCCACAAAAATAAGGCAAGGTGTATCTATTTTATTCCAAAACCAAAACCACCAAATGACTCAACTTCAAAGCTTTAATGGAATAAAACAAAACGGGCAATTCTTAGCTGGATTTAGTTCTCTTTTATATTTCCACTGTATACTCAACCTTATAGTTGCAGAGAGAATTCCTAGGGCAAAGACCACGTGCAGTATGTTGGTCCGCGTTTCATATTACCTAAGTTACGTGCTCTCTCTCCTTTGACTTAATAAGAAAATACCGACCGTTCAATGTGCCTACTTTTCTTCACTCCGAGCATGCGAGATCAGATCAAGCGACTTAAAAGGAAAATGCGACCTGATCTAGAACGTTTCAGAAAGTTGACTTTTCCCAAAAGTGTTGATGACGTCATAGCCGTTGGATGACGAATCGTTGGGAAGGATTGGCGACACATCCGCTGACTAGTCGACAAAATATGATGATGAGTAGGATTTACTTGCCAACATTAGCCCTAAAATCAGGTACAAGTGATTCTTTAGACTAAATATTAATAGTAAAGTAGATGTGCAAGTAGAGAGGCACCTCGCGCATTATATTCTTATTCGTGTGATGGTCTTTTGAGTGATCTTCCAGCAGATTCTAAGCTTTTTCATTGGTTTTGAAATGATTTTATTCTTGATCATTACTTCAATTAGTCAGTATTAAGAATTAAGTATATAATTAATTTTTGTTAACATGTTACTCATTGGTCCGGTTAACTTATTCATTTCAGGTAGGGTATAGACGATATAATTGTCTCATTTGATACGATAATCCCATTGATATTTCGGAAGACTATGATATGGATGATTAGAGTTTCTTTTATTTAAAAACAAAATAAATTGCAAATACATATTTCAACTATTCATTGAATACAAATTAATCCTACGTTTTAAATTGTGAATTTACCTACCAAAACTTTTGAAAATGTGAATTTACACACCAAATGTTACTAAAATCCCCAAAATTGTTACGAGTTATTGTCATTTTATTATTAGTTTTAATAATTGTAACAACTATCAATATTTGATAGATATTTTTTTATATATATATCTTTTATGCCAACTATTATACAACTTTGGGGATAAAGGATTTGAACTCAATCCATTTCATTAAAAAACCAATTTTTATTCATTAAACTATAAAATCCTTTCTAAGGTGTATGCAAAACACACCTCTATATATATATATATATATATATATATATATTTTTTTTTTCCGTTTCTGTTGAATTTTTTGTACTCTTGTTAAGAGCCAAAGTGTAATAAATAAAGAGCCAACACGCGCGTTCTTAATTAATCTGACTTGCGAAATTTAATATATATAACATAGGATCAATGAAATAACGGAAGAGACAGAGAGATCGAGTGGATCTTTTTTCTATGTCCTTGCATGATGTGTTGAAACTTTTATGGGTTAATTAATCTTCAGAGATATGCCAAATGAAAAATAATATAATTGGCACCCTGTTGGAATATATTTATTTTATATATATATATTATTGGTTGATGTTTGTAGACAGAGAGGCCTACTTAGTTTATCATGTGCTGCTCCCGATATACATCATATGTGAGTGCAGGAATGGTGAGGTCATTATAGTAGAAATAGTGTTGCGAATGATCATAAAAGGAAGAATAAGCAAATCGCAACAAACCAGCATCTATATCACTTATTGATGATCATAGGAGTAGAACTAGTATCAAAATGTAATTTTTCAGAAGTGAAATTAAAGAAACGGTTTGGGGTGTATTTATTTCCACAATGAACACAAAAGGCTATAGAGGATCAATAATAGCTGGTAATCGCTGTTAAATCATGCTCATTATTAATAGTGAATATTGATTGGATTCTGTAGTAGCCATGATGCTAGTAGGTTCGGAAAAGATGAATGCAGCATGCGAAGCCTAAATGGAATTCGTATTATCGCCTTAATCAGTATGAACATTGGTCTCTCATGGACCAAATTTAAAATATTCATCCTCAAGGCTATAGTAAATATATATATATATATAGTGAATAGGCTTAAACAAGTGACCCGAGTCATCAAATCAATATTATTATTGTTATATTGGACAATAAAGATGGTAATAGGTATGAAGATTTGTAACAAATATCAAACCTGTTACTTTAATATTTATTGATTTCAATTGTAATAGAAAGAGAATATAAGGAGAAAAGTGACATTAGGAGATATATTTGTAAAATGAAGATAAGACTATATAATTGGTATATTCTCCATTACAAGTAGGGCTCCTGCCCTTCCTTGGCACAACTAAAAATAAAAAGGTACTCGATATTCTAGAGAAGCAAGACGTTGAAGCTGAGATAACGGGAATGATTTCATGGAAGCTTGTGGTTTTATCTGCAAAACAAATAACAAGTTCAACCCAAAACTATTTGCATATGTGGATAGGCTCCATAAACACACTTTTGAATATATGCACTCTCCAACCATCATTACCTTTGTGCGTATTTCAGAAAGGTTTTAGGAATTTTTGGGAGTTTAGTACCTATTTATAAAAGTTAAAAAGAGATAAAAGATACGATTTGAAAGTACTTAAAAAATTGTTTGAAAGCGTATTTGCAATATCACTTTTATCTACGTAAATAGCTGAAATGTCATGACTATACGTTGCTTGTGTTGTGTAAAGAAAATAATATTTCCATGCTTGATAATTTGAAATAGGAAATATAAATTATGTTACATTTCATGTGCTAAATGTTGCTTCTGGATAGCCAGTTGATGTATTGCACGTATCGCATTGGTATTCTACTATTGCCAACCAGGCTTTGGTAGTCAATTATTGCCCGAGAGACGATGGACTCTAGAATTTTTCTTTTTTTTTTTTTTTTTTTTCCTGTTAACATCGTATAATTGCTCTAGAGGCAGTGGTATTGAAAGGTCCCATAAATTTTTCTTTCTTTTTTCCATTAAGAAGTATTGATAGTTGAATTTCATCCATTACGTTCACTCGTTCACTCAGCTAATGAAAAGTCAAGTAATTCACTTCTCGACAGATGCCAATTGTCGAGTCTGATTTTTCGGTTTCTTATTTAAAATTAACTTCTCTATTTCCGATTAATATTAAACCCCAACCCATTTAATATTAATCCCTAACTAAAAAAATTAAAAAATTCTGGTTTTTTATTGAAATTAATTTTCGAAGTCGCCACTCGACCGAAGTCGAGAAAAGAAAAAGAAACTATAATCAATTGAGTAGATTGATTACGATTTGACTAACGGTCTTTGATTTCAATTTGAATGAAGAACTAGAGGGTTCCAAGTTCGAAAGCTAACCTATTAAACCTTAACAGATATCACTATCTATTTACCAAAATTAGGATTATTCTTCTAATTATAATATTTTAAAAGAAATAAATAAATAAATAATCAAAAGAAAAAGAACTTAAATTTTTACATATTTTATCGTCGCCTCGAAAGTGTCTACGTACCCGCTAGCCGGGATCAGACAATCATAATTTTTTTTTATAAAACTTTAATGTGTTGGTTCTTTTTATAAAAAAAAATAATTGGTTGAATTTCCATTTTTATTAAGACAAATCCCTAAAAGCCTAATTTTTATTCTTAATTATAAAAAGAAAAAACCTAAAAACCTAATTTTTGAAAAGTCCCAAATTAAGATTTTTATTTAAAAACAACTAAGTGATAATTTTTTTATTTTCAAGAAAAACCCCAAAAGATTTTATGAAATATGCAATGTTCTACATAATAAATCTTTTATATAGAAAAGACGCTTAAAACATAAAAAAAAAAGAAAAAAAATTCCTAATCATAGAAAAAATACCTAAATCATAGAAAAGATGCCTAAACCATAGGAAAGATATCTAAACCATAGGAAAGATATCTAAACCATAGGAAAGATATCTAAACTATTAAAAGGATGTTTAAACCATAGAAAAGAAATTTAAATTATAGAAAAAATGTCTAAATCATAGAAAAAAAAAACTAAACAATGGAAAATATATATAAACTATAGAAAAGAAGCCTAAATTATGGAAAAGAACCATAGATAAGATACCTAAACCATAGAAAATATGTTCAAACCATAGAAAAGAAACCTAAACTATGGAAAAGACATCTAAACTATGGAAAACAAGCCTAAGCTATGGAAAAGATGTCTCACTGTAAAAGAGAAGTCAATTAAATTTTTTTTTATTTTATGAACATCAAAATGATTTTTTTATCTAGAAAACCTTAGCATGCCTAATGCAATTTTTCTAAATTAATACAATATGCTAAGAACGAGATTTTGTAAAATATGAAATTTTATAAAATATGAAATTTTATAAATATGTCATTTTGAAAATATGAAATCTAAAAAAATAATAAATAAAAAACTATAATTTAACTTAACACATGTTCACTAGACACTAATGCTATAACTAATTATTTACAATTAAAGACGTGATAAAAATAAAAAAATTAGTACAAGTCTTAAAAATAACTGTGCATATACTAAGTGAGATAAAAATAAATAAATAAGACAAACTATAGACGATAATTAAAAATTACTATTATGTACTTATAAGGCAAAGTACGCAAAGCTGATGAAAGGGAACAGATTGGATCCCCAGTTCTATCGCACATACAACTATAGAATTGGTCTAAAAAGTGAGTTCGAGCGTGTTTTTAACAAATGTGCAATTGTTCTTTTTGGCTCACATCATGCAACCTTTATTTATAAAACTCGAAAACAAATCTTTTGAATCGAATCAAATCTAAATTGATAAAGATCCAAAATAGATTCGAATTTTACAAATCTTGATTTTATTATATTTAACATTATCATATCATATTTGCTTTTTTTTTTCAACAACTATTTAGTCAAGATTCCATTAAATTAATTTTTATTTTTTTTTCCAACAATTTTCTATTTTTTTGTCTTTTCTATCATTTTTCAATTTTTTTATTATTTTCTAAATTATGACCCTAAAAACAAAAATTATAACTACTATAAGCAAAAATCAAGTGTCTACACCAACCAAGATGACCATATCTAGTTTGAATTTAAGTAGCATAAACAATTATCTCCTGATACGGTTCCATTACATAACCACCAACCATTCCTATATTTCAGGAATGTACTTAATCGTGAGGTTTTCACATATCCCAATAATCATATAATTAACTATTGTTTCAAATATCTTATATTCGCCTATAAATATAGAGAAAAAAGTATTCTAAAAACTATCTAATAACTTATAACTACTCACTCTATTTTCTCCTAAACTCACTTACCGACTTAAGCATCAGAGTAGTTACACTAAACTAACCTCGGTACCCTTTAAATCTTTATACTTGTAAGAAGGAAAATATTTGAAAATCGTACAATAACATTTGACACCATCTGTTTTTTCTTACATACCTACATGGTAAGAATTAGATTAACTAAGAGTATAAGTGGTGGAACTTCATCCCACCACCTTGAGGGAGGAAGTAGGCATACTGACGAGTAACGTTTGACTAAGTTAGATCAACTTTGCCTTAATTTAGCTAAAGAAAACCAAGCGTTGAGCAAAAAACATGAAGTAATCCTTAATCTCTTCCATAGTAATATCCACCCAAGTCAAAACAAAAAATATGGTAGTTACCATGCCTAGATCAGTGACAACTCAATTTATTCTCCTGAATTACCGAGAAATCAAGTCAAAGTTATAGTAGGACCTTTATCCCCTAGGCTCAAGAAAAATGATAAGGGGAAGCAACCACAGCAGGTGCACTATAGTGGACTCTCGTATGTGAGCACTCCTACTACGATAAGTAAACAATTTCAAATTAAGAAGAGCCCTTTTATCCCTACAATCCTGGATAAGGTGATAATACGACACATTAAGTTGTCGTAATTTGAAACATATGATGAAACAAAAGATCTTGAAAATCACCTTGAGTACTACCGTACTTTAGCCAAGTTGCACAGCCTAAGCAATGCTGTAGCTTACCAAGCTTTTTCCTCAATACTAAGGAATGAGGTGAGTACATGGTTCAAACACTTAAAGCCGAATACAATCTTGTGTTTCAAAGATTTAACAAAAGTATTTCTTTAATACTTACTTGAAAGTAAGATTCCTATCAAGGATTCTTTTGCTCTTAACACGATAAAGCAGAGATCAAATAAGTTTATCAGAGATTATATGGCCAAGTTTATGGCCAAGATGGTCCAAATTCCAAAACTAGACATGAACATAGCTCTTAACGCTATTATTGATGGTATCAAGCCCTACAGAGACTTTTTCAAGTCTCTCACCAAAAATAAGCCAAAAACTTTTGGTAAGTTTAAAGCCAAAGTTACGTCTTACATCCAATAAGAAGATAATATTAAAGCTCACTGAGAAGTCGATCAAAATAGAAGAGATAGGAACGGTGACAAGAGGAGAAGTACGAAAGATCGACTTAGAATGGACAATGACCAATATCCTAACACCGAGAAAAAGAGACCATGAATTCCAACATATTCAATCCACACACCAGTTAATTGTCCAATTTTAGACATTAATGAAGGTACGTAAGTAGAGAAGCGTATCACAATGGCCAAAAAAGATGAGAGGAAACCCATCAAGGCGAAATTCCAACAATTATTACGATTTCCATTACGATAGAAGCCATAACACTAACAAATGCATCCAACTTAAAAATGCAATTGAGGATATGATTCAACGAAGGCACTTGCGTAAGTTTCTCACGCATGATACAAAGAATATTAAGCAATCATCTCAAAGGAGACAAGAAGACCAGGAAAATGTTACTCAACCAACTCTTATCAAAAAAGATGTAAGAGACAAAAGCACCAGTATAGCACCCAATGGTATAACTAATACTATTGTCGTTAGACATTCCACAATAGGCTAGTCAAGCTCTTTGAGCTTAACTAACACCATTAATTATGTTTACAATATCCAGGGCAAGAAGGTTAAAATTGATAATACCATTTCCTTCACAGAAGAAGATTTCGAACGCATTCAAAGGCCCCATAATGACGCACTTATGATTAATACGAATATTACCAACTTCGAGGTCAAGAAAATTCTTGTTGACACTGGAAGTTTGGCAAACATTATTTTGCAACATGCTTTTGATCAAATGAGGCCAAATATCAAGTCACAACTAAGATCTTATAGCTACGACTTGTATGCCTTCAATAATCAACCAATCCGGGTGACCGAAATAATTTCTCTACCAATCTAAATTAGAGAAGATGTTCATGTCACGGAGGATAAAGTGTACTTCCTTGTTGTCAAATGTTGGTCCCCATATAATATGATCATGGGGTAGCTGTATTAACATTTATTTAACATCATCCCTTCTACTACCTACCTCAAGGCTAAATTTCCTACTCTTATTAGGGTTAAGATGTATGAAGGGGATCAATAATTGGTAAGGTTATTGTACATAAGGGCATTAAGATGAGAAGAAATTTTTCAAGTCAAAACTTACCTAAATGGAAAGTCAATTGACATAGATAATGCCGAAAATGAAACGGAGGAAATTTCACTATGAGATGATCCTGAAAAGATAACTAAGATAAGGAAACCCTTACTAGTAGACATCCGTCAAAATTTAATCAACTTTCTATAGGATAATGCGGTCGTATTCATATAGTCCCTCTCAAACATGTCGGGTATCCCAAGAGACATTATAGTAACAAACTTCAAATCGATCCAAACACAAAGGTGATTCAATAGAGGAAAAGACATTTCACCCTTAAGAGGCAAGCAGCCATTGAAGAAAAAGCCTAGAAACTCTTGAAAGTAAGATTCATTCAAGAAGATCCTTATCCAACTTAGCTAGCCAATTGTGTATGAGTCAAGAAGTCTAACGGTAAGTGGCATATGTGTATAGACTTATTGATCTAAATAAGGTCTATCCTAAAGATTACTTTCCCCTGTCGAGAATGGATCAGATAGTTGATTCAACTACCAAGCATGTTTTACTCTCTTTTATGGATGCCTTTTCTAACTACAACCAAATTAAAATGGATGAGGAAGATGAAGTTCACACATCATTTGTCACTAACTTTGGAATATACTGTTATTTGGTAATGCCCTTCAAGCTAAAAATACTAAAGCAACTTATCAGCAGCTTGTAACTATAGTGTTCAAGCCACAGATTCATCAAAATGTCGAAGTGTATGTCAATGATATGATTATGAAAAGCACAATAGAGGATCAACATCTCGCCTAGCTTAAGAAGACATTCAGCACTTTAAGGAGATATAATACGAAGCTAAATCCATACAAGTACATCTTTGATGCTACTTCAGGAAAGTTTTTAGGTTACATGGTCACTCTACGTAATATCAAAGTGAATCTAAAGAAGATTGATGCGATCAAAAAGATGAGTCTCCTCATACATCAAGCAGGTTCAAGACCTAATTGGACGAATAACCGCCCCTAATAGGTTGGTATTAAGAAGTGCAAACAGGTGTGCAAAATTCTTGAAAATTCTAAAGAATCCAAAAGATTTCAAGTGGACAAATGAGTGCAAAAGGGCATTCAGCAAGATTTAAGAATTTCTCACGTCACCACCAATACTTTCAATACTGATTTCAAGAGAGAACTTATATTTATACTTGTCAATCAAAAGCCGAGCACTTTCCTTTGTGTTAGTCCAAATCAACAACAAAGAGCATTGGCCAATTTATTACATAAGTCATGTCTTGCAAGGACCGGAGCATTGATATACCAAAATTGAGAAATTTGTATTAGTAATGGTTCTTTCAACAAGGAAATTGAAACCATACTTTGATGCTCACCAAATCATAGTCCTTACTGGTCCTTTGCGAAAGGCATTACAATAACCAGATTCTTTAAGAAGGATGATGAAATAGTCCTTAAAGCTAAGTGCCCATTACGTACAATACAAACCCAAAACAGCATTAAAAGCTAAAGTGTTGGCAAATTTCTAGCTAAGTTCATGGGTGAAGAAGATACTATGGAAATTGCCAAGAAGTCGATATGGAATCTTTATATCAATGGTTCTTCAACTAGAGAAGGAAGTGGTACAGGTCTTATTCTACAAAGACCCCACAATGTCAAGGTTAATTATACCTCAAAATTTGGATTTCCAACAAATAATAATAAATCAAAGTATGAAGCCCTAATAGTAAGACTCAGATTGGCAAAGGAAGTTAGTGCCAAGAAAGTTGAAGTTTTCTCCAATTCACAACTTGTTATGAACCAAGTTAAAGAAAGTTATGGGCAAAGGAAAAAGAAATGAGCAAGTACTTATTGATAGTACAAAGAAGTAAGAACATTGCCATGAACAAGCTATCAAAGTTAGCCAGTATGACATTTCCCGATTTCAGTGACAAACTTTTTGTCGAGTTTCTCCCATACAAGAGTTCACCAATTGTTCCATAGAGCTATGAACTAGCTCCTTACCTGAAAGAGAAGTCTTGCATGGATCCAATTGTAGATTATCTAAAGGATAGTGTCCTCTTTGATGATAGAAAAGAAGCTTAATGATTGATTTATCAAGCTACAAATTACACACTAATAAATTATCAACTATACAAACGCAGTATCTCCCAACATTATCTTTGGTGCCTTCCTCCGAAAGGTGCACAACGGGTGTTATCTAAGCTATATGATGGTGTATGAGCAACCATGTAAAAGCACAAACATTGTATATCCATACCCTACAACTCGTCTATTATTGGCCGGCAATGAAAGATAATGCAAGAACATCTGTTCGACATTATCCACAATGCCAGAAGCATAAGACGTTAAGTTGTGCACCTTCTACTAAATTGTGCTGCTTAACTTGTCCTTAGCCTTTTGCCCAATGGGGATTAGACATATTCAAACCATTTCCAAAGTCTACAGCCCAGTAATAATTCGTCATTGTTACTATGGATTATTTCACCAAGTAGGTAGAGGCTAAAGTATTAGCAAGGATCACCAAATAAAAGGTTAAGGCCTTTGTTTTCAACTTCATTATATCCAAGTTCGAGGTCCCATTATGATAATCATGGATAATGGACCATAATATGACAATGACAAATTTTGAGCATTTTGTGAGAAATATGGAATCTACCTGAATTATGTATCCATAGCTCACCTTTAGACAAATGGGCAAGTGGAAGTTATCAACAAGATCATCTTAGGTGGCTTGAAGAGGAAAAATAATCAAGCCAAGGGAAGATGAGCTGATGAGTAATCAGATGTTTTATGGAGATATCGGACTACTCATAAAACTGCAACAAGGGAAATACCCTATAGATTAACCTATGATACAAAAGCAGTATTGACGATTGAGTTGGATTTACCAAATCTACACATGCAAAGTTTTGACATGATGGCTAACCAGATCGATTTAACGGATAATTTGAATACTATTGAAGAGATAAGAGATGTAGCAAAAGTAAGAGTTGCAACATATTAGCATAAGGTGGCCAAGTATTATAATTACAAGGTAAAACATAATGTTTTTCATCTTGGAGATTTGGTTTATAAGAAATTAGAGGCAATTAACATGTGAGAGAAACAAGGAAAACTTAGTGTAAATTGGAAGGATCCTATTAAGGTTTGGAAAGTCGTTAGCAATGGGGCTTATCGACTAAAGAGGTTGGATGGAATAGTCATCCCTCATGCATGGAATGCTGATAACCTGAAACTTTATTTTAATTAATTCCTTTGATGTTATGGAGCATTTCCATTTTTCTTGCAAGGCAATAGCCTAGTTGTTTTGAAAAGCAATCATGTTCAAAGTTCTAATTCTAACTTGTTTACCTTCCTGATCTTTTTATGATCAACGGATCGTCATCTAAGTTTAAACTACACTGAATGAACTAGTGCTTTAAGTTCAAACCTATCATGGTTAACAAACTTTATAATTTAGTCGAAAATCCAAATAAGGAACATGATTGTTCCAATAGGCAATCTACTGATGCAAATAAGGCGACTAATCCATGTGTCAAATAATTAACAGCTAGCCTTTAAGAAGGTACCCAACATATTGCATGTAAAATAAAGCATGCCAAAAATAACCATATAAAACAAAACATGCCGAGAAAAAATAGGGATGTGAAATAAAACATGCCCATGAAAATAAGCATGTGAAACAAAACATGCCAAGGAAACTAGGTGTGTGAAATAAAACATGTCGGGAAACGAAATGCGTGAAATAAATTATAATAAAACTGTTACACTACAAATTGTAGAAATATGGATAATATTAATACAATATGAATGTTCAATCACTCAATCGAACTTTGTCCATACAATAAAAAATACTACAACAATCTCAAGACAATAAGTTCTTTGATTATGTAAAGGCATTTCATTAGTCGGAAGATGAGACCTTAGTAGAGTATATCTCTTTCTCAGCACCAGGGTTTTTAGATCAGGTGGATTTCTTTTTGTGCACGTAGGGGATCTCCTTGGAAAGTCGATCCTCTTCATCACTAGGACACTTTGCATAAACTCTATCGTCATCACCCTATATATGGACCTCAGCATCTATATCTTTGCCAGCTTCTTCATCACTACTGACATTATCATCAACATCAGCAAAATCTAGGCACTAAAGATCTTATTCAAGGTAAAACTTTAAAATTTCTTCTCTCACCACTTAAAACCCCTCCAATAACTTCTTTCTTAATAATCTCTCATACTACCAACTTAAAGTCAAGATCTTTAATTCTTCCTCAAAAGAGGGTACTTTCATTACTACCTCCTCTAATTCGATAACACAACTTTGCAGTTTAGAGTTATTAGTCTTTAACTCTTTTATTTGCATCTTGAGCCTATCCTCCTCATTGCTCATTAAGCTAAGCGTTCAGCCTAACCCCCAGTACTCTTCCCTTTTCTCACAAAGCTCCTCCTTCAAGTCTTCAACCTCCTTATATTGCTATTTATATATAACTTTAAGGCTCAAGACTTTATTGGCCACTAATGAATGTGCTAATTTCTTGGCAATTAGCTCTTCGTAATTTTTTCTAGCCTTCATCTTAGCCTTACTTCTTACACTCTCAACTGCCATAGTCTGAGCCTTAGAGTAGTTGTATGCATCCTCGATTTTCTGCAATAAGTCAACAATAAAAATGACAAATTCACTAGATCATCCAGTAGAACGATAAATTTCCATTAACTTGTTCATCTCCTTATCGACTTCATCTAAAGCATTCAAAACATGGCTATTGATCTGCATACAAATAGAATTGTATGAGTAATAAAGCATGTGCCATGAGTAAAGGGATTTGATTAACACTTACATCATACAATTTAGTTACAATATGTGCCTTGTTACAACCACCAACCCTATCAATGTCTTTCTTCGCAATCTCTTTGTCCTTAGGAAGAATGACACTCTCCATCAAAACCAAGGACTTGGTCCTATCACCCAAGGCTGAATCGGTGTGGAGCATATTGTGGCTCCAACATGGAACAAAGTACTCACTCGCCTCTGTGTTAGGGACAAATTCGACACTATTGATGCCAAAAGCTTTGTTTCTCATGGCCTCCTTCGTCCTTTCATCCAATTTCTTGGATCTCTTAGAAGGAGGTTAGCCAATAAGCTCCTTCCCACTTCTTTTGTTAGTACTCTTATCACAACTGGATAGAGCTTTTGAGTTTTACAGAGTAGATTCTTATATTTTATCATTTACTCAGTTAAATAGGCAAGTGTACCTATTGTTTGTTAGTACGGATGAGTATAGGGTCGTCTCCACTGGGAAAAGAATTCAAACACTAGTACTTATTATTCTTCCTATTAACTAGTGACCAATTTTATCAAGTGATGAAAAGATTAAAATATCCAATTTACTAGCTAAACTATACTAATCCACCACAACTGCTACAGACACTATTAATACTACAATGATTAACATACGGACTTGCTCACCCACTTGGTGAGATATTACCAATACACTTTTTATCCTAATAATTGTTATCTGCAGGAAATTATAGGTATGTAAGCATCCTTGTCAAAATTGCTTACGTTTGATCCTAATTGTATTTATCAAAATCTCTTATGAATTAACAACCAACTCGGATCGCATTAATGTCATGTTAATTTATCCATTTTCCTATGAATGCAGCAACTTTCCTAATAATATCTATATTATCTGAAGTAAATTATTCAAATGAATCAAATTTATTCAATAGAATTGTTTCTCAACATATTCTATTGAAATCTGACCTAAGATAATGTAATGTACTACACTATTCTTAGATTGATTAAGTTCAATTCACCTGAACAAACAATTATTAGGAATTTAATAATTCTCTCACTTATTCATTACCAGTTGATGTAGCAAGTCTTAATTACTACTCATACATGATGAAATAACAAAGTGTATTAATGCAATGTAGAAATAACAAGAAAATTAACATAAGACAAGTAAGAAATACAATCCCGTTTGAATTTCATTGTAGAAATCTTTACAATGCATGAACAATGAATCCCGTTGTCTCTTTGTCTCTCATAGTTTTGGGAAATGTATGATACAACACTTAGAAAATTCTACTGTAAATGGGACCACAATGGTACAAATACGGATGATTAGGTGTTCCTCTTTGAATTGATGTTCTAAATTATTTCTTCTCTTTAAGAGTTACAGTATACTTATACCCTTTCCGTCAAAGGACTCAAATCTATCTTCTCAAGGCACAACCTGACGTTTCCTACATACTGGTTTGTGTGAAAAGGTTGAAAAAGAATAATTGTGCCCCTTCCATCATGTCTACGACTTCGGGAATGATAGTCTTAGAAAACAAAATTCTATACCAATCATGGTCATGATGAATGCCATAAACTCTTCATTACTTTATTACATCTCATCATGTCCATGATTAAGGGCGTGATCAGGGCTAGCCTTTTCATTCCTTCATTATCATGCTCGTAATTGAGTGAATCCTAGTACTACTTCAATGTTTTCTTCTCCTTACAACCGTAATTGCCCTAAAAGTTATTATTCTTATGTAAATTCCATCCTCTTGATTGTGATTTACTAGAAATCAATACATTATACAATTAAGTACCAAAACTTAAGAATTAAATCACAATTATGATCAATTTCGTGCCTAAACATACCTTTAAAGTGTAAAGTAATTTACACTTATCATACTCAGCACAATATCTACTTAAAGCAACGACCCCTCGGCAACCTCATGATGGGTGATTCTAACCCAACTATGAGCATCAATTTCTCAACCAAAATCTCTCAACTCTATAGATGAAGGAATACTTTTAGCTGGAGGGGTTACTTCAACTTGTGTGGCTTTGGTGACCTTAATCTTTTTGCTCCCTTGTCCCTTGTCAGCTGGATGAATGGCTTTTTCAAAGTTGTTACTTGCTTTGCCACTTTATCTTGTGTAGCTTTCCTTAAAGCAACCGGCCGAGTCATAGTCACCTTAGCGCCTACTCGTTTGTTAACCTTAGATTTTTTTGCCTTTACTTAGGCCAACATTTTAGCAAGATCTACATCGCCAGTGCCCATATCTGTAATACGAAGTAGATACATTAACAATAAAGCGAGGAATAAAAGACTTACATGTTGCAAGCCGAACAAGGCTCAAAGGGAACTATTCTTCCCCCTTTATCACAAGAATAACTTTCTTCTTGTAGCTCTACTCAACATAGCAATTACTCAATAGCATACCTTCCTTCTCAAAGAAAATTGGCTCTCCATTCTCATATCACTTTATTGTTCTATCAGTGTCCCAATAAAACATTTTGTTTTTTCTCCTCTCATAGATCTTCTTTGGCACAACAGCATCATTCAACATCAATTCAATATCCTTAGTGTAGATAGGTTCAATCTGTTGGGTCTGAAAATCCAATTCTTTATCTAAAATGGTAGACACGAACTTGTCATGCCAGTTATAGATCTTGGACTCTAATTCGTCCATAAATTTTCACCTATACCTAGTGGCCGCAAAATACTAGCCATAAGAAGTACCTAAATAATTAAGGTGTAACCCTAACCTTGATTTCTTCACAAACTATTTTGAAAGCCAAAAGAAGCCAATAAGTGTTTGGTGAGAACATGCTTAGCGTAACTCCAAAATAGTTAAAAAAACTACTTGACAAAAGTTGAAAATAGGAAGCATAGCCCAAAGTCAAGATATTTCAAATAAATATAAAACTCATGTTCCCTTAGAAAGTACACCCTTTCCTCATCTCTTAGCCTCCTAAGATTCCATGTTTTAGGAAGATATTATCAATATTTATTATATTTCAAAACAAGAACTCTATCAGCAACACTAGCTACTCCATCTAGTGAATCGCTAAAATGAATCACATTGTTATACAAATACCTATCCATAAGTCTTCTTTCTTTGTCATTTGGATAGGTATCTATTGCAAGGGAGTTAATTCGAGCAACTTTATCCCACCGCTCTACCACACTATTAGCCGAATTACTTAAGGAACATGTCATCCTTCTCCTTCTTTAGGGGAGAGAAATAGCCTTAATCTCAATCGCTTTAGAATTTAAACAAACAAGTATACAAATTACATTTCGAACCATAGCTGATTTTGACTATAACAAACATTGCAAAACTTTTTTGAGGATTTTGAAGATGAAGGAAAAATGCCAAAAGTGAGTGAAAGTTTATGGATGCAAATGAAGATGAAATGAAATTAGTTTTCAATATTGAAAAATTCATTAAATATGAATGATTTACCCTCATAACTACAATATGTTTCTAGCAGGAATGATGCTTTGATTAGATGGTGGTGCGTATTATTGACATGTGTTTTGAGATAGAGATCCAACGGTTATCAGGGCTCTAACAGTTATTACTGCTTGCAATGTAATTATGGTTAAGGTAACAACTGTCATACATATTACCACTTAGTCTTTTGATAGGCAAGAAAATTGAAAAGTTGTGACCTATCGAATGGGATACGATCTACCGTTCTAAATGAAAATCAAGAAACTTCCCACATTACTTGGCATTTAGGAAACAATTCTTCACTTAACCCCATAAAGAATATTAAACTATTTACTCCTTCAATCAAATCCTCGAATACAGGAGTTGAGGGGCAAATGTTGATAGTCAAATTTATCTGTTATATTCGCTCGTTTGCTCGGCTGATGAGAAACCAAAAAATTCACCTCTCAATAAATACCAACCAAGACAGCCATATCTGGTTTGAATTTAAGTGGCATGAGCAGTTATCTCCTAACATGGTTCCATTACATAACCGCCCACTACTCCTACATTTCAAGAATGTACTTGATCATAAGGTCTCTACGTATCCAACAATCATGTAATTAACTATTGCTTCAGATACCCAATATTTGCCTATAAGTACAAAGAAGAAGCATAGTAAGAACTATCTAATAAGCTATAAATACTCACTCTATTTTCTCCTAAACTCACTTACTGACTTAGGCATCGGAGTAGCTATACCAAACTTACCACGGTACCCTTTAATTCCTTATACTTTGTAGGAAGGAAACTATTTAAAAATCTTAAAACAATAAAAGGCAATTTAGTAGATCCCCTTTTTTTAATTTTCAAATCTTAAATCTTCATTTTATTAGGGTTTAATGTTATTTTAATTGCATAATCAACTACTTAAAGTAGGGATAGCTATGCCAAAGCACCTATACACTTTATTAAAACCCTTATAAACTAATTATGAAAAGGAAAGAAAACGATGACCTTTCTTAATACTTGTGTTGTGACCGTAAAGGTAAGGTAGAAAATTTTATGCTTCAATCTCAAATAATTAGGATATTAATCCTATGATTTTAAATGATCTCAAGGATTTGTTAGAATTACAAGATTTTTTTTTTAACTCTATTCTTGAGTGATAGAGGAGATCTATAGAAAGAGAAGGATTTATTTTAGGATTGAGTTTAATTTTTAAAAGTAAAAGAAAAAATCACTATTTAATGTGCCATTTATTATTGGATCAAGGAGAATCTCATTTTGGTGGTGTTGTTTGAATTTGCTCCTACCCTAAATGATATTAGATTTAAATTTATCTAAGGATTTATGCCAAACATTCATTATTTCTTTCTTGATATAAAGTTTTCAATAGTTGGTTATTGTAAGGAATCAATTTGGGATTTATCGTGTTATTACTTCAATTGGCACATGTAGTGAATTGAAATGGTGATATAATCGAAAAATGTGAAATCAAATGCTTATTTCAAGATTGATTGTTTATGATAATTAATCATAGTTTCAAGTTAGTAGTTGTGGAATTAGGATTATATGGGCAAAATAATAAAAGAAATTTTTGCAGTTTATTGAATATGAAGTGGAAGATTTGAATTATTGTTAATCATGTGTAAAATTTCTAATATAATGGGTTAATCATCTAAAAGAACAAAAGAATGTAAAGAGTTGTTTTACTATGTAAAAAAAAAAAAAAATTTGAGATTTGTAAGACTCATAATATTATAATGATGGAATAATTTATTAGTTGGAATGTTAATGTTGTTGTCAATTTAACATATCAAATTATTCATATTATGATTAAAGAAAAATGAAAAGTGTTGATACACAATATCTTAGGGAAATATCAGTTATTCTTATAACATATCTAGAGAATTGATAAGCAGCGTCATTAAGTATGACAAACTAAGAGTTACTGCAATTGGTCGATCACAAATAGTAGATGTGACAATCCACATAGGAGACGTCTTAAGTTGATGACACATAAAGGGATGTCGTTAGAAGAGGCGCATGAGGAAGATTAGGCAAACTTTACATCTCAAGTACGTGCATGCAATAGTAGATCAAACTCGATGTTTTTTATAATTCTTAAATTATTCTTGATAAATGGCTTATTTGATCTTTTGTGGAGTGATTTCAACAGAGTTTTAGTGGTTGTGTTGAACTCTCTAATACTCTAAATTAACCAAATGAAAAGAGAATCCTCCTATTTATAGAGGTTAGAGGTTAATCTCATCCGTTGAATAATTCCAAGAGGAATGGCTAAGATTAAACCCTATCATTAAAGTCTTGTCCTTTTCTCTATGTTTCATGGGCTTAGATATTGGCTTAGGGCTTATGATATCCCTATTTGAGCTTAATTTCCTAAGATTTACTATTAGTCCAAGATATCAGTCAATTGATTTAAATTATGTTAAAAACCCAATTACTAGAATAACCCTCTATAAGGTAAAATTTGTAAATGACCCATATGATTTATCAATTTCGAAAAATAATGATTTTACAAAATAAAGAAAGTTGTTGTAATACCTAGAATCAGAATGCTACAACTTACTACGTATTTATAACATCTAATGACACATTAAAACTTTTAAAAACTAGAAATCTACTAATAGTATATAGATAATAATTCTTCAATATCTCATAAAACATCTCCTATTATCAATAATTTACCTCTCCATAAACAAAATCATCCTAGTTTAAAAAGTTCCCTAAATGAGTGAACTAAAAGCTTAATACATAACACCAAGTACATACGCATGCTACACATACAAAAACATGTACATGCATTAGTGCAATAAATATAGCAAGCAACTAATTTCACTATCTTTTACATTAATCCAACAAACAATACAAAAGTACTCATGACTCTACTTACACCTAGAATAGTATATATACATATATATAGCACACATTAGAACTACTACCTCTAGCTCTAAGATTTCCTAAATTTACCTTAGATCATTTTGATATGTGACTCTACTACGAATATCACTACCAAAAGATCATCGAAGTGCTTCCTAGAGTTCTACCACTACTGACCCTTAGGTCAAGCTATGGACAAACAACACAATAGTTAAGGGTCAAAGTTAATTAGTCCATTTTCAATTGCTAACCTAACAACCACGCTTAATAAGCATGTGTCATGAACTTGGAAGAACTAATTTAGAATTGTTAGCAAAGATAAATACTATTGAAAAAAAAAAAAAAAAGAAATACTAATCTTAGTGCTTTATGAATTCTCCTATAAACTCACTAACTTGTTACCTTAGGGTTATTATATTAAAAATGGGTTAAGCTAAGAAGAAAACATAAGGAAAATAAGTAAATAAGGTTGACAAGGGAGGAACGCAATCATGATCTAGATCGTGCTTCCCTCTAAGCATATAACAATAAAATCAAAAGAAGAATCAAGATCATGATTCATGACGGTAAACCCCACTGTACTTATCACACTTAAGATTACAGTCAAGATCACATCGATAATCTTGAACGTTAACACTTCATCTTTTATTTTCTCTCAATATCACACCTATGATATCACTTTTATTTCTTCCTTAAGCTTCATAGATAGAAGCATACCCATTTTTCCTTGATGAACCCTTTATTATAACAAAACATCATCTTTTCTTCAAAAATCATCTCTCCAAACTCCATCCGTCCCTCATACTTCTACCTTGGATCAATCATCTTCGACAATTTAACCCTTAACTTGTTTAATTATAATCAAAACAAGATTTAAAACTAATAAAAACAACAAATATGTAATCTTACATAATCTTTAAACCATGATTCACACAACCACTTCACTTCAACACATATATAATGATCCCCTTAACATATAATTGATATAAACTTTTAGAGAACGTCTTTTTCTTTAATTTCAAATCTCAAAACATTAACTTACTACACTAGATAACCTAATCCGAGAAACCCTTCACTGCCTTCAACCAATTAGCCTAAATTAGGAGTTTGTTTAGATTCCCTTGGATAGATTTGCACAACACATAGGAAACCATGGATAAATTTATAAAAACCATTTAGCTTACCTTACGCTTTAGATGACTTGGAAACAAAGGCCATAGAGAAGCTACTTGTGTCAATATATGTGAGTTAAGGAAAGGAAATCGTTATAAAACTAAGGTTGAGGGTTATAAGGTAGATTAGACCCAAAAGACTAAAGCGCCATCCTACTTTCAAAAATTATTACTTTTATGCCATTGAATTCTTATTTGATTTCTTTTTATATATTTTTACGAGTTTTATAATTTTTATAAACGTTTTAGAACAAAATTTCTTTTTAGAAATTGATAAAGATGTGCAATAAAATAGAAGTTAATTTGGAACTAGAAGTTGATATGTACTTTAGAAGATTTGGTGATTCCATTGAACAATATTGATGGAGTTATGGTATTATGATAATTGATAGTTATAGAAATTTACAATGTTGTCCATACAAAGGATATTAGAGTAGACACTTAGAATGATTAGAAATGGGTATCATTATAGCAACTATATAAAACATAAAGGCTTATAAAGTAAAGTGATTTAAAGGAAAAAAAAAAGGAAAATCTTGAATTTTTATGAAGTTATGGGAAAGTTGCCATGAAGTGGTTGATATATAGATTAACTTGGAATATATGTTTTGAATAAGAGATTTTGTTAATGAATTTAAAGTAAGCATGTGAATGATAGATGAAGAATATGTGGATATTGGTTAATGAAAGTTATGTTAATTATTGCATAACTCATAATAAATATCGTTCAATAAAATATATCATTTGTAAAATATGGAAAGGTTATTGGAACTAAGCTAGGGAGAGAAGGTTTTAAATAGTACTGATTTTTTTCATCTTAAAAAGAATTATTAAGTTGCAGACTGTAATTGGAAGGAATCATATCAAATACATGTTATGAAAAGGAAAAAAGGGTTATTTTGATAAAAGGAGGTAGTAATCAACCTATCACTAAGGAATAACTTAATTAACATAATGAATTAGTAATTAGTTCATAATAAATTACCTCAAATTAACTTAACTAATAAAAGTTAATAAGCCTTAAATAATGTAGTGAGTAAAAGTTTTTTTATTATAGGTTATAGTGAGTTTTAAAAAAAATTATTTTACAAAAAAAAATTAGGTATTTATTGGTTGATTATAATGAAAGCTATAACCCTAAGTTTGAGTAAATTCATTTAACTATAACCATTAGATGTTTAATCATGACCTAATATTTAGGCATTAATCCTAGTTACACATGGGATTGTCTTCTGACATTACATACTCCAATTCAAGTTTAAGTGTAGTAAAGGAAGTAAAAATTTTAGATAATGGAAAGCTAGGTACATGGCCTAATTTGTTGCATTATGCATGTTAGGCTAATTACAAACAAACCAAAACAAAAGTGAAAATTTAATTTCTTATTATTATTATTATTTTTTTGGATGTAGCTAAGAATCGAGATAATCAGTAAGTCAGTGTGACACCTAATGATTAGTGTATAACGATGTCCCTAATAGAGTTGTACACTAAGATGATTTGAAAGATTTTACCACTAATATTCTTAGCAGGTTGTTAATCATAGTGATGTTGTGCAAATGGATTGGGAAATTGCAAAGAGAAGCTATAAGTAGAGTCACTATGAGGGCTCTAGGGTCTTATGGTGAACTCCTATTAGTGGATTGGTCTCCTAATGGGCCGACACAGTGTCGACTATCAAATGACAAGACTAAAGGGTATCATTGATGTTGTGACATCATTGAAGATTATGTTGTGGAGTTGTAAGTTACAAGAATTTTAGAGTTAAGTTCTCTTAACTCTAAACTATGTTCTTCAATGGATTAAGTTAAAGATAATAATCTTGTACTTGTTGAATTAGGCAAAGCATGTGTAAGTATGCATACTTGTAGTATTCGTATATGTATTGCCATCATGTAGTAGGCTTCAGTCTACCTCATATAGTGAAAAACTTTTTTTCAAGTACAAAAGAAGTTTTTGTATGATTATCATGATTGCAAACCTTAAGATCAAGTTTAGGACCAATGCATGGAGTCATGTGACATAATATGTCATTACATCTTATTTTTAATTACATGAGGTTAGATTTTTAATTATTTGAAAATTTTTAAGTTGTATGTTGTAAATGAATAGAGATATCTATGTACGACTTTAAAATAATTGTGAAATATTTATGATTTGACAATTTTAGTTGTCCTAAGCCTTTCCATATTCGTATAAAGTACTGTTGCCCAAGAAAGATTGATGATTTAGTACTTCTAGTAAGGTCTCTGCATTTTGTTATGTCTTGTTATATGAAAAATCAATGTGAAGAGATAATGTGGAACAATAATCATTGTTTGTGTTACTTATGAATTAGTAAATTAGGTTTCTAATCTTGAGAAGTTGGATCTATGCCCCCTCTCCTTTGTAATGTTTTGTTATTATTAATAAAATTTAGCTAGTAGTGAACAAGGTTTTGCCACTTAAAAATAAATAAATGAATAAATGAGTTGCTCATGTTGTTAGTTCATCATATATGTTGGTTATTAAGTAAGAGGTTACTTCACCAAGTAGTGAACACTAGTTTTACGGATCTGACAATGAAGATGATGACAACGGCAACAACAACAACAAATAAAAGCATAAAAAATAATAACTTATATAAATAAATTTGTGTAGACTCTAAGTTGACTCTTTTACAAATAAATCATATAAGAAATCATTTTATTAATCTCCTAATTTATTTTATGATTCAAGATCTTTAAAAGCTTATTCCTAAATCAATTTTAAACAATTAAATTTATGCAAATTGACATGAAGGAACTACGTTTGATTTCAAACTTATTAGGTACGTACTTAATGAGATTTATGCAGAGTTTCTTAAGAACTTATGTGATTTTCTTTCGTTAGTAAACATGATTTGTGATTCAATGGTTTTGAGAGCTTGATCTTGAATCATTCTTGATTTGTTTGATAATGGTGGTGAAACTAAAGGTAACAAGCTCAATCTTGATCGAAATGAACACCCTTTTGTGATGGGTTGTGATAGAGCTTATCATAAGAGAGTGATGAAGTATATACAAATCGCTACTTTGCTTCTTAAAAATTGTGGAATGAGAGGACACCCCTAATTTTAAGAGTTAAGAAGGGACCTACAATCCTTATCTTTGCTTCTACTTCCTTCAAGTATTAGCAAGTTCTCAAGATTTATTCAACCTAATATATTAGGAAATGGATCCTCTAAAGTTTTAATTTTATGAAGTTCTTAAAGTTAGCCTTTGTAGATGTGTAGATGGTTATACATGGAACTTTTAAAATTAACAGTTTCGATTAAATCCCTTTTATCAGTCATATAACTCCTATACCATTCTCTCTTTCTTTTTCACTTGACATAAACTCTCCCTTCACTCTATCTCTCCTTCGTTGTCAAATATTCTTAATTGGATGAAGATTGTTTCTTAGTAATCTTGCATCAATCTCTCTTAATGATTGTGGGTTAGTCCTTTATACTTCTACGATGTTGGGTCAGTTTCTCTCACAATTATGTGTCAAACTCTGTCTCTATAGCTATGTCTATCTCTCTCTCAAGTATTTGTTCTTATGCTTTTTTACTCATCTTTGTTCATTTGATTGTGGTTGATCTAAAGCCAAAATCATGAAATATTGTTTTGTAAATAATATCAACTATACATTATGATTTCAATTTTGACTTGTTGAAGAATGTATAGCTTCTGGTTTTTAATATTACAAAAGAAATTGATGGATCATGGACATGAAGAACCTATTTGTGAATGTAAAAGTACATGCGATGTGATTGTTACATCATATGGGGTTTTTGTAGGCTTTTTCTCTTTTCTTTTAGTTTGGCTTTGGTCAAATTTGGTGCACAATAAATAGATTATTGTCATCATTGTTATGCCAAATTAATAAATACCTTTAATATGAGAAAAGGCCTAGGTATAGAACAAAGATAATTAGGTTAATTAATTTCCAAAGATTTATGATAATTTTGATTTATACATACTAAAGCATGCTACAAAATGTAGGCACATCAATAAAAGGTACCAAGTATATATTAACTTTTCAATGAATAAGAAGCCAACAATAACTTGTAAGAGTTGCAAGCAAATACAAAAGACTATAATCTAGACTTTGAATAAATGCAATCAAAAGAAAAATGTCCTCATCTTAAAGAGTTTAAGGAAAACTCTCGTATTCTAAGGTAGGCCATCTATATTTTAAGACTACTAAATTAAGATAAAATATGTAAAAAAATTTTAAGATTTCCTTCTCTTCCTTTTTGTTAATTAAGGTTTGGAAACTTTATCCATAACTGTGATTATCTAAATATCTTCAAACACTCCTTGGTGTAGGTAACCTAAAATTCTTTTAACTTATTTCTTTTTTGCAAATAGTCCTTCACAATGCATTTTCTTTGACTTTTGGCATCTTAGGCTATTGTCTATGATATATTGTACTTAAAACCACGAACTTTGAGGCCTTGAAAGAGAGTTTTATATGAATACAGGTTCTTTTCAGAAAAATATTAGGAAAAATGGCTAATTTTTTTTTAAAAAAATACCAATGTGGTATACCGAAGGTACAGTAAGTGAATACACCTTCAGTTACTTAAGTTTTTTACATTGAAAATGCATATAATGGATACGCTTTCAGTAGTCTACTTTAGTAGAAATTGAATTAAAGGTGTATTAAGTGTATGCGCCTTAGTATAAATATTTACACTGAAGGCGCATACACTTGATGCACCTTCAGTTCAATTTCAATTTAACCTACTAATTTTCCCTCGACCAAAACAATAAAGTAACGTTTTTCCAACCATTAACTTACAAACTTAATGGAAAGTTTGATCCAATAATAAATTATATAAAATCACAATTGGTGGAATGCCTCAACAAATATAGCAAGTGGGGAAAAAATAAACACATTGAATGATCATCTAATGACCATACGAGTCGGATATAAGGAAAAATAATTTCAAATTGTAAAATTATGATAAATAAACAATGCATTGAATTGTAATATATGATGAAAAGTGAATTGTATTTCAAATGATCAATATATACACAAAATTTGTAATTAGTCAATGACAACATCAATACAATGGAAAAATAAAGAAGAAAACAAAAACAATAGACTAAACATATCTACTGACTCCTACGCCATATAGATGTCCTAACGATACAGGAAAGAAGTGAACTCCCCCATCTATAGTGTATCTGAGTAAGCTCGAGTGGTGGATCGTCAAGCTCAAGTTTCCTAAGAGGAACTGGGTCAGCTGGATGGCCCAGATGCAACTAAGTGACGTCCTTACCCATAGATGATTGTGATGATGGAATGTTGCTTTTGAGGTGCTGGTGGAGTCGCGAGATCAAGACGTTGTTGGAACTCAAGAGTCATATATGAGCTAGATCCAACCCTAGAGTTGGATTCAGCTCCTAAAGTAGAGGCAACACCTGACCCAGGGTATAGGCTATATCCCCCACTGATATACCTTAAGGCCATAGAATGATGGGTATATAGTGAGATATCGTCACCAAAGTTTGCCTGACGACGTACCCCTCAAGCCTTGCCTCTTTGAACTCTAACTCTATCCCTAAGTGGTGCACGAGGAGCTGGATCTCCTCATCAGTAGGTGGTCCCTACTCCCTACTGTGGTCCATATAAGGTAGCTCATATATGCCCTCTTACTATAGATAGAGGATAAGGCCACTATGCTACTCAAAGAAATCAAGTGCCCCATCTGCAATACTGAGCGCTAAAAGATAATCAAGTGTCAATCCGATACTCTTCAACGAATCCACCTGAAATAAGTAAAGAAAATAAATATTGGTACATCTAATAGCAAGTACAAATGAGTGAAAAATAAAATAATGGATGATTTTAGATATACATACCAATCAACCAATGACAGCTCTATAGTGTGTAATATAACGCTAGGAGATCTGTCTATACCACAGCCAGTAGCTCTTGTCGACCCTTCGAGGACTCTGGATGTGTATTAAGAATCCGTATCTCTATCCCCAAGCCTGGATGTAAGAAGAGTGTATGTTGATCTAGTCAACATCCATCCTACCCTGGAGGTCCAGTTAATAGAGTTGCTTTAAGGTGTCAACCTCTTATGGAATGTATTGATATCCACCAAACTACAGAATGACACAGTTCGGAAAGCACCACTCAATGATGTGAAAACATATGAGTGGCACTCGGGCAATCCAAACGTATTGCCCAGTAATACAAAAGTGAGGCAGCAACTGCAACAACTCCTCTGTATAAGGCTCCCAAATAACCTAAAGGGTTAGAAGAAAAGGAAAATAAAAATAAATAACCAGTCAAACAATGATAGTTATCACTTACGGCCAAGAAAAGAACAAGAAAGAGGATAACTTATAATATCATACCTATTGTATCGTCTGCATGTCAAAAGTAGTGCAATACGCATCTACAACATACATCGGATTCTAAGTCGTATCCCGTACTACCCTCCATCTAGCTACCAATGGCCTATCCCCGTCGATAATAAACCCATATCGATTAAGGGGGGCAACATGTTAGAATCTATCTCAAGCCTAGACCTATAGTAGAATTGTGGCCCTTCCTAACTCATGTGCATCGAATGACGAAGTAGAGTACAACTGTCAGTACAACCATGCCAACCATGCCAAGCAAGCGCTACCCCAGCTAAACTGCCCAGCTATTGAGAAGTCCTCTAACAATGGCAAGAACATCAGGTGAATAAGGCTAGAGGATTTATCTAATAAATCCTCCCATCAAGATGAGTATGTAGGTACATGTAAACTATCAGATCATCTAATTGTCGACCCCATGGGGAAGTTTCCAAAAGTGCTCTCGTAACTACGTTAAAGATAAGCGAGCACCCCTCATCCGAGCAAGCCTCATACTTAGCAGTCTCTCCCCTACATCACCCTAGCTCTTGTCATCATCAGTCTCTATTTAGCTCGCTACCGTAAACCTCTCAATTGGAAGTCCAAGCTGGACCTCAACATCTTGTAGTGTCATGGTCACCTCTCTAATAAATAAGTAGATCATATGTATCTCGGGCCTCCATCTCTCAAGTGCTGAATCAAATGCCAATCCAACATAATAAATGAGAGCTGTGCAACTCCCTAGAACCTAGCCTCCCGTATGTAATGCTTTACCTTAAGATGTATAAGGATATCCCGCTCATCCTTACCTAATGACAACTCACTGCATCGTACTCGTAGTGCATAAGCCACCTCCTAAAGAAACATTCATTAAGTCAGCAAATAATGCCTTTTTAATAAAGGAATTGACTAGAAATGATGATGACATTACTTACCCTGCCCTCCCAAACGGCCTGTAAACAGTAACTAGCTTGCCTCATAAGTACACATAGATTAATCAATCTCCCAGCTCCATCTATCTTGCCACCACATACAAGCATGTTTAGTAGACAAAAAATAAAAAATTGTCAATCATTATACTTATGCATATATTACAATGTAATGCTTAGATAAAAAGAGAATATGTACCAACCCTATTAATATCCGAACACCTCCTCCGATTATGTCCTTCCCACTTACATGTATTGAATCTAGTTTTGTCGGACCACTCATGAATGTCCATCTCCATATGATATCACTTATACCTAGGTTTACCTTTTTTTCACAGTAAGTCAATATTCCGGAGAAGATAAGGGAAGCAAACTTATAGCTAGTTCAGCTCGTCACCAATCAGGTCAAAATGAGCTTGATAACAATCTATCTGGTTTACCCACTTATACCATGGCGCTATTACCGATTTGCTGTTTACCCTCATACTTACTGCAGTAATACATGCATGGAAGTAAGGGATCCTATATATTTGCCACTTCTGACAAGTGCAACTGCAGCCCTTGAAGTCAACTGTATGTATCCTTCCTCTTCCCTTCAATCTTGTTGTCATCATTCAACTACCAGTTAAAATCTCAAAAATACCATTCTGCAAGCTAAATGAAATGACTTTAGGTGCACTTGCCCGCCCGCTCCATGTTTCATACATCTTTACAGTGTAATCAATGTAGGTCTTGCCAGAATCGATTACCTCTTTGGTGTCCTTATGCCTCTCCTCCCAATAGGCGACATGGTTGTAAAATATCTTCTTCACTAATGTAGTGACAGGTAATCCATGCGCTGATTTCAAAACAGAGTTATAACTCTCAACAATTTCTTATGTCATGTATCCAAAACAGTAACATCCATCATATGTGAGAGTACACCTATTCAAATCAACATTGTCAAACCATGCGAGAGTGTCCTCCTTAGCCTGAGCTAAGTTCTACTTGAAACATTAGAATTTCCTCTATTGTGCCCGAATACCTGCAAATTATACAAGTTTCTTCCATAACTGGTTTTTGTAGACCATGTTAAAGTTACTAACAACTTACTACAGATAATATCTCTAAACTGTAAACAGTAGCTGTCAACCTACTGATGGTTCCTTATATGCAGAGTCAATACCGGTTGCCTTGTCAAATACAAAACATAAGGTTTCCCCCTTCTAACTGACTACATGCACTTTAAGCTTCTGTAGGAACTACCCCCAAGTTTATGCCGATTCTGTATCAACAAAAGCAAATGTCGATGGAACAATTGAATTGTCTCCATCTATACTAGAAGCTACCAACAACTTATACCCATACTTTCAATATAAGAATATATCATCGACACATACAATAGGTAGACAGTATTTGAAGGCTTCAACACTTAGACCAAATGTCCAGAAAACTTCCTTTAATTGGGATTAACCTTGCTTTGGTGAACTACTCCAACCCTAATCCACCTATGTCTTCAGGTTACTCAACTTCATTGCATTTAACAATCTTGGCAACTCATTATACAACTTCTCCCAGTTACCGTATACCATCTGAACAGTCTTTTACTTAGCCTCGAAAACCCTTCTATTATTTACTATGTACCCATACATAATTTGCACATTACCTACAAGGTTAGGTACCTTAACATTAGGGTTGTTCTGTACACTATTGATGAATAATGTAGCCATTATGTAGCTGTCAAGTTAAGGATGATCCCGGTTCATCATCGGGTTCCTTATCTTCTAGAATTGTTATTTTGAAAAAACCCTCTACTTTCTTCAAACAAGCCCATAGCCTCCACTTACAACCCTATTCTTTCTTTTTATAGTAGATAGTGTATACATTCAATTTCGAAATGTCTACATGAAAATCACAGTGGTTCCTCAAGTGGAATGCTTAACTACATTTATGAGATCCTTCTTTTTGTTGAAACGCATACCAATACTCAAATCATCAAAGTTGATGATGTTACTGCACATTTCATTAACATCTCTCTCGAATGTTACATAGCCGCTGCCATCATACTGGTGATTGTAAAATGGGACATGATCTTTGATAAGCGTGTCAACAGGTTCGTTTATTTGTGGAAAGTCTTCAAACTACCTACTTGATAATACTTCACTAGTTTGATGGTATGACCTACTAGGGCCATCGCAGCGAAGTGTTTAAACCAACACACTACTCCCCGCTAACTTATGGTCTTACTTAGGCCTCTCCCAAATCCTCAGCATGGTCATCTTTGAGGCTAACATCATCTTTATCACCATCCCCATCATTCTCATCACCATCTACATCTGTTGCATTCTCCCCATTATCGACATTTATATCCATGTGCATTCTCTCTACATACGTATTATAAGACTCTTCATATTCGATAATGGGACCTAATGCTTCGTCAAGCTACTCTTTTGTGATATTCACGTACTCGTACGCAGAGAAATCCATGTACGGTTCATTTGATTGATCCATATTTGTTTACTCCGCACCGATCGTTGTCAAATGCACATTTGGATCCGAAAGGGTTGGATTGTCTAGTTCATGTATTTCATGCTCATTCCGAGCACTCGATTCCCTAGGATGCCTTATGTACACTTCATGAATACTTCGTTCCCCAAAAGACTCTGTCATCTCAATGAAATTCTCAACATCCTCATCATCTCTAATAGCCATCAACTTGTAGACAACTCCAATATCATGGAAAAAGGGATATCTGTGCACAAGTTCAATACCACTCGGGTTGAACTCCAATACATCCACAAATTCTCCAACTAAAATGAGAAAAGTTTGAATCCTTCTTAATTTTCAACTTCTTAACAGGCTCCCTATCATACTCCGGCCCCAGCTACCCATCACTGTATTTTCATTCGCATATACAACAACTTTCACATAATTTGTCATTTCCACCCTAGTAATGCCACAATGAACCGAATATTTAGATGACATTATAAACTTCATCTACACACCGAGTGACAACTTTACAAAATGCCCTTAATCATCTTGGTAAGCTGCGTTGTCAACACAACTACCTAGCTTTAACTTTATAATTCGACTCAACATAATAAAAAAAAAACGCAAATATATATATATACACACACACACACACACAACAATTTCCACTTACAATCCAACATTATTCATACACACATTCATATAACTTATCTACCACAATACAAAACAATCCTAAATTTATACAACATACAATAAATTTTTATGAAATATTAATAATTTATACAACTTACAGTACATCTATGATTACAAATTTATATAATAGCGTAACAAATTTTTTTCCAAAAATAAAAATTGCATAATGTTGATTATTAATAAAATAAAATAGATAAATAACATGCCTATAAGTTATAGATTGTTACCTATTTCAAACGTTCACTTACGTAAAGAAATGATCTGGCACTTCAACTGTGGGTTTCCTAGAGTTTTTTCTATGTTTTAAAAATTTCAGAAACTGATATAGGTAAGAATGAGTTATGACCACACGAATTGAGGTATTTATACCTAGCATACTGAAGGCGCATATACTACATGCACTTTCAATTATAATTAATTACATTGAAGGCACATCCACTGCATGTACCTTCAATGTAAAAAACATAAGTAACTGAAGGTGTATTTACTTAATACACTTTCAGTACATCATATTCGTATTTTAAAAAAAAATTAGCCATTTTCCATAATATTTTTCGAAAAATAGCCTATATTAGTATAAAAATCCTTGAACGACACCAATATAATCTCCACATAGATATTAACTTGTGGAAGTTTAAGACCACTAAGAATTACCACACTATTATTGATGGTTTGAGAGATCATGACTTAATTAAGAATATGATTATTGGGAATTTGCAAGCTGACCATGTTGTCCTTACCATTGATTTCACCATTAGCAGTTTTGAGGCTGGTATTTCTAAGGATAAACATACCCATAAGCATGCTCTTCTTGCCTTCACACTTAATGTCAAGTAGATGATATGCTACTATGAAATTTCTTCAAGCAAATGGAAGAATTTAAGGGAATACAAAAAAGAAATTTGATGCAATTTGGATTATTAGCTCACTCACTGTACTATTCCTAACTTCTTTTCCTTTTTTTTTTTTCTCCTTAGAAAGAATGACATTTGTACAACCAAACTAGTTATTTAATTGGATCATTTGTACGAAAAATTTCTTCAACTGAATGAAAGTAACTACTTGTTATCCCTATTTCTTTATTTGAAAATAAAAAAATAAAAATTCCATACCATTACCATATATTTTGTGAAAAAAATATATATATAATATTGCCATCTTCAACTTCATAAACTCCATAAGCTCCACATGAGTTGTAGGGTCAATTGCATAAATTGTACAGGAAAAAGGATCAAAATATGAACTAGATAACCTTTATTTTATCTCATATTGCACCTAGTTTGATATAATATGAGCACATGAATAATAATACATCTACCATTAGTAAATTAAATAAAAAATTAAGGTTTTGGAAATGCTTGAAGTAGGTACACCATAATGCCATTAATTACAAAATTTTTAGAAAGTACATTTTTTCATATGTTTAGAAAGGTTATGAAGTTGTCACAAATATGTCTATTTGAAATACCTTTCTAATACCATGTTTGGTACACAAGAATGCATCGAAATGAAATTGCAATTCTGAGTTCCATTTCCTTTTTCTATATTTGGAAAAGCATCTACAAGCTGGAATCATGATTCCATGGAGCTAGCAATTATGACTTCAAGGAAGGATTTGATTCCAACCAAAAGGTGAAATTGGCAATTCCATTTTTCCCACATTTATTATTAATCAAAATACTTATTTAATCTTCAATTTAATAATGACATTCAATATTTTTGACAATTATTAATATATACACATTTAATTTCATTTCATTCCATGCTATGAAAATTTCCAAACATGGAAAGGATTTGTCATTTCATACCTCATTCCATTCCAATCCATACCATTTGTGCATACTAAACATGTCGTAAGAGTAATATTGACAAGTTCCTTTGACAAAAATCATATCTAGCTTTCTTTCTCTCTTTCTTTTTTTTTTCTATTTTGGGAAATGCTTATTTTAAAGTCTTAATGAACTCAAGATTTCAATCTTGTCCAAGTAGGATGGAAACTAACAAAGTTGACAATGAAACTTACTAATCAATTTAATAAAATTTGATTTGTTAAGATGAATTGAAAATTGACCATTCCTTTTTATTAGTCCTTAAATCTTAATGTACAACTACAATAGCTAGCATTTGAAGGGCAACTATATGAAGGGGAGCACACTTGGATTCAAAACAAAACTAAGACAGAATGGTTATTGATCTGCCATACATAAAAGGACTACTTAGCCGATGATGTTTTGTCAAATTTGGTCAAATATCAACAAGAATTCTTTTAATACATTAGGTATCTTGTTTTCTTTAGAAAAAAAAAAATAACTTTTTCATCATTATATGATTGAATTACCTCTAGAGTAAGAGCTTTGTCCATTCAACCAATATATCCATGAACTATAAAAATAAAAGGCCATCATGGAAACAAGGAATTATAGAGACAAAAAAAACCAAGTCCCATTTTGCAAAGTTTATAAAAGCTTAAATTTAAAACAAATGTACATATTGCGAAGTTTACATTCTCCTACAAAGTTTTATAAAGTCTTTACAAATTTTAAAAGAACAAACATATAGGGAGCAAATGTATTATATGCTTTAGCTCCCTATTAGCAATCAACCAAAAACAATACAGACTCATTTACATCAATAAAAAGATCAATTTCAGTAAAACTGGCAACAATAATGTTTCAGCAAGGTCAACATCAACAACCCTTGAAGAGAAGCAACATTAAACTTCTAAAAAGGTCGATTGATTACCTCAGGTTCTGACTTTTGAAGAACTTCAATTATGTTTAATTAGAGGATGGACTATGAGAACCCTGCTAAAACAAATTAAACAATAGTTAAAAAATTTATAATGATAAAAAAAAATGAAATCACAAATACTTGGATAGTACCAAATTTGCTAGTAATAGTTGAGTAAAACCTAATGAAGTTGTTCAACTTTCATTATCATTACACCTCATCCATAGATATTGATTAGGTATTTTAAAGACCTAATATTAGTTATTAGTATATTGGTAAGCAAAAAAAATATATATATATAGGAAAAATAAGAAAACTTCACCAAAAAAAAAATGCTTTATTCATAGAATTATGAATTTGAGTGCTAATTTTGATATTGGAAGATGATAACTTTTTGCTACTTTAAAAAAAAAAAAAGAATGATTAGATATTATAATATAAAATTATCAATTAAAGGTTTATGTATATAAGAAAAATTACCCGTGATAACTGTTTGTCACAATTTTTATTAATCACAACACTTTTCTTTTTATTTATCTACTTCTCAACCTAACTCTTTAAACGCTTTCTACCTCTACGACCCACTCTTTTTTTCAAATCCTTTACTCTTTTCAAAAGATCATCAACAAAGTTTTCCACTAAAGGCAATGAACAATTCAAGTTCCTTTCGCTCTCCAATTTGTTACAAATGTTTTTAATCAACTTTTCAACTTCTTTCAAGATGTTATTGAGGAAGATAAAGGTATTTGGAAATTCCGATGCTTGTATGTACTGACAGCTTTAAATCTTTGTCCTACATTCAAGGGATAATTTTCATTTGTGACTTTTTTATTCAACCCTTTGATTGCATTACTCCTTGCTTCTCTTCTCCAATGCTTAAGGATGTGTTCTTAAGGTATGAACTTGATTTCTAAAACATCATACTCCTTCAAAGCATAATAATACAAAATTCCGAATGTCTCAAACTTTTTACAATTACTTGAAATCTCCCCACTTAATAGATCACATAATAGCTTTTAGTCTCATTCTTGTCAAGTATCCCAACCACATATTCATGTAAGGAGTCCATTTCATTCATTTGCTTAATGAATGCAGCAAAATTCCAATCGTATTCATTTTGAAAGATGTAAAAAAAATTTTAGGTATACACTTGGCCTACTTGTCATAACAAGGGAGATTTTTATAGTTTCATCTTTGGCAACTTTTGCCTAGAACTATATTCAACTTACAACTTATTATATCTTTTGTCATTTACTACTTGTTCAAAATGCCTTAAAAAACTGTAAAAGATCTAGGTCTAATTTTAAATAATCTTTCAAATCTCCATTTAAACATTCACTTAATTGCGTACTCTATATTCCTCTTGTTACAATATTTTTCTTTTAGCATTTGTCTCATTTCTCCTTCAAAGTATAGATTTCTTCCCATCATGTATTCTCCGCCACATTATACCTTTCAATCATTTCTACTGATGCCTTTTCAAAGCCCAACAGGTCTTCAAACTCATACATGCAAGCTTTAAGTTCTAATAAAAAATATGATCCATCTTTCATTAAATTCCTTAAATACTTGATGCCATTTTGCATCATGTGCCAAGCACAAAGTCCATGAAAAGTCTCTAGCATCTCCTCTCATAATCCCTTTGTCATTGCCAAATCTCGATTAGTAATATTGTTAAAGAATTTTTCCAGTAATGTGCTTCCAGCCAAAAGATGTAGTTATCTTATCATACAAAAGTGCTACACCGAACATTACTATACCCCTATGATGGTTAAATATAACAAAAACACATAATGGCCCATTCTATTTATTTATACTAAAGGTAGTGATAAAAGGTGATCACCTAACCAAAACGAGCATAATCCAAATCAACGTTGAGTTAGGCCTAAAAAAAAAAAAATTGTTGTGTGTTCTTCATAGTCTAATTGCATCATACCAAAGAAAGAAAAATTTTCTAGTGATTGTTGTTGCAAGCACCTAAGTATAGCCCCAACTTCTCCATACATCAAATCTCTGTCTTTTACTTTAAGGATGATTCTTCCAATCTAGCTTAGTATGTCCAAAATTTTCTCTTCCATCTACTTCTCGCATCATGAACTTATACACTTGCTTAGTTCTAAGTCTAAAATCATTTTCCAATTCAATTGTTATGTCATGTGCATCTGATATTTTTCTTTATGATGGCATCATATGAACAGTTTTTGGAAGATGAAGGACGTGATCATGCTCAATATTGAGATCATGCAGTCGATATTTTGCCATCTCTCGATTAAGTATGATGCCCATCTTCACAAGACAACTAGTTCTTGTTTTAGCTCTTAGATTTTTCACAAATATTTTTTCTTTTATCTTCCCTTCGTTAACCTTCTTTAGCTCATACAAATCTTTGTATAGAAATCTTTCTGTCTATCTTACTTTTAGTGCCATAGAGCTTTTGAACACTGAATCCCATTTTATCTCCATAGTTAACCCACAATGCCTCAACATCATTCTCTATTTCAACTCCATATTGATACAAGGAATCCAATCTTATAATATATCTTCAATAACATTAGGTAGTTCATCTAATATAATATATATATATATATATATAACGCCTCAGGCTAAAAACAATGATTAGTCAAGTCAACAAACACTGATGGGTCCATTAAGTATATATCATATGTAAGCGATTGATAAGCATATTCAATAAGGAAAATTTTTATCCTAGGTGCTTTATTAACATGACAACAACATACCATAAACAACATGAAATTTTTATTGAATACTAAAAAGATAAGATGACTTGAGAACTATATCTCTGTTGGTATTCTGAGTTTTAACTTCTTATACTCCATGATTCCATACTACTCTTTGACACATTTTAACTAATATATAACAGTAATTCCATCATTAGCCCTTTAGAATAACAACAATATGAAAAACTAGAAAACACAATGTATTATACGATGTAGAAATGTTTCATATTTGAAATAAGATACATCATATACCTCGAAAATGATAGCCATGGTTGCATGATTGTCTCACTGTTTCCGATTTTTTTCCATAGTTTCAACCGTGAACTCGTTCTATGCTTGTGGAGACGTCCAAATTGCACTAAAGCTTTACGCATAATGACAGTGCTGGACTAAAGATTTAGGCCAAAAAAATCAAAAATAAAAAATAAAATGATGTTCATTCTACGTTTGTCGAGCTTTGCAATTGCACTAAAGATTTTCTTATTAAGATTAGGATTAGGATTTAGGCGTAATGACAATGCTGGACTAGATATTTAGGCGGGAAAAGAAAAAGATAGAAGATGGAGGGAGAGGGAGAAAAAAGTGTAAAATTTTAAGATGGATTTAATCTAGACCATTTATTCTTAATACACCACGTGTCACAATTTAAGAAGGCTAAATTTAGGAAGTTTAGAGAATTAGAGGTTTAGAGGATTCTAATCCAATATATTAAGACCGGGGGACTTGGATTGCATTTGGAGTCTCATAATTCAATAGATTGGATTTTAGTTAAAAGGGAATAAATGACTTGGAATGATAAAGTTTTATTAAATCACCACAATTCTAGCTACAACAATTCATTGATGATAATTGACATTATTTTGATAATTTTTTATTGCCATTTGATATATTGCTAAATAATTAGATAGCTATTGTAGACCATTGCACATAATTTTCTATTGCTACAGCTATGACACCATTATCATGTGTCAATAAGGAAGCTAGATGGATCGATCAATAGACAATGATTTACATGAAAGTCCTAAATAAACCTAAGGACAAATATACATTTGACAATCGGAAGTTTTAATAGCTGGACTTCTTATAAGGGAGTGAAAGCCAACCTTCAATCCCATTGTTAATATTTCAGCCCTTTCTTTTTCATGCCCTCTTACTTGCTTAATAAGAATTTTCGCTCTAAGGCTTTGGATCAAAAGCTCCGACACTTTCAAGCTATCACCACTTATAATATTATTCTAAACCTAGCATAATTTGTACTTCCACTTGCAATGGGATTTGGTTCCTTTTTCTAAGCACAAAGAGGCACTACTAGTAATGAATGGAAAGCTACCCTTAAATGAAACCTCCTTAGCTAAGCAAAATAAGAAACAAAGCAAGGGAAATCGTGACACATCCAGGTTAATTTCTCAGGATATGATTCCTTTTCTCGACACTTTTACAAAATCATAACATATGTTTTGTCTTTTGACAAATAAATTGAGGTTCTAGACTAGGAACCCGGGGTGAATAGGGTTTTATCACAAATCATTAAAACTTAAATGATATTCAAGCAAAATAAGCACTAAAGAATAAATGAATACTAAATAATACAATGAATAAGATTAGTTGCAATGTTATAAAAGAGAGAGAATTATGAAGATCAAGCTTGGATTTAAGTTTAAGTTACGACCAACCCCGACTTTCAACAATTACAGAATGCCTTTGTGGACTCACACAAATCAGGGGATTCAAATGTCTCGAAAGCCACTCATATGGAGAGTGGCTGCATAAAATTCGAGGCTCTTTCAAATGACACAAGGACCATACGAACAAAGGGCCTCAAAAGCCCCTTTTGTTTTTAAACTTCATTCGAATGCCGAGCAAGCCACTTGTATAATACTCCAGTGCCTTCAGTACTCACTATATGTTTTTTCCGCATGAAATTATTTCAAAAGGAACCCTAAGAAGCAATCCATATACATAATGCCAATTTAATTCCTTTCTCAAAAAAAAAAAATTGTTCACTAAATCCATTTGACGAAGCGTGAGTTTATGCTAACAAAATTAACCGGAAACCTTCTGGTTCAACATTTTTCATATATTCAATCGCAAATAACTGATGTTGTCGCTTCATTCGGCGCTTGCTCCAGAAACGACACAAAATGTGCATCCTTTTGCATCAAATTGGATCACATGATGGTTGTTCAATGGACATAGAAAGCTAAATTCATAACACGTCAAATTCACAAATTTCAACAAAATAGAAGAAGAGAACGAATCAACAAAACATTTATTTTGTATCCTTTAAGAAACACATTTCTTATCTTTGCATTCTGTAGCAAGAGGAATTTTTCTATTTACATGGATGGTGATGTTCACGAACGACTAGCATATCCATGCCAATTAATGCGTCTCTATATGAGTTGAAATTTCATTATTTTAGCTTTTGACAACAGCCCTGCTCATAGAGGTTAGCCAGAATACACACTCAGATACTATGTGTCAACCTCAGGACCAGGATAAGCCAGTAAACTCATTATTCGTTTATCTACAACTGGGGCTCCAACAGTGAAATGATACAAACTTTGGAAGCTCGACCCTTTCAATCCCAGAAGTTTGTGCACTGGAAAAAGAAAAGAACCATCAGAAAACAGAACAGGAAGGACAAATCAAAACGAGTAATCACAATTCCAATATGAGAAGAACTATTTGAAATTGGATTCACTTGACATCATCCAATGAAGCTAGTGTGTTATATGCATAAAGATAAGGTTTTACACACCCAAAACAATCAACAAAAAGTAGCACATGTCATTGGATGTTATAAATATCAATCTTGACTGCACTAACTAAAAAAGCAGTCATGAACTCAACAACAAATAAGAAGCTAGAAATGAAATTACAAGATGCACAGCACCATCAGACACTTCGTTATACTCAAAGGCACATGACTTTAGTCATATCAAGTGTTACCATTACTCGGGGCCCTTTGAGAAAAGCAGGGATAGATTGACAAACTCAACAAATTTATAGGTCATGCTCTCAGATGATTTTGGTAAAAGCAAGGATAATGTAGACAACAAAAGAGACATGCATTAAACAAAAAGCCAACATATGTCAGTTAAGTACATAAATGACTTTAGAACAGCACGCATTTCAACAACTGATTTTCCTGCTAGGATTTACAAATTGGGGTGTCACACTGAAGAGATACATAACAATAGTATTGCTTTAAGGACCAATTTCAAGAGTTCCTACATTTTCCTTTCTGCACAATAGTGGATCCTCTTCATGGCCAATCTTCTTAGCATAACCAGATTACACGTGATGCACATGTGTCAATAAAATAAGAATTGGGAAAATTACACGTAGAAGGATCAATGTTACATAAAAAATTAAACTTTTAAGTGATTAAAATAAAGAATCAATATTACGATAAGTTATTCAAATAGAAGACTGAACTTTTAAGGGGTTAAAATAGAAAATCAGCATTATGATAAACAGCTCATATAGAAGACTAAAACTTTAGGTATATTTCATAAGGTCCCCAATTTTAATACTCTATTTAAACCACTTATCACAAAACTATCCTCTATCTTAACCGAGTTTTATTATCTATTTGAACCACTTAACATAACATTAGTTTGAACTTGAAAATTTGAACTCTATTTGAACTTGACTCCAAATATTAATCCTCTTATATATTAATTTTCCCAAAGGAATTGCCGTTATAAAACTTTAGAACCATATATCTTTATGACTTACTATATAAAAGAGTTGTTTATTCAAATATATTAGCTATGCAATATCTAATCAAATTATAATCTGTCTAACTGTACGTGTGTATGTGTGTATATATATTTGCAACTCTCTAAAAATTTTATCTTGCCTCATAGATCTAATAATTGCAACTCCAGCAAATTTTTATTTTTTTTAAAATTGCATTAAAGCAATGCCTCTTAGATACACATTTATAGTGCATGATTTCAATTTTCACCCATAGGTATAAGAGATATCTATATACATATAGTTACAGGTTACTATTATTCCAAGGGTTGTATCCTTTTACACTTGTATCTTCTAGATATATACTCAATGCATAAAAGCTTTAAAAAATACGTAAAGAAAGCTGCTGTAAAATCATGCATATGTATAATAGATATCTATCCACTATGATACTTTTTCTATAGATAGAAGATTTAACATTTCAATCAGCAGTGCAGATGCAAAGTAACAATGAATAGTGCCCAAGCATATATTGTATGCCATGTTTGAATAAAAAAGAAAAAAGTTGGCCCTATCATTAGATTTTTATCATAGGTACAAATATTTAATAAGGGGCACAAATAGAAATACCAATCGAGAGCAAGGATTTTTTTTTTTTTGGGTTTTTGTTTCTTTTGTTTTTTTTTTTTTTGGGGGGGGGGGGGGGGGTTTGTTTTGCGGCACCAGGTTCGGGTTGAGGTTGCAGGGTTGGGTCAATAAACTTTTTAAAGGGCCATGCATGGAGAAGGGCATAAACCTGCTGTACAGAAGGATAAATAACATACAAAAGATACCTAGGAAATCGATTAAATCAGCAAAACAAAAGGGATAATTTAGTTGATATCCTGGCCAACGCTCAAAAACCTATCCCTCAGCAAAAAAAAAAAATAAATACAAAGATCCTCCTAGCTAACCCAACTATGGAAAGCTAGCTAATTCCTAATCTATCCATCAATAATGGTGCAGTAGATCATTCTCCTATTCTCAAACCTTATGCAGACAGCATAGCTTTCCCCTCCTCCACCACCTTCACTATTAATTGGAACACAAAGAATAGATTCCTCAGTATTGCTTATATAAATAAGGAAGGAATATGATCCATGATTATAGACAAAATTAAACCTCCAATACATCACATTAATCTATACATACCAGTTAGCTTCCTCAAGGATCGCTTCTGCCTATACGCTGTAAATCTACATGGTTATGATTCTTCCAATCAGTCCTATGGTCATTTATATTGATAGTTATTGATGTTGACAGTTGAGATGCCTGATATCACAACAAATTATCTGGTTCAAATTCTTCAGAGAAGGAATTTTTTTGTGTAAACAAGCCAGGTTATTAGCACTCAAAATTTTTTTTATTTTTTTTATTTTGGCATGTTCAGAACTTCATTAAAAAAAGTAGTCCCAATGACACACAAGTCTAATCTACTGTACAAATCACAAGAAAAATAATAAGAAAATAAAGGTGGTCAGTTCCCATAAAAATATTGGGCAATCCACTAAAAAATATGCATGCATAAACCAAAGCTTTCAACAAAAGCTTACTAGAACAAGAAAACGAAACACCACTCCTGAAATAGCTTAGCAGTGATACATTAAAAAAGAGTAATGGCACTAGCTTAAGGGAGCTAGGATCTTTCTAAACACACAATCTACATCAATCCGGTTTCCACTAAGCCTTCTTGAATTTCTTTTAAGCCACAAATAGTAGCAGGCTGCAGCACAGGCTTTCTTAAGAAAAAGAAAGGAGCCTTTGAAGCCCTGAAAAACATCCAGGAGTGGTCCAGAGATCCATCAAACAAAATACATGATAGACGCTTATAAAGCATGATTCAACAAAAATACTGTATAAAATCCAAAAGAAGAGAGGGATTTGAGCACTTGAGGACCAAGGTGAGAGACATGCATTTCAACTACTTGAGGAACTTGCTCAAGAACAAGAAATCTTGAATTGCTTTGCTTGCATCATTAGCACAGCCACAATTCCCTAACAAGCTCTAAAAATATTAGCATTGAAACAAACAGATCCTGAAGCTTTATCTTGGGCAAGGGAAAACATGGTTTATCTAACCTAAAAACCAGTCTCACCAAGTTAAGGGAAGACATAGAAATCTCTTTTATTTAGTATTTGGATTAGAATTTCCACTTAGGCATCACAAAATTGTATGTCTACCCCCTATGCCCAGGTTCATTACATTACATGAGTTGAGAAATTCTCTTTGCAAATTTTCCCATATTCTTCTCGCTTTGAGATCCATGTATGTCTAATTGTTAGTGCGGATTTCATGGAGGTCCGGATTTTATTTGATTAACACTGAGAGAACTTTATCCTAGATAAAGGGAACTAAAAAGGCAAATAAGAACTTTAAAACAAAGTCTTCCACCAACAAATAGCAACAAACGAGTCACTTACTAGGATCATCAAAGTAACACCCAATCCCTGTCGCAGAAATACCAACAGCATGAGCTTCCAGATATAGAACTTGGCCAAGAACTCCAGTTTCCCAGAACAGCCGTTGATACATCCAAGTACCCTTCTCGCGCAAGGTGGGCTCGAAATAAGCAACCATACCAAGGCTAAAACAGCCATCACTGGCTATGTCCTGCAATATATCATTTGAATCAGAGCGTGAGTTTCACCCTGGCACCTAAAATAGCAAACTAGAGAAAACTCCAAACTCTGGAATCGGGGGGGGGGGGGGCAATGGCTGTTGGTGCACCATGAAAAAATAGAAAAGCATGTAAAATATATACTACTGGTGTATCACTCATGAGCAAAATCTGAACTTTTTGCTGTCTTCATCGTATAATAAGATAGATATTAGAACAGTTTCAGCATTATATTAACATATCAGTGACATAATAAACAATATCAATTCCACATTTCCTTTTCAAGCATAAATGGTATAATATAGTGACAATGAGACAAAGAAACAGGACAGAACATCTCACTTGATGGCATGAGAGCTGCTTTGCCAGTTGCTTACAATCACCTCTGGCAAGTTCATATAAAGGAAGACCAGCAGGACAACCCTCTGGTGTAACCCATTCAAAATCTGGTCTCATAGCTTTTTTCAGCTTCTCAAGATGATCATCATTCCTAACCAGAAAGTACAAACCCTTTGGCAACCCCACAACCCTATGGACAAATAGAGCAGCATGCACCTCAGCATCCCATGAAAGAGCCCGAAATGGCAACACTAACTGTTCCTTCTGCTTCCCTCCAATTCCGGAACCTGACGGAAGACAATGCAACAGTATCTGATAAAATGTTTCCCTCTCCATCACATGTATTCCATCCATATCAACCGCACTCCTGCGCTTCCTGACCACTTCTCTAACACTATACCCCTTGTAGGAACTCTCACTACAACTCCCACTACTACAAAACCGATCAACTGAAAAGCCATTCTCAACCGTCAATGGCTTTTTCACGGCCTCAGCAGCTCTGTATATGATATCCCAAAAAACATGCTCTTTACTAAGCACATTAGGTTTACCTTTCCAATCCAAATCAACAAACCCCAACGAAGCTCTACTCAGTTCCCTATAATTCACATCAAAATTCTCAACCCCATTTGGAAAAACCACCATCACACAATCTGGATGCTCAAACTCAATTTCAGGGATCTTCCCTTTAACGGGACGTGAAGGGATATCAAGTTTCCCAGAAAAACGAAGTCCCAACATGCTCTTCACCTCCTCATACCCCAAACCATCAAGTATCTTCACATCCCATCCGAGCGCTGCCGCTGCAATAGCCACCGCCCCAATAGCATGACCCACGTCATGGTTACAATACCTAAAAGCCCGCTCACCATATTTCCAAGCTTCCCGCCAAAAGATCGATGAAAGCCCAACAAGTAAACTACCTTCAGGAAAGAATTTACCAAAAAAGTGATCAGGTATTTTCGTTCTTACCTCTAAAGAATGCTCTTTTGGAGCATAATGTGCCACGAAAGCTGATTCATAAAGCGATTCGATGGCCGGGGCAATGAGATAGGCCTCGGTAGGGTGTAAATTACCACTGCTGGGATTGACCCTAAGCGACCAAGTGGAGAAACCGGTGGTCTTCCAAGCGGAAAGGGCGAGAGAGTCATAGAAAAGCTGAGAGATAGAGGAATGGGAGATGGGTTTTGGAGGAGAGGGAGAATGGAAGAGGCTGGAGTATAAAGGTGGTTCCTTCGGGTTTGGAGGAAGGTGTAGAAGAGGAAGTAGTGGAGAAGAGATATAACGACGAAAGGGGTTCGGTTGGTTTGACCAGTCGAGGCCGCGTGGACCTCTGGCGTAGTTTGTGAAGGAGTGTTTGGTTTGGTTATGGTATGTCAGTGTCTGGGTGAGTTTTTCGTTTTCTTCTTCGGAGAAAGAGTGGTGTTTGGGGCCCTTGTCTGTAGCGGAAAACGCGGAGGAAGACATGGAGAGAGCGGAGAGTGTTTTAGGTTTGTGTTTGAGGAGAAAAGGGTAAGGACGGTTTAGGGAATGAGAGAAGGTGGTAGAAGAAGAAGTCTGAAGTGGTGAGAGAAGCATTTGCTTGTGTTTGTAGTGACCTTTCCCCTCATAAGAAGGAGACCTTTTGTGATTTCAGCTTTGAACTCTCGGTCGTTCCAGTTTTCTGCGTGTTAGACTGAATACTCCGTACCGCCAAGCCAAATCTCGGTTTCGATTACCGTTTTGAGTAGGCGTAAACCAAAGTGGATCCAAACTCGATAGATTTATTTTTTATTTTTTTCCCCCCGCCGATTGGTTTCCATTCTATGTAGCACAAATTATAAACGTTCAAAAAGGCGAGCAATTTAGAATTTGACAAGATTAATAAATGGTAAGAAACATTCAGACTCATTTATAAATATGTTTAGCTCGAATTGAGCTTTTAAACTCATTAACGAACCAATTTAATAAAAAAATCCAGCTCACAAAACTTATTTTAGATTAGAACATACATTAACCATTTTTCTTCTATAACCTAATTCCCAACACTTATTTCCAAGCTTCATTCTTCTTCACACATGTATTCATGCATAACTTATTTAAGTTCCAATCTCATCAATGAGATACTACTTGATACTTTAGTAAAACCCAATTGAATGCATTATCAAGCTTTTATTTAACTTAGTTGCATAATGTTATAGATTATCTGAGTGCACTATACGTCTACCAATCTTAAAAAAAATTGTATAATTAAAAATCATATAAAAAAATTACTAAAATATCATTACTATGTAATATTTTAAAAATAAAACAATACTATTTGTACCTATATCACATCCAGCTACTACGTAGCTATTTATATATCGTTACTATATCGCATCTTGAAAATGCACCTAAAATAGAAATAAAAATGTCGCATCTTTAACATATGATATATCTAATTGTATTTAAGTAACATTTTTTATACAATTCATAATTATGTAATATTTATTAATTTCAATAGTAAACACGCAAATTTCTCTAAATCAACCTATATAATAATTGTATCATAAACTATTGTTTTAATTAGTGACATGATACTAAAATCTAAATTAATAGCCAAATTTTTGTGTTGTTCTTATTTCAATTTGATTTATCTATACATTTGGCTTGTAATAGAAAGGTTTTTATAGGTTTTTTATTTTTTCTTTTTTTGTATTTGCAAAAAAAGAATTATAATCTTGGTAACAAGCATTAAGCAAATGAAGAACATACTAAAAATATGTTTTGTTTTGTTTAAAACTCTATAGATACGATATATTTATTTTAGAATTTTCTTACTCAATAAATAACTTCAAGTTAAACGTGAAATGTAGTTATTAAGTAGGCTAGGCTACAAATTTAGTTTTTCAAACATGACTAATCGTATTACGAATTGAGATTCTTATACGTAAATCCGATTAGATCTAAACACAAAGTAAAAGGTTAATACGAGTCGATAACCATAATGTTTACAAGATAAATACAAAGCTATCATTGCTATCAGACTTTATTTTGTTAGTCCCTTAAAAGCAATTAAGAGGAAAGTAAATTGATTGCTTTACAAAGTTAAAAGATTTTTTGAAAACAATAAACCCTTTTTGATTACTTTATTAAATGGCTTAAGTTTCATCTCAAGTGAGCAATCAAGCAATTTGAATATATGAGAAAGTAAAGAGAAAAGGTTCGAGAATATTGTGCAAAAGATTTATGGAGGTTTTACGTTATACATCAATCCTCTCTTCCAATTCCACTTATTAAGGATCCTGTCTTTTACACTAGTCATTCCACTATTTTCAAAAATTAAATGAAGAGTATAAGTACAACCTATAAGGCTATAATCAACATAACTCTACCTTACTAACTTGTCTCTAGTTATAATAAAACTACTATAGTCTACTCTTCTTTGAATACATAATGCATCTCTAGGAGTCGGACACATGAAGAGACATCACAACAAAACGAACCAAGATCAAACAAAAGAAAAACTAACAAGGTCTAGGCAGCTACCGAATGAATATGATGCACTACTCAATTCTATTCGACCTACAATCCGTCAAATATGACTCATCGGTCTAAGCTAAATGATTACTCGCCATTATTTCTTGCTCAAAGGAATAGATAAGAGTTGAAGAGTAATGAGAATACTAAGATTACTTAAAAGATACTTAAATAATCTGATATTGATCAATATGCATGCTCGCATATAAGAAGGTAAGGGTTTATATACCCATTCACTAAGATTACTTGACATGTATGAAAAGACAAAAAAATATTCTTACAATTAGGTTACATAAAACATGCTAAAAGGGTAAAAGAGATAACAAATATTCAAAGCAAAAAAAAAGTAAAGAATCTTTCTGAAAAGGTCGTACCAAAAGACACATATCACGTAGTGGATGGGAGTTAAAACTATGATACAAAGTAAGCAAAATAGGACATACTAACAGTCAGGGGCCGACCCAATCTAAACCAGGTCGAAGACTAATTAGTCCTTCTGAAGAGAGGTCAACTTGATTCGGGGTCAGATGCCTATGGTCGGATTTTAAGCTCAACTCGACTAGTTTTAGACTCTTTTAGGATAAATCATTACTGCTAAAGAGGGGTAGATCTAATACAAAATTAGGATCTAATAATCAGATTAGCAAGTCGGGATAAAAGTCTCCATCTCGATTATGGCCTAGAGCTAGTATCCTTTGAGTGAGTTCTTAGAGTCCTCTAGCTCGACTATACATAATTGGTCCAGGGTTGATTCCTATCAATATAGATACAACTTATTTGAAAATACCAAGAAGGAAAAAATGATAGAGTGCCTTAAATGTTTTGTACACTCGAATAGATACAATTAAAGGAATAAAGTTTGCTCAAAATAGCATAATTATATTAGATGTATGTTTAATTGTATAACTTCTTCATTTTAAATTTTTGAATGTAACAGCTAATAGATCTTTTCTCGTTGGTTGATCCTTATATGTTTTGATACTGATCATAAATAGTGGAAAAATCTTGAATGTTGATCCTAATATATCTCCACAAATATTATAGATTTTAAAATTTAAAAACTAAATAAGATTCCTTACTAATACTTCAAATAACCTTAAGTATTTGGACATAAATGTAAGTTATAAAATATCTTACAATCCATATCTTCATTCTTTCACGATTAACTTGAATTTAAAATTACTTGACTTGATCCTTTGAAATATTTACACTAAACATACTATATTCATGTACCATTCAAACTTAATAGTTCTATAACTTAAAATATCACAATCTTAGATAATAATAATCCTCCTTAAATAATGGAATCAATAAAATGTATTACCCAAACATATTCAACTAATGGAGTTAGGCCTTAACCTAAAAAATAAAGTTAAATAAAATAAGACATTCTACTTTACTCGTAAGTGTTCTTCTCAGTCTTTTGCTTCATTATGATCAGGTTCTATACCTATCGAAATAACTTCTATATCCCCTTTCTTCTGTTGTCTCTTATTTTTGTTTTAATTCTATGAAGCTTCTAAATATTCTTCTAATTCTTTAACAAACTTCATTTTAAGATTCTAACTCACCTCTTTCTACTTATAATCTAGAGTATGCTTTTAGCATTGCTTCTATGTTCTAATAGACTCTTGATCATTAATCGAATGCAACTTCTATCTTTTCTTATATGTTTTTATTTTCACTATCATCACTTAAACATATATTAAAAAAACTCTTGGTATTTATTATCGTCAAAACATATCTTTAAGGAATTCAACATATTCAATTGTTGTGAGTTCATCTTTCACCAAACACTACATCGCCAATTACCATAAAGAATATTTCATAAGCACCTTTCCTAAAGAAAGAAAAAAGGAATTATGTATAATAGTATGACAAGTATAAATATATTATGATATATATATAATTGTAATCTAATTATTATAGTATTTATACTATTAATACTATAGAAATGTTCTACAAAAAGCATTTTTAAAAATAAGGACAATTTAGTAATCTTTACCTCTTATTTTCTTTTGATTAAATAACACTATCATTAACTTTTTACATAATTAGATATTGTCAGTTGAGATATTTTCCTTTTAGTTTTCTCAAAACTTTCTTCCACCCCACAATACACACCCCCCTCCAAAAAAAAAAAAGAAAAAGAAAAATCTCTATTTCCTTAAGCCTCCATGACATCTCTCTCCTTAGGATCGGTGTACGCTTTCTTTCCAAGTAATTTCACTCTCTCAATTTCATTGTAGTTTTCAATTTAAGATAGTCACGAGTCTAAAAGAGATTTTGGTTGTTGTAATGTGTAAGGGGCTAATTTTATCATATTAAAATATTGCATTAAGTCCAATATGATAGGAACCAAAAAATCTGATACATATTAGGGATGACATAGGAATATTAGGCTTGGTAGGCTTAGAATAGAGAATATCAGATTAATCCATCTACTCTAACCTCTCTAATGTAGCCTTTACACTTAGATGGTTACTAACTTTAAGCCTATAACAAGCTCATTAGGACAATGCTGAAGTAAGTAAGCTTAATCATATTTATTGATTACCTAAAGGATATGATAGATGTTTACCTAAGAATTTATAAATACTTAATCATGCCTCTTCATGGAGGCTTTTTAGAGTGATCAAAGAAAGAATATTCTACTATAAAGTCTCTCTTCTCAAAGATCAAACAAGCAATGCAAGCAAAAGACAATCTTAATCGCTTAAGGATTATAAAGTCAAAATGTTAGGCTTCCTTGTCTACCAACTACACATTTAAGGCTCTAAGGCTACCTATTCCTCCTCGTATCATTTTCCCGAGGTCATTTCTCCACTTCATTATTTTTAAGCCCTTTGAAGCATGAGATGTACATGAAGGACACATCATTACATTAGTCAATTCCCTACATTTATATAAGGTATCAAGTATGATAAGTCAAATGAAAAGCTCCATAAGATTTGGTAAGCATTTATATGTTTGTAAAGTTTTGTGATTTCAACAAGAAGAATATTAATGGCATGTGTTAAATGTTGAAGGATTATATCAAATTGAGCATAGTTTTGGAGTTTTCAACAAAAACATGTTGGGAATTATTGTTTAGGCATAAGCACAATGCGCTTTATGATCTCCCTTCTATTTTTATTCAAATTTCTTTTAGCTTCTTTATTCATTTTAGGACTTGAATGCAATTTTAAAGTTTAGATGAAGAATTAGGTTCTAATCAATAATGATAAGAAATTATATGATCTTTAAATAATGTTGTTTAATTAGTCTTAATTGTTAATTGTTATTTTACAATTTAACTTAATGATTGTTGAGAAGTTGATTTTAGGTCAAGATTAATTGTTGGGATCATGGGTCTTGGCTATTAAGTTGTTTTAGGGTAGCATTGAAGAAGAAAAATAGAATAGAAGTTTGTTGTAAGGATTTTTCATTGGGGAAGTTATCTTAGAGGACCATGTAGTCAATCATGTGTCCAATGTGATCAGCCTAGTATTATAAGAAGGAGCATGGTAACCTTAACTACCCCTCATATCCAATTGATCACTTTAGAACCATACATTCACCTAAAGCACCTTAGTCGACTTGAAAACTCTATAAGTTGATTGGTTTGGTTTCCTAGTAATGAGAATCAAGTTTTGAATTGAAATATAAACCAAGGTGGACCAATGATGGAGCCAAAACAAAGAATTTAAATCATCTAATGAATTGAATTTTGAAGTATTCAATCTTAAAGGACAAGTAGAAGCTTTCAAAAGGATTGCTGGTCCATAATATTAACTCGAGCAAAAGCTTGCTTCAATCACAATGTGATGGAGGAGCAAAAGCTTGCTTCAATTAGAAGGGAATGGAGGTTTTGATGATGCTAGTTCTAACTAAAGACCATGAAAGAGTCTAATTCTAGTCCACTTGTTGGTTTAGATGGTGAGATGGATTGTAAATATTAATGAGGTTCCGAATTGATTATGGAGCGCGGTAAAAAGAAGATTTGAAAGATAGTATTCCTTAGACCATTTGTGAAAGTTACTTTTATTGAGGGAAGTTATCAAGAAGATGCTAAAATATATCAATAAGGTATTTCTTTTCTTAAACTAATTTTATATATTTTTCTAATTAGTTATTTTATTAATTTTCCATGCCTTTGTTTCCTTTGTGTTTATTTCTATTAATGTAACTATTAGTGATATGCTACAATAAGAATAGACAAGTGTGGTGATATCAAGGGACGGGTCGAATTAATTATAGCCAAAATGTGGAAAGGAAAATGATGAGATTTAGCTGACCTATAAGCTACTCAAGTGGATATTATGCATCAATCGAACACTACAAAAACTGAGCTTATCACTCAATATGATGTACAAATGACAAACTAGGGTCACTCGCCACAATTCTTACTTAAGAAATTGATAAGAGTTGAAATAAGTAGCTAAAGCTAGTTTAAGGACAACAATGTAGGGTAAAATACTGAATATTTAAGTGTATTAATGATTCAACTTGTTTACAACTTGTAAATATGAGGGTATTTATACTCAGCTTCCTAAGGTAACTCCCATATACGTAGCAATTACAAAGGGTAAACTACCCTTAAAGGAAAAACCTATGTAATATAGAAAGGGAGGGGGCAAAAATGAGAAATACAAAAAGAATATTCTGACATGTGGTACAATATGGAGGGACGCACGTCAAGTTATGCTTAAGTTGGAATCACGTTGTATTTAGTAGCCTCGGAGTGAGATGGATTTAAGTTAACAATAAGTTGCTTGTGAGAATTCATTAAAATGGTAAGCAGGTTGGCAACTAGCATAAGAAACTCAAAAAACTAGTCAGGCAAGCTACTGGTCAAGGTTACCAAGGTAACCTTAGGTCAGGACAAGTCTGGCACTTCAAGCGGTAGCATGGAAAAGGGCATAGAAGAGCTCAAGAGACTAAGTATCTCAAGTCTAGTTAGCAGGGAAGACTCTCCAAGACTTGGGTGGAGGGAGACAATCTATTGTACCATGCTCTCAAGTCCTTTAGCTTAGGCATGGGTCGTTTCTCTTAATGGGTTATGATACATGTCAGGTTAGAAGTTAGGCCAATGATGACTACACGAAATACGGATAAAAATGATAGAATTAAAGACACTCTATAAAGGGAAATTTTCAAAACAATATCGTCTTGACTGACTAGTATGTTGGATCATTTACAGCAATAATATTGGTAAGTATTCATCAAGTCAAATTTCTTACAGAAAAGGAATTTGGTTAAGTACAAGATCTTAACCTGTTATTCTAATCTAAATAAATCAAAAAGAGAATTTGAAATTGCAATTGAAATTAAAACATGAGCAAAAAGCAACAATTAACATGAATAATAAAGACATGAATTTGTGACATGTTTATGAAGTGTAGATGAAGGTATGCCATTAAGATATTAGGCATGGTTTTTAACTAGTTTTGATGAAACTCACTTGAGTTTAATCTCGAATTAGGCACATCACTCAATTATGTAGTGAAAAATCTCCTCTTGGTCTTATTTCTCTACACGAATAGCTAAATACTTAATTACTTAATTTTTATCACAAATTAAGTATTTTAGTCCTAGAGATTATGGGGTCAATGTCCTCTTAATCTCATAACCTATCATAATCCAGTAAAATCGCATAATGTAATGTAAATTAAATGGGGAACACTTAATCTCCTCTCGATCTTATAGATGTAAGAACCCATTATTGACATTTCACCAACTCAATGACTCAATTAGGGAATTACACAACCAATATCCTCATAATCTCATAATTATGCAAACTCATTAACTCTCAAGGTCACTTCTATGACTAATCTTTGCTCAATCTTATAATCACAAGAAAACCCATTGAAAATTTCATTAATAAGCACCTCAAAGAGTTCAAATGAAATATCGATAATGAAAATACCATTTAAGTACATATAACTATATCATAACTACAAAATTACAATGTCTACAACATCTATACCACAAACCTACTAAAACTACTTAACTACTCATAATATCGACAATAACAGCCATATGAAATGAAGAAATAGCAGCAAACTTCATTAGAGAATAAGTAAACAATATGGAAACAAATGAACAAGAGATTAAATGACGCGAAAGTAGAAAATTCTCATTAAACAAACTTAAATGTATAGAAAAATCATAAAAAAATTCACCGAATAAAATAAACAAGTTAATAAAACATGAAAACAAACAATGAGCTTGCAAATCTAGACTAAGCAATACTAAAAACCTAATTGCGACTTACAATTCTAGCTATAAATACAAGTATATATATTTTAGGCTACCAATTGATCAGTGTAATGTATCAACACTAGGTCACTTTTATGATTTATAAAACGCAACATTTAAAGGGATTAGGGTTTTAGAGGAAAAACCATAACCCTAATTACTTCTACCAATCAGTCGATGTAGATAGTACTAATCTATCGACATAAGTGAATCTACCTTGCACATCATGTTCGTTAAGCCATCCTCTCCATTGATCAATGGCCTAGAAGATCAATGTACCCCTAATGCTTTAGGGCATACCGATTAGTCGATAGCTAGTGTCCTTCATTTTAACCTCCTTGATCGAATGGTAGGGGCTACTAAGTATATAATAGCTCTCGTGCACCTACACATAGGATATAAACTTAATAGAATTCATTTCAATTTAATCCTTTTTCATGTATTTTTAGCAATTTTACACAAGTTGGTTCATTTTGTGCATAAACTCTAATTTCATGTAAAATTAACTAACTTTTACTTAATCTATGCACAAATATAGGCTTTAAAGCTAGGAAAAATTATGTATTTATAACTGCAATTAGTCGAGTTTAACTTAGTCCATGTTTTGTTGATTAACTAATTTCAAACAATCCAATCAAAGCAATAATCACAAAACAAACACCACATGGAGCTTAGCTTCCATAACAGTAAATCAATACTTAAGCATATGTACTGCCGCGCATACATAAACAACTAAATTATGATCACAAATGCAAATATACTAAGGCCTCTAAATATTATGAAAAATACTCCGAAATATGGTAAAGTATTGATTCCACTTACTTGTAATTCGATTACTCACTAAACTTGGTTATTGGACTTATCCCCCATTGATAATCCCTATATATTTATCTAATTAATCATTTTAGTTTATATACAAGTTATGAAAAACCACTAGTATTCATTTTTATAAGAATTAGGTTAGTTAGGAATTAATTTATAGGTTATTTATACTTAGGTGTTGGAAGTTTGGAGTTATTTTATAAGTGAATTTTACCTCTAGCACTCTTTGAGATAAGTTCTAAGTTAAATCATCCTAGAAATTTTTAAACAGCCTCTAAGTTACCCTCTAAGCCATATTAGGGTTAAAATTCATAACAAGATTAACCTCTGAATCAACCTCTAAGTATAATAAATTCTCAAGATTTCTCACAGAATACCCTCTAAAGCAGCTTTTAAGTGCTCACATTCATATATTTTCACTCCAAATGCCCTTCTAAGTCACCTTGTGAGTCAAATAATTTACATTGTAATTATGAGAGATTAAATATGAACATAGGAAGATAATCATAAGCTTAGTAATAAGTTACCACCCCCACTTTTGAACAAATAGGCTAATAGAAGATCCTAGCTTAACTTATCTAATCCCTAAACTACATTTCCTATTCAATAAACTCTACTGTGATATACATTAGAAATAGACACCTAAAATCCTTACTTTAACAACCTTAGGCAAAAAGGATGCAACAGATAGTTGACTTTCGAAATGATGCGTCTTTAGGATCATACATATGAAGGTCGCACTACAACAAGAAAAGGAATAAGGAAAAGCAAAACGGTTTAGTAAAACCAAAGCAATTATTAGCTAGATATGACACACTAACTAATCCTATTCAACTTAACCTTCACTTGATATGGCATACAAGTGAGGATTAGGATCACTCGCCACTACTCCTTACTAGAGGGAATAAATAAGAGTTAAGGTAGAAAAGACATAGTTAGTACTCTCAAAGAGAATATTTGTATTAGTTATGCCGAGAAGTGATGTCTATACTACAAGTAAATGAGGCTTATATATGGCCTCCTTAGGGTTACATTCCATGAAAAAGACAAAAATGGGCAAATTACATTTTAAGTATAAAGATTCTAAGACAAGTGCTAAAAAGGGTAAAAATGTTGCTGTTCAATACAATATACAGAGGGGGAATCATTTTGGAACGTTGTTCTAGAAGGCACACATCAAATTATGGTAAGAGAGCCTAATATTGTGTATGTTCGATTGTCCTTGTAAGTGTTGGATTTCCAACAAATCGATACCTAATGATATCAGATTAGAAGAGGTCAGAAGAGGAATTGATGAATTGGTCGACTTGATCTAAGTTAAATCCGAGCTCGAATATTAGGCACTATTTTGAGGTTTCAGTTGGTCAGATGACTGTTTTCTCGACTTAGGAAGGCTTATTATGTTTGCTTGCTTGAAAACTATTCCCATCATGACCATAGCTTAGCACTTAGGGTAGACGAAGTGTAACATACCCTGATTGACATCAAAATCCTCATCCTTAAAGGGTCCTCGAGCTAGTACTCATCAAGCAAGTCCTTGTAATCTCCTAGCTTGACTTTTGGTTATGGGTCCGTGGGGTTGATTCCTATTAAGAAATGACTCTAGGAACCAACCTCCATCGAATTAATTAAGGTGTGATCTTAAAGTAACCATAGGATGTTTTTATTAAAGCGCTAATGAATTAAGAGCCCAAATTAAATTATGGAATATAATCTAAAATGCCAAACATATAATTAGACCAACTTAACTCAGTAACCAATAGCTAAGACAACGAGGATCAATGAATAGGCTAATTATACTTATGACAGTAATGAAAAGTTTTCCAGAATAACCTCTAAGTCTGCATCATCTCCTGTAATGATTAATTAATGTGAAATGAAAAGAAACTCCAAATTAATCTATAAACTCTAACAAACAACAAGTACGAGAAGGGGAAAACAATAGTGGTAATATAAGATATAATTAAAATATTGTATAATAACAGCCTTCATACACGTATTAGCACACGGGGAAGTAAGAGGAGAATAGCAAATCTATGATTGTTATGTTTCTCTTGTCAAGTTTACTATCTTTGTTGATCCAGTTATGTAGTGTCAGTTACGAGTCAAGTAAGAAGTCATGTCTTTATATATCTTATTAGTCAAGAGTTATGTCAATTGTACCAAGTCAAAGTCCAATTTGTTCAAGTCATTCTCCATCTTACTTGAGCTTAAGTCAATGGAAAATCTAGATTTGCTAAACTCAATTATGCTAATATTTGTGCTAATTATATAAAATACCTAAGTTCATAACTACGATAATAGCGTGATAACTATAAAAATAGAATGTATGACACTTAAATGGAACAATATTTTTATAATTAATTTCGAGTAAAATTTGGAAGTTGGTATGTGCAAGATGGTAGAAACTAAGTAAGAAGATGTGTTTGACACATAGTAATAAAACTATCAAATGGAAAATAGAGTAAAAATAGATTAACATGGCAAATGTTAACATAGGAACCTATGTAAACCCATAATATGGAAATCTTAGGTTAGGAGTAAAAAATCTCAAACTTTGCTATGTCTTTGCTTTATCTAAAATACTTAGATTAGGAAAATTAACAGTTTCCTATAAGCTAGTTGAATTTCATAATAAAATTTTGAAAACCTATCCAGTATCTAGTTTGATAAACAAAAGATAATGACTCAAAGGATAACCTAAGTATAAGTCAATCTAAAATTGATAAACTAAAGATAATGACTCAAAGGATAACCTAAGTATAAGTCAATCTAAAAGAACCCTAAAACCTAAATACTTAAGTATAATAGCTTTGTAAACTAAAGTTAATGAACTTAATTCTCAGAATAACAAGTAGAATATTGATAATTCATAATTTGTAAAATACTAAAAATGTCATCTATAATATAGTAACTCTTAACAAAGGAACTATAGACACCCCATTTTTGCTTGCATCAAGTTTATCTTTAATTCGAAACTCTAATTTTAGGAAAAAGGAAAATTAAAGAAGAATTAAAAAATTTGGGAAACACATAAAATTAAATAAATTAAGAAAAAACTCTAAAAAAATGAATAAAAAGAAAAAAAACCCAAAAAATTAGAAAATCCAAAAACAAAAAAAAAAATTGAAAAGTTTTAAAGGTTTTTTGTGTAGTCCATTTGAGTCGGTTTGGGGTGAAAATAATTTTATAAGATCCAAAATAGCCTTTAAAGTCAAAATAAGTATATACGATTTGATTGAATTAAGAATTTTGAACAAAAAAAGGCATTTATTAAATATCAATATTTCTAACTCGAGTTTTCTAGCCATATCATTTTCAAATATTTTGAAAGTACATATTTTTAGAAGACCTTGACCTTAAACCATACCTTAATCAAAGTGAAAATAAGTATTTTATGGACATTGGAATTTCTTGATAAAAGTTTAATATGGGTAAAAACCGAGATCCTAATTTGCTCAAATTGGATAAAATTTGAAAATATTTTGAATATATATTTATTAGATTTCATATTTAATTGAAGAGGGAAATGTATTTTTTTAGAGTTTAAATAATTAATTAAATGTTTTTAAGGAGCTGTCGAAATAAAAAATTAAAAATGAAGGGAAAAGGAAGAGAAGAACTAGAAACATCAATTAGAAAAAAAAATATGATGAAAACGGAAAAAAAGGGAAAAGAGAAAAAATTTAAAAAAAAAAAGAGAGAAAGAGAGAGAAAATAGAAGGTAAGATGGGTCACACTAGGTACCATGCTGGAGGCACCTCATGGCACCATTATTCGGTTGCCACATAGTATGATGTAGAAGAGGCTACATGTGTTGATGTAGCACCACATAACAAGTAACAAGGCATTATGTTTTACCACTCAAAATGTGCCACATGGTGTGTAGGGTTAAGCTTTGAGCCATACCTTCTCTTTTGTCTATCATTTCCATGATGATTATAGAAGCTTCAACTTTAAAAATGGGAAGATTGCTAATTTGTACCTGTACTTTCCTATTTGATTTTTCCCATTCTTTGGCTATTAAAAATCATGAAAAATATAGAATAAAATGAGTACAAAAAATGCTATTTGAACAAGTTTAATTTTTGAACTTTTGTTTAAGGAAATTTCCTAAACAAAAAAAATAAATTTAAGTAACTAAAAAATGGGTATATTTTGCACACGAGTTCAACTTAGTAAAATTGAAACATATCCTTATAAGACTCCTCAAGATACTTGATCAAAAAATACAAGGACATCTTCTATTGTATGTGTATACCTTTATTTTTCATTAGATTAAATAAAAATATGTTCAATTTTGGAAAAAAAAAAAAGAATTGAGATGCATTACAAAACTTACCATTGTCATAAAAGATTTAATCTTTTTACAAAATGGATGTTTCTTATGGAGGAATCACAACTTGATATTATAAATAAGAGTCCTCCTCATGCAATCAAACCATTCTCGAGCATCGCAAATACCTCCATTGTGAAGATTGTAGGTTATTCTCTTTAGAGTTTAAAATTTCCATATCTAAACTCTCTCTTCTATTTCTCTCATTATAAAGTAAATAAAAAAGAAACAAAAGTAGTAGTAGATTTCCTGATCTCTATAGATTAAAGTTTAGTTGGTGATTTCATTTAATTTTGTATTGAGTGGGAGTAATTTGAATTGGAAGATAAGAAGGTGATTCTAGGGTTTGTTAATATCAAACCTGAAGTTTTTAAGAAAATTAAGAGTTTTTTTGTTGAGTTTTTTATAAATTTAATTAGGGGTTTTGAAGAGTAGCCTCCTGAGAGTCCAAAGCTATTAGCCCCACCTCCAGAGCTAACCAATTAGCCCTTAAACTACCTACCTATGCAATCTACATGCAAGGTAAGTAATGTTTCCTTTCTTCTTTCTTTGATTTTTAGTTCGAAAATAAAGAAAAAAATAATATATATAAATATATATTAATAGACTTCTTTGTTCATGTTTGCTTACACGTTTGGTTGATTTTGATAGTTTGCTTATTTGATAATATATATGCATGTTTAATTAAGTTGATTAGTATGCATGTTTGATGATCAATTGCATGTTTTAATTAACAAGTTTTGATATTGTTTGGTATAATTCCTCATTTGCATGTTTATTTATTTATTTACATGATAATTATTATGGATTATGCCTTTAGGGTGTTAGTGTTTGCATAATAAGTTAATATAGCTTGCAATATGTGTTTGCATGGTAATTTATTTTACTTATTTATTGGTTTGTGTGTTCAAAAAATAATAAAAAAATAAAATATGTTTGTTAGCTTGCATGATGACATTGTTTGTATGTCTTTAATTAATATTAATATAGGATTTGCATGCCTTTTGATTAATTTGCATGACGTCATTTACATGTCTCTAATAAATTTGCATGATCTTTGCAAGTTGTTGTTCTATTTGCATGTTGTATGAATAAATAATATTTTCAAAATAAAAAAGATTTTATCAAATTTCTCAAAGAGTGTAGTTTTTTCCAAAAATGTTTTTCAAAAAATTGTTTTCATAAATAAAAAATCTTAATTGCCCTTTATTCTCAAAGTTAAGGGTTTATTTTTGGAGTTTTCCAAAAGTGGACCAAAAACCCATTTTTTTCAAAATTAATAAAGTTTAATTAACTCAAAGTGATAATAGTTTTTCCAAAAACGAAATAAATTAACAAACTAAAGTTTTCATAAATTAAAACTATATGGGCTTGATCTTGCTTGATAGATACATAAGTACTTCAAGCAGCCTAAAATAAATAAAAATATCCATTGTTCCCTTTGTTTTTCCAAATCTCCTTCATTTTTCAGCAAATAAAGTGAAAAACCTTTTTTACTTGAAAATTTCCCTTAAAACATAATAAAATTAAAAAACCCATTTAATTAATATACGGATTTTGATAACGTGAATTTAGCATACATTTTCTATAGTAATTTTGTGTTATTTTAGATATAAATCTAGTTAATTTTATACTAGTTTGAGCCTAATTAGTTTGAATTTTATTTTCAAGGATTTTTAGAGCATTTTATGAGCTTTCAAAGATTTTTATCAACTTTTGGAGTATTTTAAAGTAAAAGCATTGATTGAAGATTGAAGTAGACAAATTGCCAACGAGACAAGGAGTCCTATAAAAACCATGGTCAAGTACTACAACCATGGTCCTTATCCATATTCCTTTCATCAATCAATTTTATTAAGTTTTAAAGATTTTGGACAAAGTGGAAGTACACACCCCAACTATACAGCTGTGTACCTAGCTTATGGACATGCTCTGATATATAAATTTTCTAGTTTTGTTAAGTTTTCTTTATAAAATTAGGTTCACTCCCTATAAATAAAAACTTAGGCTTAGACTTGCAAAGAGAGCCCCTTTAAGAAGAGTTGTAGGTTAAAATTATATCGGGGGTCTCTCACATTATCTCTTCTTTTCTTTTAATCATGTTGTCCTTCTTGTGAATTATTCCTAGTAAATTGCTATTGGACTCTTGTTCGTATTGCAACAATCTTTTATTTGATATATGATTTTGTTATTTGATGATCTAATTACATCGATTATATCACTGTTAATTAGTATTTACTTGAGTTGTTAATTTGATGTATGAGTTTGCTATAGATATGTGAGCATTACAGTAAATAGATAAGTGTAATTAGAGAGAATTAAGATTTACTAAACCATTTAGCAATTTAATTTTTCCAGATTAAGGCTACCTTAGTAAGGCTAACCTAATAATGGGATCTAAGTTTTTAGTGTGATCCTATAACCTTTTATTTAGGAGCAATTCTGGTAGAGGAGGTCTCAAGATTAAGAAGAGGCTAAAGATGTAAGTTCGGTTAATTCAGATTAGGCATCTTCATGCTCTAAGGAATAATTAAAATTAAGTCGTTGCATAAAACTAGGCAATAGATAACAATAATTTACTAAGGATCATGTATTATTTCTTTTAATTGAATTATGCTTATTTATTTTAGTTTTGTTTGTTAGTTTAGCTAATTGCTCTTGTTTATTTTATTGTTCTTACTTTGATTTTTGTCCTTTAATTATCTTTTCTATTTAATCACAATTATCCCTATATAGTTAAGTTAGATAATTGGTGTATCAGGGTAAATTGATAACAACTTAGGTTCTCAAACACATGGTTTCTCGTGAGATCGACACTCGAACTCACATCCATTTTATCTATATTATAACTTGACCATGCTTAACGTGCTTAACACATAGAAATGAGACTTCTTTTATGATAACTGCAAAGGTTTTAATAGGTTGACTCTCAAATTTATTAATATTTGGTTTCCTTTTTCTAAAACCGTTTTTTAGTAAAAACCTATAGATCAATTGCTAAAATAAAGGTCAATCTACTAGTGGGCTTTAATTTTACTCATTTCCAGACCTAATCAGGTGGCGACTCCATTTTATGAACAAAGATGTAATTTGTTTTTTTTTTTCAAAATTAAGCTTTTCCTAATCTAGTTGAGAGAATTACATTAAAACGGACTAAGTTTAGTATAAGTTTGACTAAGAAAAAGGAAAAAAAAATACTTTTAGCTTAACAAGAATGCTCTACAATTGTATCTAAGCTAAGCAACAAGTAATATAAGTGAGATATATGCCTTATAACATTCTGGAATTTTTTTTATAATACTTGAAGACTTTGGTATGTCTTTACCTGTAGTTGTAGTATAGTTGATTCTGCTTATGCAATGCCTATGTTTGAATATTGTTATGTTGTTATGGGAGCTAAGCTCCATTTTGTATTTTTATTGTATATATTGTTTTTCTTGCATTGTTTGAAATTAGTTTATCATCCCAAGGACAAATTAACCTAAATACAACTTCTAACATAAGCTGATATGCATTGCAACCTAATAAGAAAAAACAACTAAGGTTATTAAGCCATATACAAATCCCTTTTGTGGAGTTAATCTCCCATTAATAGAGATAGTGAATGGTTTCTTCCTCACCCTTATCAAATGAAGTGATAGGAGAGGAGGTTGCAATAAGATCGAGGTCCTTAGTTCAAAGGTAGTCATAAGCAATGGGTCTTCTTCATTGCATAAACCTTAGTTTAGCCTTAATTGTGGCAATCATGCTAAAGCATACAACTCTTCAACCCAAATTTAAGAGAATGCAATTTTTCTAATCTCATGACAAACTGAACGGTATCATATGATGGTAGTTGCTTGATCATACATGACATCTAACTAACTTAGTTGAGAACCCTGTTTGTTGTGTTATACAAGCATACTTCTATCTCCATCTTACTTATTAAGCTATGATATGTTTATATCCCCTTCGATTATTTTGCAGGTCAAGAGTTGTATGAAGAGTTCTACCATGCTCTAATAACTAAAGGGGTGAGAAAGTGAGGATAAAGAAGATACAAATGGACTTTCATTTCTTCTTGAAATCTTTTGGTCCTTTAGGGAAACTATTAGGCCACCCCGTATGACCCAATAGTTTCTAGCTATTAGTTTAAAATGTAACTAGAAAAACCTATGTTTTTGTAAATTTTTTATGTAAATATAGACTTGTATATATGTACTTGTATTAAGGGTATGTATCATTAGTATTCTATGAAATTATCTTTTAAAGATTATATCACAAGTTCTATGGTAAACAAATGCTAAACTAGATGTTTCAAAGCAGTTAAGGGGACTTTAACTCTGACTTTTATCATCTCCTCTAGATTGTTTAGGATTTGGGATCTAAATTCAAGAGTTTCCTTGTTGTCCCTTTTCTTTAGTTATATAGGGGCTTAAGTTGGCAATATTGAATATGTTGGAAACTCCATACTCCTTAGGTAATTCCAATCGATAGGTATTATCATTGATCTTTAGGAGTATTTTGAACGGTCTCTTAACTCGAACGAATAACTTGCTCTTAATATTGCTTAGGAATCAATCCTTATTTAAGTGTAGCCATAAAAAGGTCACCTAACTAGAATTGCCTTTCCTTCTTCCCTTTAGTTCCTTGCTCTATCCTCTTAGCAACTTAGTAGAGTTGGTAAGTGATGTTAGGCAAGTCCACCCTATCAAATTGTAGTAGTGGATTAAATTTAAGTATCGATCCCTCAAAGACTTTGATTACTAGTACTCACTAGATCTTTATTATCTAACAAATGGATTCAAGTTTAAGAAACTTAAACAATCTAAATTAAATTATAGCAACTACTAAATTAACAACTAATTAATGAATATTAAAGAATTTAAACAAGAAAGTAATAAAAGTATAAATTAATTCAAGATTCGAAGACCACATCTAGACATTTCCTTTACCTAGATCTAACATGTAATTTTCCCTAAAGATATCTAATTTTGTCTTTAATCTTTCTTGACCGGGAGAGTTCTCTATTAAAATTAATCATTTTCTTAAGTTAATTAACCCTAACCTTAATATCATCTATTAGAACATGACCTAAGATCGCATTATTATACAGTGAATTTTCTAGTATATAATTCAAAATTTCGCAAGGATCTTGCAAATTATCTCTAATATTGTAAAAATCTTTATCAACTACCTCTTGATTCTCTTATAAGATATCAAAGTTTAGATCACTACCCGTAAAAATAACATCTAAAGAATTACGCACAAATAGTTGAATCAAGAAAGAAAATAAAAAATCAATTAATTCTAATAAAAATCCATATCACATGAGTAGATATAGCTTCCACAAGACTTAGAAACCAAATATCTACTCCCTACACATTATAAAGTAGCAATCTTGTGTAAAAAAAAAAAAAAGGAATGTAGAAGAATGAATCATGAAATCAAATAAATCTTGAAGTCTTAATGTTCCTTGCTCTCTTGAGTGTTCCTCTCTTGAAAAGCTCTCCAAAAGTTGTTTAAAAATTCTGTCTAAAAAACCTTAAAGAAGCTTTATGTAAGCCCAAAAGTAGCTTTATGTAAGCCCTAAAGTTAAGCCAAGTGACTGTAGGATTAAACTTAGAACACACAGTTTAGGGCGATCGGTTAAAGGATCTGATTAAACCTAAATTATAAACTATGGATAGAAATATTAGTAAAATTGACCCTGTATATTTGAATTTAAGAAAATAAGTAATAAAATAGGAGATTATAAAATTTTCAAATTTTAAGTATAATAATCGTTAATTATCGAAAAGGCGAAAAGTGTAATCTAATAACTAATAAATTACTAGAGATAGATTATATGTATATTAAAAATTATAGAATGACCTAAATAATAATTAAGAGTGTTCATATGTGCCCCATATGTATTTACGTGTTGATAAAAATACGCGAAATTTCTTAAAGTGGCTAAAAACTTATCAAATAATTAAAGAAAATTATTAATTAATTAAGAAAAAATTAAAAAAAAAAAATCAGAGAAATCAGGAATGAGGTAAATGTAGTCGTAGTAAGTCAAGATATGAAGAAAAAAAATTGCCTAATCAAAATCAAGCAACATAAAAACTAAAGGATTTGGGCAACGTCTTATTTAATTTAATGCACATTAATTACCACAAAGCTCTATAAATAGAGAAAAAATTTACAAAACTCCTTTAGATAGTTAGAAATCAGAGAAAAATAGAGAGCATCGAAATTCAAGAGCAAAACTAAAGTAAAAAAAAAAAGAAAGAAAGAAAGGAAAACTGTATAGTTAGGGTTAGTGAGCCAAACCCATGCGCCACCACCACCTGGGACCGAGCCACCATCACCACCCCACTCTAGACCTACCGCCTGGACCGATCGACACACCTGAACCGGTATTGAAAGGCCAAAAGCCATCAAGTCAGGTAAGTCTCTCATTTGCTCCGATTTTATATAATTTTGTAAAATTATTTATTTTATCCAGAAAATTATGAAATTTATTATTTTGAGGCTTTATTATATGTAGATTTAGGGGGAAATAGTAATTAAGTGTAATCACGTCTAAAAATATAAGGTTCTTAAGAAATTAAGCAAAATTGAGCATGATTAGGATTAGAAATAAATAGGTTTAGGAGTGTAGTTTAGAGCTCAAATTTTTTCTGTAGAATGCTTAAGTGATATAGAACAGTGCTATGAGGCCATTTTTTTATATTTAATTTTTGAAATTTTTAGGTAAATTTTTAGCCCTAAAATAATAGAAAAATTGGGTAATTTTGGGTTAATTAGGTGATTAAGGCATTAACTACTAATTTAGATAGTAATTAGAGGATTAGGGATGTTAATATCTGATGTGGAAACCTAATCCTAGCCTTCGAAGTGGTAAGTGTAATTAATGAAGGAATTATGTGGTAATTGTAAAAAATTAGGAATATGTAGAATTGAAAAATTAATAAATATGAAAAATTAGGTTTAATTAGATAATATAATAATAAAAATCAGAATATAATAAATCTAAAACAAAATTTAATTTAAGATAATTGTATAAAAAATGTAAGATTTTCTCACATCGAGAATATATCCGGTATCCCAATTAGGATTAGCGTATACCTAACAGTTTAGATTATTAAATTAAGATCCAATAGGATATTAGAATACTCAAGCTTAATGTGATTAATTTCACATTAGGATTCGAGTATATTTAAGATCCTAGAATCAAAACTAGAATCTAATTTAGGAACCAAACCTCGAAATATGGTAGAATGAATCATTAGTAAATAATAGGTATACATTGAAAAATAAGCTAAATTATAACTTAGAATATGAATCATTAAAGTATAAGTACTAAAAAGACCTATTTATATTATAGGATACAAAGAGACGAATAGGCTTTCAATTAAGTGATCGGGCGATTAAGAAATTCCAAGTAAGTTGGGTTATTACTTACTATATTAAAGTTTTATTTTATGGTACCCAAAGACTTAGGATTGTATATGGTTGTGATTGTAAGTAGTTTACGCATATGTTTGATGTATCTAAATGCGTACTGAAATTTGTAATGTGATTGATTTTGTGATTGATTGAATTGATATAAAATTGTTTAAACACCCTAAATGAAATTTAATCTTATATGACTCTAATGACCAAAAATGTCATGCATTGCAATCCGTTAGAGAATCATTAGGATTCTCCAACCAAATACCGACCCCTTCGAAAGGGATAGCGCAGGATTACATAATGGTCCCTTCTTTATCTTTAGTTGAACTAAGTAATAGGAGAAGAGGTCGCAACAAGGGTGAAGTCAATGGTTCGAAGGTAGTTGTGGGAGGAGCGGTGTCTCCATTGCACAAGCCTGGGTTTGGTTGTGAGTTGCTGCATAACATGGAAACTCCTCAACCCAGATTAGAGTGAGTAAAATTTCTCTGATTTTGCAATGGACCGGACTACGTTGTGCGATGACACTTGATTGTTGTATTGCATTAAAATAATTGCTTGATAATCTTGTTTGTGTTTGTATACTCTCATGAGTCTCCAATTTAACTTACTGAGCTGTAGTTGCTCATACTCTTATAGATCTTTTTGCAAGTCTTGATTTCTGATTACTTTAAGTATTATACTACTATACAATTATCTAGAGGTTAGTTCTTCTGAAGCTAGGGGTGTGAGGATCAATTTGCTTAGCAGTGGATATGTAGTTAATGTGTCCTTTGTAGCTTAAGATTGAAAGACTAATAGTTGTTATGTAAAATTAGTGAACTGTTATGTTTAAGTAGAGTTTCCTGGGAAATTCTATGGACTTTATATATAATTATGTATGTTTATTAAAAATTTCTGACAATTACTATATTTGTAGTTAAACACTTAAATGGGACTGTTTACTTTAAAGCAAGGAGTCGTCGACGCCTGTGTAGACCATGTCTATAGTAGGTATTGTGAGGCCAGTTACTATCATAGAATGGTTTACACGGCGGAACTGTTGCGACTTTATGACTTCAGGGCGTAACACTTTATATAAGAGATGGGAAAACTAAAGTCTGCTACCAACAATATAGCCAAGGACATGACTATGTCTCTTAGTTGTGTAACTCACTGCCAATGCACCTTCACTTCTTTCCTTTTTTTTTTTTTAATCAAAACTAGGAACAATATAACTAAGGACATGGTCATGTCCTTTGGTCATATAAATGGCTGTGGTCATTGAAAAATTGCTCCAAAATTGCTTACAAATGGCATAGTCATGTTGTTTGGTTATATTGATTTTCAAACTTTCATAACTTTCTCATTTCAACTCTAAATTGAGTGAACTTATTTCTATCTTCTTATTTTCTTATGCAAATTGTTTTGAAACCTAGAAAACAAAAGTTTACTCAATTAAATTTCATTATCTACAAATAAACTCAAAATTCAAGAGAAAGTCATGAAAAATCACTAAATAAAATATAACTAATTTAAAGCTCATCAAACTTCTCTACACTTAAGAATTTACTTTTCCTTAAGCAAATAGATCAAAGAAAAATCAAGGCAAAAATTATTAGGTTAAAAACTATCATTAACTAGAAAATCAGCTAAAATTTACATATAACCCAGAAAAAGATTCTACTTGCAACTATAATCAATTTTCTTTAAATAACTTCCTTCACTATTATACTCAATCTTTTTCCCAATGTCCAAAGGATACAAAGTACTAGAGTTCACAAGCTAATATATGTAAATTAAAGTTTACTCAAGTCATTTAATCAAGGATTATTGTACTCAAGATCAGATTTAACACCCTACTAATCAGAAAAAAGTCATAAAAATTTTAACCTACTAGGCTAAAACATATAAAACCTCTCTTCAATCTTGCTAAGCACCTTAATTCAGAGTAAACACATACTACATCCAATCATCCTATGATCATCTCCTTAATTCTTGCTTTCATTGGGGGTATCAAATTGCTAAATTTATATTACTAATTAAGCATATTATTTAAGGACAATTGTGTTGGCAAAGGGAAAATATCTCAGTCTTCTAATACACCGAAACCAATCTATATCAACTTAACCCTTATATTGGTAGCAGGAAAGAACCTTACTCTTCTAAGGGACCAAAACCGATCCATACCAATTTATTCTTTAAGCTACTTTGGCATTGGCAGTGGAATTCAACCTTACTCTTTTGAGGGATAAAGGTGAATTCTTACCATTTTTTCCTTTTTCTTATTGATTATTCATGCAATTGTTATCACTTTCTATCTCCAATTATTTCAAGTTTTTAGGGGTTTCTCAAAAGATAAATTTTATCTGTTTATTTACTAACGATTATAAGGTTCTAAAGTCATCTAAGAAGAAAATATACATCAAAGCAAGTTTTGAAAATAATCATGACTAACTCCTAAGTAGTGATATTGCTCTAATCCCAAGTCCTAAAAATCCTAAGCTAAATAATCCATAACTTTTCTTCATGTAGATTTTACTTATTAACTCTATCAAAGTGTAAATCGTTCATCAAAGATCAAGTATTCAAATATATTCATTATAATACATTTGAAGTTGGCAATTCTCCAAATATTTGCAAGTCAACTAAAATAATTGGGTTAAGTGCAAAAAAAAAAAAAAAAAAATTGATCTCCTAAAAATAGTTTCTACATCCCCTTCCCACCACTTTAAACTATACATTGTCCTCAATATACGAATTAAGTTACACATGAAAACTAAATCAATGCAAAATACTTTATGAGTAAAGGGATATAAAAGGGAAAAAAGAACTAATATTCCCCTAAAAATTGAAAAACAAACTGCATGATCTAGAAGTTATGAAGTAACCAACACCAAATTTGTAATTAACATCTCTATCTAAAAACGTTGACCTTCAATTCTAGGACATTTAAGCAACAAACACTATGTTTTCATCAAAACATAAAGGAAAACATAAATGAGAAAAGCAAAACAAAGAAAAGAAAAAGAAAATCCTAAAACAAATAAAAGAGTCTAAAAAGAAACCAAGTCTATAAATCGAAATACATTCCTGGCAATAACACAACTACATCCCCTCAATCATCATCAATGAAATTGACATCATTCTCCTCAAAATCTAGATCTTTATCTTCCTCTTCTAAACTCTCTTCATGAGCTTTTTCCTCCTCTTAGACTATTTTACATCTTCCTCAATCTGTTTCTCTCGTTGTACCTCTTTTCCTTAGGTTAGTTCCTAAGCTACTTCTTCTAAGGAGGACAAGGATGGAGACTTGAGAAAAACATCAGGAATTTTTAAACTATTCAGTTCGGTCACATTATAAGAGAATCACGTAATGTGATTTTACTTTGCCAACCTCTTACCCATTTTCTTTTCAAACCTATCCTGGTGCACATTTAGATTTTTCAACATATCCTATCTGATTATGGCGAACTAGAACTAGCTCCTCTATGACTTTCAACATTATCCAACTTCAAGTGCATATTCTTAATGGTTTCTCTTCTTAATGGATTTGTCCATACACCATACTACCTACCCCTCACCCCCCCTAACCACCATTAGTTCTGGCATTCATTTGCTAAAAACACTCAATCCAGTTGCTAGAAGAGTAATGTAAGGTCCATAACATATTTTCTCATGTGCATGAATACTCTATGCTTACTTCATTAAGTACTGAGCTAAGAGTACGGCTAAGTTAATTAGATATTTCTCTATCATACTATATAGAGCCATGAGCTCAACCAAACCAACTATACTCATTCTCTTACCCCATCCTTTTATGGAATGTGATAAAACCTAATGAATTATACAATATTCAGGATGACATAGACAAGAAGCCTTACTTGATTTGGCTTCATATTCAGAACCTTTAGGAATTGTTTTCCAATAATGCCATTGAGTAACATCGTAAGGAATTTGGCAGGGGAGTTCTAGGAATTCTTGCGTTTATACAGAATCAGCATCATATAATCCTAAACATACTCTAACCTATGTAACTATCATTGAATACAGCTTATTAATCATCTTAAAACTCAACTTCCGCTAAGGTCCTTGAATACCAATAAGCTTTTCTAACTCCACTATACATTGGAACTCCAACGTCAATTCATAATAAATTGGCACTTGGAAAGTCATCAATCTTACCAATGGTTGGTAATAACTCTTGCACTTGCTCTAAAAGATTTAAATGTTCAATAACATCCTAATCTAAATATAGCATCTCACCAAATGTACATGACTAAAATCGAGTGAATTGATCTCTAGTGGTTTTATTGGTAAATAGCAACATGGGGTGCACTAAGATGTCAAGCGTAGCAAGTGGTCCTAAGGATAGAGAAGGTTATGAAGATAATGCTACAACCTTATCTTTATGCCTTACATCTAACTTTTGCCTTAGTACCATGGTCTACATAAAAAAGAATTCAATTAAAGTCAATCAATGGTCATCAACACTTTCCTTGCACTTAGAATGACAAACATTGTAAGAAGTAAGCCTAAATGTGGAATATTGTTTAGGTTTTTTGAAGTAAGCCAAACATTAGGGAATTTTAGCAAACACATGGTAAGCATGCCATATTGTTTAGGTTTTTTGAAGAAATTATCATGTAATCACATAACTCAAGTTACACAAAGTAATCTAAGCATGACATATGGATGATTCTTACAATTTCTAACATCAAAAGCACAAGATCTTAAAATTAAGTAAAAACCCTAACTTAATTGAGTTGTAAGAATCACTCCTATATGTAGAAAAATTAAAACGCTAACATGGAATAGAAAATCCCACACACCCTTGAATGCATCTTAATTGATACGACTGTGTCAATAATTGTGTTTTTTCTTTAAATCTAAATATAGTGCCAAAATCAAGAATACGGTCATGTTCTTTATGAGAATAACCACCTAACTCACAAAACAAGTGAAAATTATCATCCCTTACACCAAAGAAGTACCAACATACAAAAGCCCCAGGGTCTAACAATTCTAGCTTATATAAGAGTGAAATCTAAGTAAGTTTTTACAGAAAAATTAAAGAAAAAGAAAGATCAAGAACTTGCTCGGATTCTTGAAGTAGAGTGAAGATTGAAGATCTTTGAGTTAGTGTGTATAGATGAGAGATTATGGAACAAGTGTGAGCTTAAATGTATGTTTTTGTGCATGAATTCGTGTAGAGAAGGGAAGATGTCGTACATGTATGTGTGAAATGAAATAGGAAGTGAGAAGGAAATTCCTAAGTTATGGCCTTATATACTAGGCACGATACGACCTAGGATACGATCGTGTCTTATACTTGTGTAACTTACTATGATCAGTCAAAATTTTCAACAAAAGGAACTCTAGAAACAACATGGTTCGAGACACAATCATGTCTTTAGACCATATAACTCACTGTATAAGCACATAAGGAACTATCTTGGGAGCGATATGGTTAGAGACATGACCATGTCTCTAGACCATGTAATTAGCTATACACATTTTTTTAAAATCTAAAATCCTCAGTTTAGGGAATTAAGTTAAACTAAACAAAGTGAAACAAAAATTAAATTAAATGTGCAAATGCTAAAATGAATAATGACTTAAAATTTTCTAAGTGCATAAATGAAATATTAAAATCAAATAATCAAATAAATAACTTAGGTTGCTACCCAAGAGTGTTATATTTAACGTTGATAGCTTGACAAAATGAAAAAAAACAAATACTTACTTATTGATAGCTTCGAAGAGTCGCAACAATGTCATTGATCATTACTCGAGTGAAATCTCTAATTAAAAGGAGTTCCTCGAGGCTATTTCTTACCAAAAAACACCAATGGAAGCTTTGATTATCATTGAAAAAGCCTCAGTTAAGCTAATCAATTCGAAGTAAAATGTTCAAATTCAAACTTTCTTGAATTTTCAATTGAATCTTTGACCTACTAAATAAATGACACTGAAGAGATATGAGTATCAATAGAAAGTACCTTACGTGTACTTCGCAATTTTACCATTAATTTAGTGAAATGGTGAAGCAAAAAAGGCTAAAAATGGCATTAGACTAAGCTCAATAGATAATGTAAACTACAAAGAAGATGCTGAAATCGAACCTCTAGGTCATATACATCATACGTGCCATGTGCTAATGGGCGTACATGTTGTAATGCACTAATGCAACTGATGTAGTCACAATTTCATAACTTCTTGTTTCATGCACATGGGTACTATACTAAACCTAGTTTCAAGCCAAAATTAAATACTAACTGACCAAGTTATGTACACACATGTTAAAAAAATAAATAGATAAATGAATGAATAAAGAAAAAAATAAAAAATATATCTTTTAAAATAAAGCCCTATCTTAACGATTATGTTCGCTAGATGTTAGTTTACCCAAAAATGAAATCATACAATACATGTCACCTGACAACATATAACTTAAGACCTAAAAAAAATCTATTTTTCCTATTTTTTTCATATATTTTTTTGTTTCATGTATTTTCTAATTTTTGTGTTGTTCTAATTTTTTTTTTTTGTATTTTTTAATTAGGAGCCTTTTCCTATTCTAAAAAAAATTCTAAAATAGGGGGAAGGTAGGTTACGAAAATAGGAAGTCTACAGCTACTCCTCTTTATGGTGAAGTTTGAGTAAAACTTTACTGTAAAAACAAAAAAAAAACGCTATTTTTACCTTGGGGATGAATTTACCTTAAGAAGCACTACAACTAGCTAGCTATCCTAAGCTTGATCCATTAGGGATTTAATGAAAGGTAAAAGATAAAAGAGGGAAAAAGCACTCTAAGAGCTAATTGAGACATTACAGTAAGTTTTAGAAAGGTCTAACGCCTAAGGAGCTAGCTAGAAAAATCAGTTTGAAACTTAGTCGTACCCTTTTGATTTGACTAACCTAGATGGGAGCATCTCTAATGGACTAACAACCCTAAATTGGAAATCGATTTAGAAAACCTGGTCGTACTACTCTAAGCTAATTAATTTAGGTGGGAATCTCTCTAAAGGACTAGCAACCCTAAATTAGAATCAATTTAGAAAACCTAATCGTGCTCCTTTGAGCTCACTAATCTAAGTAGGAACATTTTTAAGAGACTAGCAACCCTAAATTGGAATCAATTTAAAAAACATGGTCCTGGTCCTGCTCTATTAAGCTCCCTAGCCTAGGCAGGAGCGTCTCTAAGGGACTAGTAACCTACATTGGAAATCGATTCAGAAAACCTAATTATACTACTTTAAGCTGACTAACCTAGGCAAGAGCGTCTCTAGGGGACTAGCAATCACCAATTGTAATTGATTTAGAAAAGTTGGCCGTGTTCCTTTGAGCTCACTAACTTAGGTGGAAGCATCTCTAAGGGATTAACAACGCTAAATTGGAATTGATTTAGAAAACCTAGTCGTACTCTTTTAAGCTCACTAACCTAGGCAGAGTGTCTTTAGAGGACTAGCAACCCTAACTTGGAATTGATTTAGAAAACCTAGTCATAATTCTTTGAGCTCACTAACATAAGTAGGAGCGTCTCTAGGGGATTAGCAACCCTAAATTGGAATCGATTTAGAAAACTTGGTCATGCTCCTTTAAACTTACTAACCTAGGTAGAATCATCTCTAAGGGACTAACAACCTTAAATAAGAATCGATTTAGAAAACCTGGTCGTATTCTTTTAAGCTCACTAACCTAGGTGAGAATGTCTCTAGAGGACTAGCAACCCTAACTTGGAATTGATTTTGAAAACTTAGTCATGCTTCTTTGAGCTCACTAACCTAGGTAGGAGTATAATGCATCTCCAAGGTTAAATACATGGAGGAGCACTACAACAAAGAGAATCAAAAGGAAATAAAGAAAAGCTAGCAAAGTCTAAGTAGCTACTAACTGGATATGATGCACTAATTGATCCCACTTAGCTTACAATCCACTGAATATGACTAACTGGTCCGAACTATAAGGTCACTTGCCACTACTCCTTGCTAAAGAGAGTAGATAAAAGTTAAGTCTAAGAAGAACATTAGGGTTGCTCACAAAGGAAACTTTTATTAGCTTTGATAATTGATTTATTGTTTGTATACATTAAGTAAGGGTTTATATACCCATCCTACTATGGTTACCTTACGTACATGAAAAGGCAAAAGGGTAATCTATAAAGAGGATACATAAAACATACTAAAATGAGCAAAAGAGACAGAGAATATTTAGTATAGAAAAGTAAAGAATCCTTCTAGAATATTGTGCTAGAAGACATGTGTCACATGGTGGCTAAACATTTTGAAGTATAGTACAAATTGAGCAAAATGAAGAAAAGAAGGTTTGCAGTCAAGGTCGGCCTGATTTGGATCAAGTTAGAGCTCGATTAATCAGTCAATAGAGAGTACTCATCTTAGGATGGTGTTAGATGCTGGTGGTTAGCTTAGGGAATCAACTTAGATAGCCACTTAAGGTTATCTGCTTGAATGTTGTTTATGTCATAGCATAGTTGTTCGGTAAGTCTAGTACATGTAATAGCTCGGTAGTTAAGTTGACAATAAAGGGAAACATGGAGGTTGGAATAAGAATTCTTATCTTAGATGGGGCTTTTAGCTGGTATTCTTCGAGTGAGTCCTTGTGATAGGAATCAGCCTACAACTATCTTCAAGCCAAGGCCAACCTGTCCCAAACCAACACCAACCTATTAGAAACTGAAGCCGACCTACTCTAACTCGAAGTTAAACTGTTTAAAGTTAAAGCTGATCAACTTTTGCCAAAACCTAGCTGAAGATAGAAGGCCGAAAGAAAGATAAGGAGCCACTCGGCATCAAGTCTGTTGTCTATTGAGAAGTCAAGAAACCACACAGCCGAGGCCTTAAGGCCATAGATCCACTCGGCTTGTAATGGAAAGATTAGTGCTAACTAATCATAGAACTCAAAAATTATGGGACGACCTTTCAGGTGTCTCGACCAAGCATTACAGGACTTTAGGGGTTCCTACCTAGACCCAGACATCCAGTTTCCAACCTTGCCTAGTTCAAATCCTACTCATTTTAGGATAGCCTGAATGACTGCATGCCAACTCCTTCCGCCAAACACATAGTTTTGTATTTTTGTGAATATTTTATTTAATTTAATTATGGCTCATTCTTTAGTGCTTAAGGCCTTATACATTATTTATAGTTTTACTACTAGAGTTTTAAGACTTAATATACATAGCAACATTTGTAATAAAGAGAATAGACAAACAAGAGTTTACACTTGAACATTCCTTTTTAAGTAAGGATATTCTTGAAGCTTTCAAAGTGTGCTCTCTAGATTCTTAAGTGTGTTTTGCTCTTTAATCTCTCTCATGTTCTTATCATTCTTAACCTTAAGATTGTAGTGAACCCTTTATTTGAGCAAGTTAATGAGTCACATTTAACCTCTCATTTGAAACTCGAGTAATATTTCGTATTCGTGAGTCATATCAAATCTTATTTTAAGCTCAATCCCAAATTGTGTTTGTGTCTTGGCACATAATATCCATATACATTCACCATCAAAATCCATTTTCACTTTCTATTCCCTATTCTCATTTGAATCCCATATACCTTATCATGGTTTCGAGCCCCATTACGTATCAACTTAGAGTCCACAAGCTCGTTTGTATATGATCAGTCTAAAGAGTTGATTCATATTAGAGTATCTCTAAGGGACTAACAACCCTAAATTAGAATTGATTTAGAAAACCTAGTCCTGTTCCTTTGAGCTCACTAACCTAAATAAGAGCATTTCTAGGGGACTAGAAGCCCTAAATTGGAATTGATTTAGAAAACTTGGTCATGCTCATTTAAGTTCCCTAACCTAGGCGAGAACATCTTTAGGAGACTAGCAACCCTAAATTAGAACGATTTAGAAAACTCAATTTGCTAGTTTGAGCTAACTAACCTAGGCAGGAAAAAGCACTCCTTGAGCTTACTAAATCTTAAAAGCTAGTTGGAAATGACTAAAGGGGAAACATTCTACAATCTTGCTAAAATAGTAAAGAGACATTGGTAAAGGAAAATGCCCTATGGTCTTGCTCAAACACTAAAAGAGAGTTGATAATAGGAAGCGCCCTATGGGCTCACTAAAAAAACTAAAGAGAGATTGGTAAAGGAAAGCACCCTATAGGCTCGCTAAAATAGTAAAGAGAGATTGATAAAGGGAAGTGCCTTATGGGTTCGCTAAAACCCTATGAGAAATTGATAAAGAGAAGCACCTTATAGGCTCGTTAAAAGAGAGATTGACAAAAGAGGAAGTGCCCTACAGTCTTGCTAAAATACTAAAGAGAGATTGGTAAAGGAAAGCGCCTTATAGGCTTGCTCAAACACTAAAAGAGAGATTGGTAACAAGAAGCACTTTATGGGCTCGCTAAAAAAAACTAAAGAGATTAGTAAAAGGAGGTATCCTATGGGCTTGCTAAAATAGTAAAAAGAGATTGGTCAAATGAAGCATCCTACAGGCTCACTAAAACTCTAAAATAGACATTGAGTCAAGATAGTGCTCTATGAGTTGACTAAAACCCTAAAAATGAATTGAAGATTGGATAACCTTCTAAAAGCTAGTAAGAACCCTAAAGGAAATGTGAGTCGAGATAACACTCTATAAGTTACTTAGAACCTTTAAACTAGATTAAAGATGGGACAGTACTCTAAAAGCAGGCTAAAACTCTAAAAATGATATGAGTCGGGATAACATTTTAAGAGATGGCTAGAACTCTAAAGAAGATATGAGTAGGGATAGCGCTTTAAGAGTTGGCTAGAACCCTAAAGAAGATATGAGTCAGGACAATACTTTAAGAGCTAGCTAGAACCCTAAAGAAGATATGAGTTGGGACAACGCTTTATGAGTTGGGACAACGCTTTACAAGTTGGTTAGAACCCTAAAAAATTAGCTTAAAATTGGGAAAGTACCATATAAGCTAACTAAAACCCTAAAAGAATTGTTGATGTGACAACACTATAAGAGCTGGCTAGGACCTTAAAACTAAAGGAAGAAGGGATGCGCTGTGTGTGATGACTTAAAACCCTAAAGGGAGATTTGATGAATGATTAAAGAAGTAAAGCAATGATTGTAATCAGTTTAGAAAAACTTCTTGTCTTGAAGAAAAAAATTTTACATACAAAGAATTTGATGAAAACCATTTATAATGAAAAAGGCATTAGGGATAGACACCTTAATAAAAAACTACATCAAGGAAAATAGCTTAGACTATTATGGTCAACTTAAAAGGTATGACTATATTAAAAAGAAAGTAGTTGACATGAATTGAAAGGTTAGCTACTTGGGTTTATATGGACTTGAAAATAGATGGAAAAAACTTGTAACAAGCCTTTACTTTCTCTCTCTCTCTTTTTTTCTTTTGTCTTTTTCTTTTTGTCTTTTTCCCCTGAAAGTTTGCTAATGGGTATAAATTCTTATTAAAGAAGTAAATGTTATAACCATCCCCTTCCTTAGTAACCATATAGACCATCTCATTTTCTTCTTAGTCTTTAAAAATGTCTCCTAACCTTGATGCTGAGTTTCCTAATGAGGCCTTGTGATATTAAACATTCATTTCCTAAGGAAAAGGTAACTCATAATTAGTTTAGTAAAAAAAAACTTCCTTATGCACTCTAGGTTTAGATTACACTCTTGACTACTATTCCAAAAATTATATTGCAATTTGCAAGTGATACGCCTTGATCAATCCGTTAGGTCTTTTTCAATTTAGCATTGTGAATTTAGGCTTTTAGTCAAATGGTTTCAAGAGAGATTAATAAGACGGCCTGTTTTGAAATATTTACTTATTTGACCTAAGTATACAAGTCAAGAATCCTTATGAAAAACTAGAAGTGTGCTTGTCCTTATTTTGAAAATAATTTTTTATTAAAGATAAATTATTCCTTTAATATCAGAAGAGCTTTTATCGATTGTAAGAGGTATTATAGGTGGAAAAGCCTTATGTGATTTAAGATGGGTAAGAAGGTTTTCTATTTGAGGTGTGATTTAGAGTAAATATGGAAGTTTTGTATTTTTGGGCTAGGAGTGTGATTTAAGTCCCTACATTTTCTAAGCCTTCTTTAGTTACGGCTTTTTCTCTTACATATAAGCAAACTTTCAAGCTTTTCTTTTTTTTTCTTTTTTTTTGCTTGTCTTCTTCTTTTCTATTTATTACTTTGCCCCATTATTTCTTACTCTTCTCCCTTTTCTTTTGCCCCAACAGTGATTATCTCTATTACTAATTTTTTATCTTTAAGAAATTAAAGGACCTAAATCCATGGATTCCTATTGCATGAGCTTAAGAGAGGTATTTGTAAGCTTGGTGTGTTTGAAAAGAAATTGACTCTTCTTCATTTCAAAGAAAATAACTTACTAGAAATAAAAGTTTGAATTAATGTTACCGAAGCAAGTACAGACTAATTTCATTTTTCTCTCTTAATCAATGACCCTAACCTCTAAATTGCCCCATTATAGGGTGGTTATTGATAGGGTTTAAATTTAAAAATACTCTAAGTTGGTCAAATAGGGTTAGCAAAAGATAATTCTAGCTAACTTCATTTTAATCTACGTATCAAATTCAAAATAGACCTCCTTTAAGGAATGGGTCTAAAGGATCTTCACCATGATATCACTCAACTCTCAAAGTTTTTAAGGGTTAATGCATGAGATGTAATTTGCCTCTTTTTATCATAAACCTTTTAAAAAGTGAGTTATCAATTCTTTAAAAAAGAATCTATATTTATCTACCCTAGGGTGGATATTAACTTTGTCCCCAAATTTCTTAAAATATGCCCCAATATGAAACGATACTTTTCATTTGATCTGAGTTTGAGACTGAGGTTATATGTGACTTTATGTTTTGACTTAGTTCATAGTTAGTCTTAGTTTTCTCAATAGACTAAGGGTTTTGGCTTAGCTTGGTTACCTTGATAGGTCAGTGTTTGTGTTTATGTCAGCTATTAGTGTTTAGATTGGTTGCCTGAATGATCCAAGGGTTAGTGTTTGGATTGGCTACCTAAATGTGCTTGTATTTAGGTTAGTTACCTTAACGGGCCTGGAGCTAACATTTAGGTTGGCTACCTAAGTAGGCCAAGGGGCTTGTGTTTGGGTTAACCCATAAGAATTTATAACCATTAGCAAATTTCCTTTTTTTTTTCTTCTCTTTTTATTTATTTATATTTTTGTTTTGTGAGAGAGAAAGATAAGGCTTTATTTTAAAAAAACCGAGAAATCTAATTGCAAATAAGGATGATGATATTGGGGTTCTATTTATAAGTCTATGGAATTTATTTACATTTTCCTAAATGAGAGGGAACAATGGTTATATGAATGCTTATTAAAGGACTATTTACAAAAAAGGGAAAAACTAAAGAATAAAGAATAATATGCTAAAAGGAACTTTTATTATCATGACAAAAAGAAACAAAGAAAAGGAGCCTAACATTTATTCTCAATGAAGCTTAAAATTTATTTAAAGCTTTTTAACAACATCTAAAGTCCCCAATTTAGCTTCATAGTTAGGCTACAATTTTGTTTAACATCTCTAAAGCCCAATCCATGGTCTTTTCGCTTTTTTCAACCTAAGCTAACAAGGCTTGGGTAGAAACTTCAAAGTGTCTAACCCTTTGCTTACAGTAGGTAGCTTTAACTTGTAGTAGTTGTTTATAGATTCCCGAGGCATTTGGCAACCTATTGACTCTTGGATTGTTCACTTGTTGGTTACTTGCCATTATCTATAGACCAAGACATTTTATAGATAAGAATCATTTAAAAAAATGCACATAGAAGCATGTAGATGCTAGAATCATTGGAGTAATATATCATTCCTTAAGTTGCAAACCTACTACTTGATTTGGTGTTTAACTTTTACAAAAATTGATTACATTTCTAAAACTTTCAAACATTAATAGGGTTACAATTCTCAGGAGTAATGTATTAACTTAACCTTTAAGGGAAGTATATGCAATTAGTATGGATTCTAAAGGTTCTTAAGCTCTGTGACCTTATACGCTTTTGAAGAAATAGTTCATTGATCACATTGAAGCTTAAGTATGTTAGCTTAATTGGCCTCAAAAGGTAGTTACGTTACCCCACAATATCTAAAGCTTGCACAATAACTCCCTTCTCAAGGTTTTAGGATAGCTTAGTTTTGACTATATCTATCACACATTCATAGTGTAATAATCCCCCCCTCCCCTCTCCAATATGTACCCCTAATTAACTTGCATGGGTTATTACAATGTATGAATAAAGAAATTATAGTCACAGAAGAAAATATAATGTGGAAAAGTATTTTGAAAAATAATTCTAATTTCAAAAGGTTTTAGTGGATAAACCTTTTAACATCTCCAATGAAGTTGCCAAGTTGTCGAGCTTGAAATTTTCCTAGTTTTTATTATTTTTCTTAATTTAATCTATATTAAACCTTGTACTCATTTAATATAAGATATTCAACTAGTGATTAAAAAAAAAACTTGGTTTTCTTTTAAATTAAAAAAAAAAAACTTTTGGAGTTGTAACCCAACTAGAGTTAATAAAAATATTAAGTCATAACTAATGGGTAGATTAGTTATAACTTAATCACTAGTTTATAGAAAAACTAACTTTACAAATGGTTTTTAGAAAACCAAAATTTTAGATTCGAGAGTTAACCTATTAAACCCTAACAGATATTACCTTAACCTTCCAAATTTAATTTTATCTTGCAAAATACCGTTTTAACTAATTCTAAATTTACAAATAAATAAAATTAATTTATTTACCATAAAAAAAAAGAAGAAATTAAGTTTATTTAGAAAAGGGGGAAATTTTTTTCCTTATTTTAAGTCGTTTTATAAGTGCTTATGTACCCTCTAATAAGGATCAAACTTTCCGTAGTTCATTCATAAAACTTTAGTTTATTGGTTGTTTTTAATTTTGAAAACTTATCAATTTTATGTTCTTTATCTTATTAATTTTATTCATGAAAATTTCGAAGAAAGGTCCTAACTTGATTTTCTTTTATTTTTAAAAATTCTAAAACGACCCTATTTTTGGAAAAGGGATCATTTTTTACTTATTTAAAGGAAAAATTTTTCTAAGTGATAAAACATCCTTTATTTAATTTCCTTTTTATTTTTATCAAAACACATTCTCTTATTTCTTAAAAAAAATTAAGTGATAAAATACTTTTATTGTCGTATCTATAAAAAAATGAACAAAAAAAGGGAAAAAGGTAAAAATGTGGGTTAAGGAAAATAAAATAAAAGAAAGGAAAAAAAAGAAAACAAAAAGGAAAAGGAAAAGGGATTGGACTTGGGCTTGGGAGGATACATAGGTCAATGGAGTAAGGCGGGCTAGATCTTCAGTTTCAGTTAAGTCGGACTGGGTCATGAGACTAATACAGGTGTGAGCACAAAGAGAGAGAGAGAGAGAAGGCCGAATGGTGCTTTAAGCAGCTACAGTGGCTCTTTCAAGCAAGAAGAACCACTTTCCTGTGGTTTTCATTAGCAAAAAGTTGAATAGTGTTGGTGGCTTACTTCGAAGTGGTGGTTTTTGTAGTGGTGTATGGTAACCAATTTAAGCTAGAGTGAGAAAGAGTATGGGGAACTTGATTGGTGATGTTTCAAAACGAGTTGGTGGTGGTTCCTAAGGTTCTCAAGTATGAGAAAGCTAATGGTGTTGGTAATTTTGTTCAAAAACTCAAAAACAGAGCTTTTCTAGATAGAAAAAGAAAGGAAAAAGAAAGGGCAGGCATGGAAGCTTTAGTGAGAAAAGCCTCAATTTCTAATTATAAAGGATGATTTGAAGCTTTCTTAGTGTTAGAATAAGCTCCTAAGACTTTTATTTACACTTTTCATTAACACTATCTAATGGGAAACTTATGATTTTGTCTATAATCAAAGTTTTTTCTTAATGCATTTTGACCAATGTTAATCTTCAAATTGAATATCATTGATCATTACTCGAGTGAAATCTCTAGTCAAAAGGAGTTCCTTAGGGCTAGTTCTTATCAAAAAACACCAATGGAAGCTTAAATTATCATTGAAAAAGCCTTAGTTAAACAAATCAATTCAAAGTAAGATGCACACATTCAAACTTTCTTGAATTTTTTACCAACTAAACGAACGACATAAATGAGATATTAGTATCAATAGAAAGTATCCTGTGTATACTTTGCAATTTTACCATTAATTTGGAGAAATGGTGAAGCAAAAAAGAACAAAAATGGCATTGAACTAAGCTCAATAGACAATGCAAATTGCAAAGAAAATGATGAAGATGAACCTTTAGGTCACGTACATCATACTTCCCATGTGCCTAGGGGCACACGTGTTATACACATGCTAATACAACTAATGCAGGCACAATTTCGCGCCTTCTTGTTTCATGTACATGGGTTAGCTAGGCTCTTAAGCCTAGTACGATCAACCATTCCTTTTTTTTTTTGCTTTTTTATTTCTCTCTTTATAATAAAATAAAAATAAATAAATAATAAAATATTACACAAAACCTTATTTCAAGCCAAAAGTAAATACTAACTAACTAAGTCGCATACATATATGTTAAAAAAAATAAATAGATAAATAAATGAATAAATAAATAAAGAAATAAATAAAACAAAATATCTTTTAAAATAAAGCTCTATCTTAATGATTGTGTGCACTTAAATGTTATTCGACCCTAAAAATGAAATCATATGATCCATGTCATCCAACAACATTAAAAACAAATTAAAGGCTAAAAAAATCTATTTTCCTTTTTTTATTGTATTATTTTCAATTTTTTTGTTTTATGTAATTTCTAATTTTTGTGTTGTTCTAATTCTTTTGTATTTTTTTAATTAGAACCCCCTTCCTATTCTAAAAAAATTCTAAAGCTTAAGGGGAAAGGGGAAAAAATGAGGTGTCTACACACAGCTCTAACAACTCCTTTGTTAATATCTCCTGCAAATAGTAAAAAACAATAGAGTTAGTAGCATCTAAACAATAACAAATGTCATCTAACTCAATAGATTTACTCATGGCTTTAGAAACCTTAAAAATTATCTTTTCATCTCTTACCCTTAATATTAGTTTCCCTTTACTAACATCAATATTGGCTCAAGTAGTTGCTAAAAAGGGAAGTCTTAATATAAGGGTATCTTACAATCCTTACCTACATCTAAGATAACAAAATCTATTAAGAAGATGAATTTATGGACCTGAACTAAAACATCCTCGATAATTCCTCTAGGGTAGGTAACAAACCTATCTACTAACTGGAGACTCATTTGTGTGGACTTAGGGTCACTTCACGCTAGCCTTTTAAACTGCTTATATGGCATAAGATTAATCCTAGCCCCTAAATCTTCTAAAGCTTTATCAATAAGAAAATTGCCAAAAATATAGGGAATAGTAAAACTCCCTATATCCCTTAGCTTCTTTAGTAGCTTTTTATCACGACCCAATAGTATCGTTGTCATGGTAGGTCACCGTGTACCGTATAAAGGTCTATTATCAACCCCCTTGCTGATCATAGGCCTTTCATACGACACACAAGCCTCCTTCCGCTTTATGTTACCACTAAACCTATAGATAAGTAATATAAAGCAATTTAACTAAAATTACTTCTATGTTATATATCAACTAATTGTATGGGCTTGTGGGACCCACACCAAAAAAATATTACAAATAAATGCAGTTCGTAACGAAACTGCATTAAATCTGTGTTATGAGCAAAAACATAAAAATATCTAAACATCTATAAATCTATTACAAAATGTCCTCTTCGCTTTCTGATCGCTCCAACCCGTCCCTATACGAGACTTACCACGGGCATGCCTTGGCCCGGATTAGTGAAGAGGTTTTCCTACATCAACAAAAGTCTATAGGGGTGTAAGCTTAAGCTTAGTGAGATAAATACCCTCGTCAGTACCACATGATAGAGATTTATTAGATGCACAATCATATGAATACATGAACAATCAGTATACCAAACAACACATGCAGTGACATAGGAACTGCATACGACTTAGAATTATGCCCCCTGAAGTCGAGGTTTGGAGATAATTAACTGACCCATACCAAAATCCGAGTTCTAAACCTTGGGTTTTATTTCATTTGCATTATCGTGCTCATGCCAAAACAAAACTCTCTCTCTCTATATATATATATGTATGTATGTATGTATACTTCCTTTACCAAAATCAAATCATATTTTAAAATCTCAAGTCTAGCGGTGTGGTGGCCTCCGTAATCCACAAACACATGCCCTAAGTAGAAGCCACAAGACTCGGTCTCTCGCCTACGGTTGGTGTCTCCCAGCACCTAGTAAGCCCATCAACTTAGGATAGGGACTCAATATATATGATGACATAGCTAGTGCCCAATCTTGTAGGAAACTTGTATTCCTATAAGTCCCTTCCCATCTTCTGCGTGAAGCGGTAGTCGGTGTTATTCGTATGCAATATGGGGAATGCATGATTCATTTTGATTTCTTAATCGTATAAGTGATTAACTCGATTTTTTGGGTAATCAAACAATTTCATTCCATACAATTCATATGTATATACTAATACAAACGATTCCCATTATTATATATATAATTAACAAGTCATCACATTCATCCATAAATCCATACACATGCATCTCCCATATCCCACAAGCATCCAAATTTATATATATAAGTTTAGGTGCATCTATTCTACAAGTACAATCAAGTAAAGAGCCATCGGGAATTTACTTACTCTGCCATGTGGGTCAATCAAAGTAATCCAGAGGCAAGTCATCTCCGTATACAGTGTCCCCCTGGTCATTGAAATAATATTTATAAGGGATTAAAATAAACTTAGGAAACTAAGTAAATTTTCCTTAAGTTATACTCTTGACTAGTTTTCGAAATTTTTCTCGATTTTTGCCTAAAGTTCAATTGCATATAACTTTTTCGTTTTAAATTCGATTTTTATGATCTTACAGTCGATCTTCATCATTTTCGAGTGTACTTTAACGTGGTGAGGTTAGATTTTCGAAATGAGGCATAAAATTCTATCCATGGGTCAGAACAGTAGTGCTCCTCATGTGTTGGAGTGTTTTTGGGCCTTGTATGGTAAATAAGCTTTTTGATAACTTGAGAAATCCTTGGGCTTGGTCTTAAGATTTTATCCTAAGCTTAAAATACTCCTTGAGATCAAATTTACAACTTTAATTTATATTCCTAAGGCCAACAACCACTTCATGGGCCATTTAGTGGGTTTAAGTTATCAAATGGACTTATTTTTTCTTTAAACTAAAGTTAGTAACTTTGGTAGGCTTATGGGGCTTTAAGTGGATTTTTTATGGGCTTCAAAATAACCTCTCTTTATACTTTAAGATGCTAGTCAGAATTTCATTGAAGGCCTAACTTAGAGTTCTAGGCTTATTTTGAGAGTTTTAGGCTTGGTTTTGAGTATTAGGCTTTGTATGCTTACCATACTTTCTTTGGTTGATCTTTTCACTTTGTTCATTCACTTTTATCATATTTTTAAGCTTCTTTTTCTCACGTTCCAGATATGTTTGTGATGATTCCAAGGGGTTCTAGCTTGGTTTTTCAACTTGTTTCATCATTTTCTTAAGTTTAGGTGTTAGATTATGCACTTAAACTACTTGTATCCAAATCTTAACTTAAGTTTTCTTCCATAAGATGATCCTTTAACTCATGATCCACACAAAGAAATAAAAGATCTTATACTTAATATAACCTCCATATCATAGCTTATGTCATACAAAGTTGGTTTCTTCATAAAACTTCATGTGATGGATTTTTCCTTAACTTAAGTCTAGATTTGAGTATGTTTAACTTAATGGAAACAAAATCAACATCCAAATGACTATGGAACCCTTACGTCTAGCATGGTCATCCTCCATTCAAGTTTTTGTTTCAAGACTTTCTTAACTTAAAATCTTCCATTCAAAGTGTTAAACAAGTGTCTCTACAAAATACCAACTTTACATGCTCATGCTCTAACTTCATGTAAGGGTTTCATGGTTTGTTTCTTAAAACGGTTTTTAGTGTTATAACAACTTAAACCTTACTTATATCTTCAAGAAATCAAAGTCTCCTAATATAAACACTAACCCACAAATCATAAGAAACACTTACCCGTCCTTAAAGCAAAGTGTGGTGGTTGTGCACTAAGGTTCCACTTAAGCTCTTAACTTTGCTTCCTCCTTTTTGCCACCTTTTGGAAACCTGAGTTGTTTGATCTTTTGGAATGGGGTTTGTGGAAGGTTCTAATGGTTCTAAAAGATTTTATGTGGTGAAAGAAAATTACACAAGAACAAGAGGGGAAGTTACCGTGAGTGAAGTTGGAAAAATGGAAAAAAAGTTGATTTTGTGGGGTAAGATGGTTTCTCCCTTTTATGTTTGTTTCAAATGAGAGAAAGAAGATGTGAAAGTGAAATTGAAAGTGAGAGAAGTAAGGGAAGGAGTGGCCAGTTTGAATGGAGTGAGAATGAGTATTTAAAATGTCTCGAAAGTGTTGTCTTGTAGCTTATACAAAAGTCAACAATTGCAACTATTGATGATGTAAGCATTAAGGGGTGAATAATGATGTGTAAGAGAAAGTGATTGATAATTGAAAGACAAGTGCATGGCCCCCCTTTCTTCTTTGTTTAGATCTGCCATTTAAAGTCTTTTTGGGCCATGGAGTGGTCTTGTCTCATTTAATGAAGTTAAGCATATGAAATCTTGTGAAAAATTGTCCATATGTAGTATAAGTGAAGAGGTGATAAGGAAAATGTCTTATTACTAAATTTTGATAAGTTATTAATTGATAAATGATTCCAACTCTCAATTGATAAGTTATCTAAAGTGATTGGTTGATCTACTTATAAAAAGTTTAAAACTTAGGCATGAAGATAAAGGCATGATCTTATAGAAAATTGTTTTTAGGTTTTCATCTCACATTATTTTGTGATTTATGATTTGATTTTTATAAAATTGTGAAATTTTCTAAAGTTGAATGAAATTATTTAAATCAAATTATCGATTAATTACTTAGGGTTAAAATTCCTCAATGGTTTTAAGGTTTAAGGTTTTAAATGACTTTAAAGCTTGTAGTTCTTCAAGCTCGGGTTTTATCGACAATTAGCTTTTGAATTGGAAAAATTTAATTCATTTCTAATATAAACTTAAGTTTTTAGTTTAGTTGATCTTTGGGAATGTTCGGAAAGTACTCTTAATCAAGTCTTAGGCTCACTAAAAGCAAGGTTTACACTTTTTCTACAACAACGCTGAGCATTCTTCACTAAGTGTCATTGTTGAGATCTCTTATAGCTTCCTTTTATTTAATAGCAAGTCCTTCAAGAACTTGGCATACTTCGGCATTTATGAAAGAGCATCAACAAGTGGTAAGTTTATGTAATTGTTTAAAAAGGTTAAGAAGTTTACCAAATTGCTAGTTGGTGCGCTCTTGTTTCAAGTACTAAGGGATAATGAATTAGAGGTCAATATTCCTTAACTTTGGGCTAATTCAAGATCTTGTCCTCTTGTACTTTAATGGATTCATCAGACACTTTCTTCTCATCTTTCTTATTTTTAGCTTGTAAGTCTCTTCCACTTTAGAAGGTTACTACTTTGACTTATTCTGTAGGATTTGATTTAGTATTCCCAGGCAATGATCCTTGTTCTCTCTCGTTTAAAATCCTAGCAATTTGACTAAACTAATTCTCAAGATTATGGATGAAAGCTTCTTGATTTCTTAAATAGCCCTTTATTTGTTGCATGCATGCCTCGTCAGATTAAATGTATTTTTTCAAGAGGCTTTCCAACTTCTTCTTTAATGTAGGTAGGGGTGCTACAAGTTGTTAAAATCCAGGTAGAGGTAAGTTTGATCTTTATTGAGGCTGGTTCCTTACTTACAACTGCTAGCCTTAACCTTAATTTTGACCTCCCCATGAAAAACTAGGGTGATCTCTCTACCCTAGGTTGTAAGTATAACTGCAAGGATTATATTAGGGCTTTGAAGGTTTCCCTAAAAAATTAACCTATTTTGTCTGCTCACTAGCTATAATCCCCTCTTGATAGAAGTTGTTAGGATTAAACTGTTGTTGTTGTGCACTGACCGAGGGTGATTCAATCTTCTTGCTCAACATTTCCACTTAAGTGGCTAAAAACTAAACGGCATTAAGCTTAAATACACTTGTGACTTTTTGCTTTCTTCTAAGGTTTTCCTATTAGTAGTTATTCATGGCCATTCCTTCTATCAAAGCCTGAACTTCCTCAGGTGTCTTAGTATTGAGTATACTTCGGGCTACTACATCTATCATTTGCCTTATAGAGACATTGAGACCATTATAAGAAGTTTACATTGCCATCCAAAGGGGGAGGCCATAGTGAACATCGCCTTAGTAAGTCCTTAAAGTGCCCCCATGTGTCATATAGGGTCTCACCCTCTATCTAGGCAAAAGAAAAATTTTCTACTCTAAGGTTTGTAGTTTTGGCAGGTGGAAATACTTCTCTAAGAATTTTTCCACTAATTCATTCCATATTGTGATTGAATTCCTTACCAAGGATTTTAACCACTAATTAGCTCGGTCGCGTAGAGAAAATGGAAAGAGGAGTAGTCAGATGGCATCATCAGTTGCCCCATTAATCTTGAAGGTGTCACAAATTTCCCAAAAGATATAAATATGTGCATTGGAGTCTTCGTCTTATAGGTTGTCAAATTGTATAAATTGTTGCACCATCTGAATAATATTTGGCTTGATCTTAAAGTTATTACTTGCAATAAATGGTCGATTAATGTAAGATCGAGTACCATTTAATGACAACCTAGAGTAATCCAACATAGTCTGATTCTATTCCCTATTATTGGCCATAATGCCGCCGAGTAGGCTCTCATGATTAGATTCAGGCTCACTCAGTTTACCTTCATCCTTAATCCTCAAAGAAGACCCTTGATTGATCGCCTCGATTATTTCCTTGACTGTTAGTTGCCACAAATTCCTCGAAACCATCCTCTCGATCTCGAGGTCAATTTCAATCGAATCTCATGAACGATTTCTTGTCATACACTACACCAAAGAAAGTAGAAGATTTAGTTTAAGATTGCGCCAAGAGAATTAAAAAATTCAAGAAAAACAAAGAAGAAATCAAGAAAGACAAGGAAAGACCGGTTAAATTAATAAAACTATTAGCTTTCTTAATATCACAAGTACCCAGCAACGATGGCAAAAACTTGATGTTAAGTAAGTGTACCCCATCAAATTGTAGTAGTGGATTAAGTCCAAGTTTCGATCCCTTAGGGACTTTGACTACTAATGCTTACTAGATCTCTATCGTCTAACCGGTAAATTCAAGTTTAAGAAACTTAAAGAATCTAAATTAAATTATAGCAACTACTAAGTTAACAACTAATTAATGAATATTAAAAAACCTAAACAAGAAAGCAATAAAAGTATAAATTAATTCAATATTCGAAAATCGTATCTAGATCTTTGCTTCATTTAGATCTAACATGTGATTTTCCCTAAAGATATTTAATTTCTTCTTTAATCTTTCTTGACAAGGAGAATTCTCTATTAAAGTTAATCACTTTCTTATGTCCATTAACCCTATTCTTAAAATCATTTATTGGATTCCCTTTTCAATAGCATAACCTAAGATCGCATTACTGCATAACGAATTCTCTAGTACATAATTCAAAATTTTAGAAAGATCTTGTAAATTATCTCTAATTTTACAAAAATCTCTATCAACTACTCCTCGATTCTCTTATAAGATATTAAAGTTTAGATCACTACCTGTAGAAATAACAATCTAAAGAATTAGGAACACATAGTTGAATCAAGAAAGAAAATAAAGAATGAATTAAATCTAATAAAAACCCATGTCACATGAGTAAATCTAGGTTCCACAAGACCTAAATACTAAAGATCTACTCCCTATACATCATAAAGTAGCAATCTTGAATAAGAAAATAAAGGAATGTAGAAGAGTGAATCATGAAATCAAATAAATCTTAAATCTTGAAGTCTTAATGTCCCTTGCTCTTTTCAATATTGCTTTCTTGAGTGTTCCTCTCTTGAAAAACTCTCCAAAGGTCATTTAAATTTTTTCTCTAAAAAAAACCTTAAAGAAGCTTTATATAGGAGATGGGAAAAATAAAGTCCGCTATAAACAACACGACGGGGACATGACCATATCCCTTGGTCATGTAACTCATTACCCATACGTCTTTACTTCTCTTTCTCTCTTTTTTTAAAAAAAAAAAATTGGTGACGAAACGACCAAGTACATGGTCATGTCCTTTGGTCATGTGACTAGTTGTGATCATTGAAAAGTTGGTCCAAAATTGATTACAAACGATACATCATGTCGTTCAATTGTGTTGATCTTCAAACTTTCATAACTTTCTCATTTTAGTTCCAAATTAAATTAAACTTATTTATATCCTCTTGTTTTCTTTATGTAGATCATTCTAAAACCAAGAAAACAAAATTTTACTTAATTAAACATCATTATCTACAAATAAACTCAAAATTCAAGAGAAAATCATGAAAAATCATTAAATAAAATATAACCAATTTAGAGTTTATTAGTAAATCACCTTCTGATAGATATGTTACATGGCTTATAAGACCTGTTAAGTTGCTTAAGCAAACATAAGGATATAAACCCCAAACCTTAGGTTCTTAAAGACCTAAGACGGGTTCAATTGTCAACCTTATAGCCCAAAATAACCTTAGAATACAAAAATTAACTAGGAATGCCAACCTATTAGTAGAATGGGGAAACACAGAGTTGACAACAGTAAAAAGCACTAACATTGATAACATAAATTAAATTAGTAAAAGAATAAAAGGTAGGTGACTAAGAGAAATTAACTAAAGAATTACTTAGTAAAGAAAGTTAAAATTAATGTTATAACCCTATCTATACAATAAGCTATAGAAGGTAAAAATTATTAATAAGTAGTAAAAATAATTAGTTATTATAAGATAAAAGTCAAAACATTAATTATAAAGTATCTACCAAGGATTGAAGATGATATAAGATGAGAAAAAGAGCAATTTGCCCCCAAAGGTAAAAGTAGATAGTAAAAAGTAAAAATATAATAGCAAATAGTAAATTGGTAATAAAGTAAGATAAATAAATAATAAATAAGGGTAAAAAGCATGATAATAACCCATGCCCCTTACATATAAGACATCATAATGACATGTTCCCAAATAAAAGTAAAGGATAGATATTTGGAAAAGTAAATTAAAAAATAAAATAATTGAGTAAAATGATAAAATATGATAAAAAGACCCTATAAAAGATTGTAAAATATCAAAGAAATATCAAAACAACTCTACAAATGTCAAATAACCAATGATATGTCTAAAAATATCCAACAACTTGTAAGGAAAGCAAAGAAAAATTTATAAAATTAGAAAAAATCATAAAATTATAAAAATATGTTGATAACTTTTTCAAGAATTCACCAAAAATCATACAAGTGGTTAAAAATGTTCGAAAATTAGCTAAAGACATGTCTTAGGGTCAGGGGTACGTGACAATTTTTCCATGAATTTTCACTTACCAGAAAATTATTAAAATACTAAGTAACTTCTTTAAAAATTCACTAAAACTTGTGCACTTTTCCAATGTGAAACTTTAATGGGAGATGTGTCAAAAATGTAAGGAATATGTGCCTAATTTTCCATAATTTTTAGACACGTATACAATTTAATATTAATTCTTGAACACTATAAATACTCCTCTCCTAATTTAACAAATCTAGATCACTCAAACTAAGTCTCGAAAATTTGAGAGAAAATTTACCAATCTTTTCCATATTTCTCT